>OW240918.1:65342973-65511468 GCA_933207985.1 Pelobates cultripes | reverse complement strand
AGAACACTAGTACTGATACTCAGACTGTCCACTGTTTCCAGCAGTCTAGTGATCAGCATCCACATGCCATATCTCATGCAGTCTGACCGTCTCCCTCCTCCTTAGATCAGACGTTAAATATAGACTGGTAACCAGCAGATACTCACTTTATTTCTTCTTCCTTCTCTTTCTGAGATGAACACGAGTCTCTCTTCTGCCCTCACTGAGACTATCGCACATTGCACCCGGAACTACAACTACCAGACGTTCTGTGCAACTACAATTCCCGGCATGCCTCAGCAGTTTGTTTCATTCAGCTTTATTCATTCCTGGTGACAACACTGTGTACAGGGACCAGTGGAGGGAAAGCTGAATTCAAAGATGCGTCATATTGTAGTGTTGGTGACAATAAGGGTAAAGCCTGGTACAAGTACAACTTTATGTCTTTATACTAGGTATACATTATATGCCTAGCTATTAATTCAATATATTAAACAGGGAGTCACATCTGCAAATACATGACTTTTATACAAATTTCTGAGATAACTTGTAAAAGTTATAGAACTGACAGTGGCACTTCAGCCTGGACATAATGCCTTTTGTTTATGAATTATATGGCTTCAGAATTTAAAAAATAATATATATATATATAAAGTCCTCTTTAAATTAAACTTCTTGTTGCACAGGAGCTAAAGTCACTACACAGAGCAATAACACTTCTATTTCCTGATGATAAAGAGTGGGAGACATTTCAACAGAGTTCTGATTGCTGGTGTTTGAACCTTAATTCTTTAAGGGAAACATAAGTCAATTGTTGCCGTTTGGTATTGATTATAACTGCTGCCTGCAACACATTACGTTAGTTGACGTGAACTAATGAAGTTTGAATTTGCAGCACCTTGAATTTAAGGGTTGCGAGAGAACAAATATGGAATTCTGCTGCGGATTTCTCCCCGCTGTTCCCATAGAGTCAGATTGTGCTGGTTAACCCCTTAAGGACACAGCTTCAGAAGCTTGACTTACGCTTAATGACACAAGCAATTTTTGCATTTTCTTGCTGTTTGCGTTCAACTGCAATTTGCATCTCTCTCATTTATTGCACCGACACATATTATATACTGTTTTTTAAAGGACAGAAAGGGCTTTAATTTGATATAACATATATATATATATATATATATAAATGCTTACTTATTATAAAAAAAATACAGAAAAATGCAAAAAAAATGAAAAATATTGTTTTTACAGTTTTTGCAATAATAATGTGTGCATAATTAGTGCAGGTTAAGGAAAGTAATTAAAAATAAATTTATTTATTTGTTCTGATTTACAGAATATATAATGTGTCTGGGATTTTAAGTTTTTTTTGGTAGTTACAGCTCACAAAGCACAAGGAGTAAAATAAACTTTTAATGTGGAGCGATTTTAGAATTTGGTATGTTTGTCTTGTAAGCTTAATAGCCATAAAAGAAAACAAATTGCCACACAAAAGTATATATTTATATAAAGTAGACATCACGGGCTATTTACCTAAGGTTGTTTTGACACTTTCTACGTAGCCATTTCACCGCCAACGTCTGCTAAATATTGGAGTAAAATTGTGTTCTTTTTGGTTTTTGGCACACAAACTTATAACAGAGAAATTCTCGTGTATATTTTGTAAAGTTGGTGTGTGCTATTCCTGTATAAAGTTTTATTTTGTGTTCAGTTACATCTGCTGAGTAAAATGACACCCCATTGTATGTCTTTTGCACTATTTCGTGAAGTTACAGTGCCATACAGGATACCTGTCCTTTTCAGTATTCACAGTAGAATTTTGAGAGATGAATTTAATGAGCCTTAGCTTCCATTTGGGGTATTATAACAGTTTGACTGTTCAAAAAATCCCCACAAAGGCCTACCATTTGTAAAAGTAGACACTCCAGGGTATCTTATAAGGTGCATATTGTGCCTTAACATGCCCCCATCTTTTCACCAATATATGCCAAAGTATGTGGTAAAAAATAATTTTGTGCATTTTTTACATACGGATTGCATTTTTGCTGGGCGTTTTGTATATTTCATATGTGCCACTAAGTTCAAACCCCCAAATTATGCTCAGCTAAGTCTTCTGAGTAAAATGACACCCCATATGAATGTCTTTGTCACTATTTCGTGAAGCTACAGTCCCATATAGGAGACCTGTCCTTTACAGTATTCACAGTAGAATTTTGAGAGATGGATTTAATGAGCCTTAGCTTCCATTTGGGGTATTATAAGTTTGACTGTTCAAAAAAACCCACAAAGGCCTACCATTTGTAAAAGTAGACACTGCAGGGTATCTCATAAGGTGCATATTGTGCCTTAACATGCCCCCATTTTTTCACCAATATATGCCAAAGTATGTGGTAAAAAATAATTTTGTGCATTTTTTTACATACGGATTGCATTTTTGCTGGGCGTTTTGTATATTTCATATGTGCCACTAAGTTCAAAACCCCCAAATTATGCTCAGCTAAGTCTTCTGAGTAAAATGACACCCCATATGAATGTCTTTGGCACTATTTCGTGAAGCTACAGTGCCATATAGGAGACCTGTCCTTTACAGTATTCACAGTAGAATTTGGAGAGATGGATTTAATGAGCCTTAGCTTCCATTTGGGGTATTATAACAGTTTGACTGTTCAAAAACCCCCCACAAAGGCCTACCATTTGTAAAAGTAGACACTCCAGGGTATCTCATAAGGTGCATATTGTGCCTTAACATACCCCCATTTTTCACCAATATATGCCAAAGTATGTGGTAAAAAAAATATTTTGTGCATTTTTTACATACTGATTGCATTTTTGCTGGGCGTTTTGTATATTTCATATGTGCCACTAAGTTCAAACCTCCCAAATTATGCTCAGCTAAGTCTTTTGAGTAAAAATACACCCCAATGAATGTCTTTGTCACTATTTTGTGAAGCTACAGTGCCATATAGGAGACCAAGCTATATCCGTTTTTACCAAACTTTGAATTTTGACGCTGGGCCTATGTGCAATTTCCAAGCATCTTCGCAGGTTTTAAATTCAATCTACCCCACAAAGGCCTACCATTTCTTAAAGTAGACACCCCAGGGTGTTTCAAAAGGTATAGTTTGAACCTTAGCGTGGGATCATTTTTCCGCTAGTTTGTACCAGATGTAGTGGTAATAAGCGTTTTTTCTGCCTTTTTGACATACAAAGTGAGTTTGCACAGTATATTTTGCAAACCTTATGTGTGCTACGACTGTATAATACTTCATATGTTGCTCAGCTATGTCGGCTGAGTACAGCAATACCCCCGTATGTCCCTTTGCCAGGTATGTGTGGACATCGGAGGGGCACATTTGGGACACAGCCATTCCAGTTTTTTTCAAACTTTGAATTTTTATGCTGTGCCTATGTCCCATGTTAGAGTATTTTACCAGGCTATATAATCCAAATTCCCCATAAAGCCATACCATTTCTTAAAGAAGACATCCCAGGGTATTTCAAAAGGCATATTTTGAACCTTAGCGTGGGATCATTTTTCCGCTAGCTTGTACCAAGTGTAGTGGTAATAAGCATTTTTTCTGCCTTTTTGACATACAAAGTGAGTTTGCGCAGCATATTTTGTAAACCTTATGTGTACTATGACTGTATAATACTTCATATGTTGCTCAGCTATGTCGGCTGAGTACAGCAATACCCCCGTATGTACCTTTGCCAGGTATGTGTGGACATCGGAGGGGCACATTTGGGACACAGCCATTCCAGTTTTTTTCAAACTTTGAATTTTATGCTGTGCCTATGTCCCATTTTAGAGTATTTTACCAGGCTATATAATCCAAATTCCCCATAAAGCCATACCATTTTTTAAAGAAGACATCCCAGGGTATTTCAAAAGGCATATTTTGAACCTTAGCGTGGGATCATTTTTCCGCTAGCTTGTACCAAGTGTAGTGGTAATAAGCATTTTTTCTGCCTTTTTGACATACAAAGTGAGTTTGCGCAGCATATTTTGCAAACCTTTTGTGTACTATGACTGTATAATACTTCATATGTTGCTCAGCTATGTCGGCTGAGTACAGCAATACCCCCGTATGTACCTTTGCCAGGTATATGTGGATGTTGAAGGGGCGCATTTGAGACGCAGCCATTCAGTTTTTTTCTAACTTTGAAGTTTTACGCTGTGTCCATGTTCCAATTTGGAATAGTTTGAACGGTTGGTTATTGAAACTTCCCCACAAACACATACTATTTATTAAAGAATACACCCTGGGGTAATTCAAAAGGCATATTTTGAACCTTGGCATGGGATACTTTTTTCTCTAGTTTGTTCCAGGTGTAGTGGTAATGAGCGTTTTTAAAATGTATTTTTTTACTTTTTATAACTTTTTTACTTTTAAAAACTAGTTTTTAAACTTTTGTTTTGCTTATAAATTTTTTTTTAAACTTTCTTAAAACTTTTTTACAGTTTTAACATTTTTCAAGCTTTTTTTTTTTACCGTTAACCCCTAACTAGCAGTACGCAGCACTAACAGTAAATTCCCCATTTTCCCATAACTCCCACCCACCCCAGCTAGCAAAATATATAGTTATAAAATATTTAAATTAATTAATTAAATAAATTGAACCCCTGAGGGTTAAAAAAATGAATTAAAGTTAATCCTCAGGGGTTAAAAAAAATTAGATCACAGTATAATACTGTGATCTCTATTTGATCGCTGTAGGCAGTGATCGACTGGCAGGGCAGGGGTTAATTTTTATTTGGACTAGGTAAAGTGTGTTTTTTTTTGTTTTTTTTACTTAAATGTTATTAAAACATTTTTTAAGTTTAATTTTTAACTTTTTAAAGTTTCTTTTAAAACTTTTTTTTAACGTTAACCCCTAGTTAGCCTAACGCCAAATCCCCCAATTCCCCACTAACTTCCACCCACCCTAGCTATCTAAATATATAATTTAAAAATAATTTAATTAATTAATTTAATTAATTTAACCCCTGAGGGTTAAAAAAAAAATCAGATCATAGTAAAATGTAATCCCTGCCAATTGATCACTGTAGTCAGTGATCAATTGGCAGGGAAGGGGTTAATTTTTTATTAAAATGGGTAAGGGGGGGGGACTTTAAATAAACTTTATTTTTTTTAACAGCAGGGGGCAGGATCAGCATTGATCCGGCTCCCTGCACTTCACACAGAACCCGGAAGTGCAGGGAGCCGGTAGGTAAGTATGCAGAGCACATGTGCTCGCTCCGACTTGTGGTCAGAGCGAGCACATGTGCTGGGCAGTCTGACCGGGTGCTCCCGGTATGCCTCCAATGCGGAGGCATACCGGGAGCACCATTAACCCCGCGATTGCCGCGATAGCGGCGATCCGGGGTTAATTTTACCGCGTGACGGACGAGGTCCGTCACCCGTCGTTAAGGGTCTCCCCTGTGTGACGGACCTCGTCCGTCACCCGTCCTGAAGGGGTTAAAAGTGTGCTGCTGAAAACGTTTGTTTTATTTACTTTGGTTGATTTTTTTTTTTCTTTGTAAAATTTCATTAGGAATCATTTTATTTAAAGAAATACAATTGTGGCCCCAAATAGGATGGGTTGCTTTACTTGCTTACTAAGAGCTGAGAGCAAAACAGTATTGCTTCTACTTGTGTACTATTTTTCAAAATCTGATCGATATTACTTCTGACAGTCAAATTGGACAACAATGTAAAGCCGTTTCTCTTGTTGCTCTTTTGGGTGATTTATACAAAGAATACAACAGCATCCTTTGTACTCAATTACTGAAATCTATATTTCCCCAGATATATCCATGGCAGCACTACGTATGGGTATAGCTCCCGTTCTCAATTGGACAGGAACCAACCACGGAATACCACGGAATTTGATAGAAGTGTCCTCTCCATTGCCTTATAGTCAATTGGTCAAAAATGAGTTTTAATTTGCATTGACTTGAGCATTTTGGCTACTTTTATTTTTCCCTCCCTGGTACCTTTCGGCTTGGGTATAACCCATACGTTGTGCTGCCGTGGAAATATCCGGGGGAAAAACAGAAAATTTACACCATAGATATTTTCTTTTCCTGGATATATGCCATGGCAGCACTACGATCCCACCCTTTTCTACTTTTTGTGTTGTTTCATGGCTTTAAACTAAGACTGAAGGGACATGGGAGGTAGTCTCTTTTATTAATTCATTTGGAGGTGGTTCCTGTCCAATTGAGAAGGGGAGGAGCTACACCCATACTTAGTGCTGCCATGGCATATATCCAGGAAAAGAAAATATCGGTGACTATGGTGTAAATTTGCTGTTTTTTCCAGGTTAGAGAAGTTTCTTTTTACTCCAACACTGGACTAACAACCATGAATTTGGACAGTTGGTAAAAGGAATGAACTATCAAGAGAAAGGTTATTACTACTTCTAATTAATCTGCATTTATAGAAAGTGAGAAAAAAGATACAACAAGAAAACCAGTCCAAAATAGTTAAATCTACTGTTCTTCAAATAGCAGAGACAAGTGGCAAGTCAAAAAAAAGCACATAATACTATCCAATTTTCTTCTCAAACAAAGAAACAAAAATTTGATGATAGCTACTTGTTATTTGGATTTACATTGCCTATTTTAAAGGACAACTATAGTGCCAGCCGCACTTTAGGTCACCCCACCCTCAGGGTCCTACTGCCGCTGGGCTGAAGGGGTTAAACACTTGCCTTTATCCAGCACTGGGGAACTCTCTCAACGTCAGGTGCTGGAAATATCGTTGGGGGGACGTATCCTTGTAAACAACAAGTGACACAAAGAGCGGGTCTATCCGGAAATTAAGGATAAAAACGGAAGTGGACAAGACATTTGTGCAACATGAAATCGAAAAACAAACACCCTCAGGTGTGAAGGTAATCGCATAGAGATCGAAAGCCATGATGTCAGAAAGTCAGCAAACAGAGCAAAAGGGTTAGTTGGGCTGAGAGTTGATGTAAGGAAAATTGTGAATTAGAAGGCCAGCTTTCAATAAAAGATAAAACTCTAGAGACATCCCAAAATTGGGTGTATCGAGGAGCCGGGGGTCAAGAAAGATGAATACCCCTTAATAACTTGCAAACAGAGTGGTATTTCCCAACCAGAATTTTATCAATCGGGTTATGAGCTGCCGAAATAGCAGAACGAAATACGTTAATTGTACAGTAAGATTTACCTTTGTCAAAAAGAGATGAAAGAAAATAATATTCACTAAAGTAAATGAAAAGGGATCCATACCCCTTTCCAAACACCAGCTAGTCCAGAATCGCCATGCAGAAAGGTATGCTCTACGAGTTCCAGGAGCCCAACAATCCCAGAGGAGTCCTCGAGAAGTGTGTGGAAGTCCTGAGACATACCAGGATCCCCCGAAATGCAACTTGAAAGGCTTGGCATGGACTGCTACTCCCACTAGCAGCACACAGGCTACTGCCCATTGCCACTACCTGTAGACTGAGAGGTAGGTTAAACTCCATCAGGGCATGAACAGACAGGACATACACATACTAATTGACATACTCACACCACAGTGGAGCAGCTAGTTAGGGTCAGAAGGAAAGATGAGAGAAGCACACCAGGGTTAACCCAGTATTAACATGCATTACACAGCTTAAAGTCTATATTTTCTCTAAGTAAAAAATTTAGTGGCCCACTGCAGAAAAAACCTGGGCACCGCTGCCCTAGAGGAAGTCCACACCTGTAGTACATTACTAGCATCTGTAGAGACGATTGTGGCTCACTCACTGATGTCAGTTCGTAGCAGCATGTGTAGCTTTATTATTCTCTGGACAAGAAACACATGTATACGTAATGCTAGTTGCAAACTCAGTCCATTTGAACACACAATAATCCATAAAATGAGATAGGCAACATAACAATTATAAACCACTTGTTCTTGAAGCTTACAAGGGAACTATATATATATATTAGATATGCAGCAATAAGTACATATAGAATTAAAGCACGTCCATATTATTTAACCTTTCTTACCTAATCCTACTGGGAGATAGTTAAATAGCGCTTATATAAGTCACTGCATATGGTAATGAAGTAGTAAAAGTCTTCCACATTGAATGCATGGAGAGATAAGCCAGCTTCTTAAGCATCTCATGGACAGAAGCAGGTGATAGAAGTGAGAAAAAAATAATTTATCAAAAAGGAATATCAGAGATAAGGAGTAATAAAGAATAATACAAATATATATATATATATATATATATATATATATATATATATATATAAACAATTTGAAAAAATGTAAAAAAATAAAATAAAAGTATTTAACTAAAAAAGATAAAGAAAAAAGATAATACAAATATAAAAATAACATATAAAACAAAGAAACGTTTTGCAACTAGCAAACTAACGAATGCATGTGTATCTTGTGCAGAGAATAATAAAGCTCATATATATTCCTATAATTTTTATCTTTTCCTTTTATTTATTATTTTTTTATTTTGGAGCTGGGAAAAAAATTTGTCTTACTAATATTGAGTTATTTGGAGATATCATTGCTGTTTAACTACATAAACACTCTACAGAATGCATTACTTACCCTAATGTGTGGAACCGATACTGGATTGTAGGAAGTGTTTTTAAAGAAACGTCTGTAACTTATATGAAATAGTGCTATTGTAGAAAGCATATACTTTTAGTTTTTTTTTTATATTGTTTGGATACCTGATTCCAGCACCAATGTCCCTTGGCACTTGTTTGCACTCCTCCTCTGCCAACATTAGCCGATGGAGGAACCTTATGCGCAACTAGCATCGCACACGTTAGTCTTTCCCAATAAGAAAGTATTGACTCAATGTTTTCCTATGGGGTTTTGCTTGACGCTGGATGTCCTCATGAAAAGCGTGAGGATGTCCATCTTTGTTTCACAGAGTAAAACGACAAAAGAAGTCTTAACACTGCAATGTTAATATTGAGGTTTCTCTAAAACTGTAATGTTTTACATTGCTGGATTAAGGGAACAGAGACACTGCACTCTGAGTGCCTATAGCGTTTTTTTTCCACACCTTTTTGCTCATTTGTGTCACTTATCAAGCACATATAATAATTAGTATAGGACTTATATTATTATTATTATTATTACTATTATTATATAATTAGTGTAAGACTCACCAGAGGTTTTGCCTTGACCTGTGATAGGCATTAGGAATATTGCGCAACTAACTTTTTTTATGGTTTTTATTAAGCCCATATGTTTGAGTGTGTTATCATTAGTGACTATTTTTGTAATTCCTATAAAGGTATATTGTGTAGGGTTAACCCCAATACCAGCACCTACCACACGCCTGAAACTGAACACGTTTCACATCTACATTGTTTTGTCAACAGTAAACTCCGATAGACTCAAGTGGAAAAAAAATGTACAGGTACCCAGAGTGGAAAAACATAAGCAGCTATTAAAGGGACTATGGGGATGTCTGATGCGCGAGCGGCACTTGCTGCACATGTGCTTTAAACCCCGCTCACAGCGGGACGGAGGAGGGGCCGGAGCTTTGACCCAGCGCTGAGGGACATCGACGCTGGGAAAAGGTAAGTAAATAAAGTGTTTTTAACCCTTTATTTACCGGGTAGAATGGGGCGCGAAGGAGGGGAAGCCAGAGGGATCGGTAGTGCGATGAATACAGCTTTGTATTCCTGGCACTACAGTATCCCTTTAATAGGAACAGAAAAATGGTAACACTTTGGCTCACAATAAGAGCTTTTCTCAACCTTCTCCTTTCAGGCAGGTATAAGCCCTGACCACCAAAATACACGAGGAAGAGTGGATATGGTTTTAGACACCTGGATGACCTACTGTTTTAGTATCATAAAATAAAGACATCAAAGTTACTCTGTCATCAGGACTCACAAGCAATGTGTTTTCTGGTTTATGTCTAGGTGCTTCAGTTTGTTAGGACTGTATCCGGAACAGAGGATGAAACATTTAGAACAGTAAAGGCAATTATCCTATCAGAAGGAATTACAAAAGAATGGTCCTCCCCCTGTCCGCCTGTACGTTCAAACTGTTTGGCTAAAGCATTAGCCTTAGTATTATGGGTCCCTGGTCTGTACATTGAGATGTAGTTAAATTTGGAAAAGAATAGAGACTTCATGGAGAAAAACCCACATGTGTGTAAAAGCTTGTCAGAGGATTCTGTTTGTGAGAGAATGACTGCTCCTACGAGGGGTCAGTCTGGCAAAGAATAGGAGTGGAACCAAAGGCTTGCTTGAGGGTATGAAAAGTATTGAAGGCCTCGATAGGCCAATTTTGTGTTTTGGCTCCTTTCTTGGTGAGTGACGTAATGGGTGTGTCAGGTTCCTATCCTGACTAGCAAGACTTTTTCCGTTTGATACCATTCATTTAAATTCCAGTACCTGTTTCTCGCTTCTAGTGGCCTCCCTAGCCACTAGTCACCTCCAACTCTCACCTGTAGAAAAAAGAAATCTGCTATAAAAGGCCACACCCGACAAAGCAAGTGGCCTTGACATTGGAGTTTGATGATTACCTGAAAATACTTCATATCCTGGCTCCTGAGATAACCTGTGGAATTTCCTTATTGGCTTCTTATCCTGCAATACTCACCAACCTGCTCCAAACTTACCTGTACAACTTGTCAATCCTGTCTTATCTACAACCCTGCAGCAAACCTACCTGGACTTACCTATCTCCCTGCAGAACATCCAACTTACTTAAATCAAAGTAAACTTTCATTTACTTTGTGGATATCCAATTACTACTTCCTCGGATTTACTTGAATTCCAATCTACTTTGCATCCATCACAATGGACCTACTACTATATAACCTCTTAACCAAAAAGACTGAACAACTACTAACCTATTTAAGTATTTATATTATTTGTCTAGTTCTATTTAGTTGATTTCGTATATGCTGTTCTGGGGCATATTGCCAAAATCCTGTTTTCCTATTTATAGAACCTATAATCTCTCTTATAGGTTTATCTTCTATTATATTTCCTATAACTACAGTTATAGGATATCCTGTGATTACTAGTATGTCTGAAATATCAAATAAAGACCCTGCAATTAACCCCAGTTTAAGTCTCATCCCTGACCTACACAAGATCAAAACCAATAAATCTCTGAATGGAACGTAAATCAGGTTGTAGTGGCCAATCCTGCAGACAATTTTGGGGGATTCAATGAGGCAAAAAATAAGGTATCCCAAAAACTGTATTTCAGATGATCGAATAAACATTTCTCTAGCTTGCAATAAATCCCTTGTCGAGGGATTCTTTTATCTATTCCTCCACTATGAGGTTTCTCAAGTTGATAATGTGTATGCCCAACACTCGAGGCATAGTGCTTGAGAGTGGGTCTATAGCACAACCATAAACACTGTGAGGTGGTAGGTTGCCTGCCTCTTTCTTGTCAAATACTTTCTTCACAGACGTATATGGGAGAGGTTGGGAAGTAGAAAGAAGAGGTGGGTGCATTTAAGGAATGAACAGGGATTTACTTAAAAAAACATAGCTAATGACATGTTGTACCCCAAGACTAAATGTGATCCGATTCCCAATCAATTGTAAGATTGTGTTTCACAAGCCAAGGATATTCCAACACCACCTGACAGGATGGTGAGGATATGACATGGAATTATATTCCCTTTATTTAATACACCAATGGACATTTGTAGAGAGGTAGAGCGTAATGACTGTGTTTAAAAACTTTATATAAATACTGAGGAGGACACTGATTGGTCCACGTCACCACCGCGACCCCAAAAAGTGCTAATGATGTGGCACTCACAGAACAGGAAATGATGCTGGTGTCATATCAGTGAAAGTAGAGGGGTGCCACAAATGTGCATTGTCCTTCTTTTTATCTGACAGCACAAGAGCATTCACCTCCCGAAGAATAGGCAGAAGAGAACCACGAGGTGGTACTTCCCGATCACTGCACGCAGGAAGCCGGAGTGGTACGTCCAGGCAGGTATAGACCCCCTATGCCTACGCCCCTCCTTCCAGGCAGGTATTGGCCCCTTTGCCTGCACTCCTCGTAGACAGGCATCAACCGCTCTGCCTGTGCTGCCTCCAAATACTGCCTTTACAAAGGTACTAGGCCTAGCTTTTGCTACTGTTTTTACAACGACATGTAAGGCTCTTAGGACAGCTCTTTTCTTAAAAGTACCCAGTTCAATGGAACAGTACAGCCAGAAAGCTGTTCCTCAAGCTTGCTACTAAAATTCTTGAAAGAATTAGACAGGACACACAATTGTTAATGGAACTACTACACAGTATTGTATTTCCATCCAAGACTAACCCCTATCACCATTACATTAGACTTAGGGTGGCACACTAAGTCTAATACATAAGTCATAATCATATGGAAAATAATACAGGCAACCACATAACAAAATAAAATGTAACTATGCAAAGGAGGGGAAGTTAGGAGAGCAATGATAAATGTTCCCAAGGGAACCAGAATATTGGGATGACACTCCTGTATAGAGTTATAGATAGATTAAATCAGTCTGACATTAGTTTCCAAAATTAAGGTGTGATAAAGAAAATTAGCACTACTTAAGACAATTCCACTGCTAATTCAAATGCTTCATTATGAGAAAAAAAAACATTTTGTTATTGCTAGGATCGTGTGGAATGTCTACTAAATATTTAAAGTGATTTCAGTGAGAGTGGGGAAATAATTCAGGCAGTGCTAGCAGAGGGGGATGGAACCAATCCTTAAAGCCACTTCTGTAGAGATTAAGGGTAAATATTTCCCAAAGATATATCCTAGTGGTCTTCACTCCAAAGGATAGCAGAGTCTAGAATATATATATCTCTACTAGATAGGGGATCAAAATGACCCTTGTTATCAGACTTAAGAAAGAGGCTTTCTTGAGGGACAGCTAATCATAGTCTTTATAAAAATTTTTATTAATAATAATTGTATGGAGAGCTATGTCCCCAGGTAACCAAATTTGTCCTTAGTGTATGCCCCACAAGTACTCGAAGAAAAGAAGAAAAGGCATGTACTGTTCTCCTTATCAACAGCACAAAATGTGCTGCTTAGTGAGAAATTAGGAATGTTAAAGAGTAGCAATAGTATTGTCCAAACTGTCAGGAGAGAGAGATTAAATGTACCACTTGCAACTACGTTGCTAATTGCTATCAACACTGCTATTTGTTATAGTTTCTAGACTGCTTACCACCAAGCTAAATTACCCTCTGTGCTGGCAGTAAAAACTGGATTATATTATTGCTGCCTTTCTCCAAATCAAAAATAAAAGTAAAAGTGTAGGACAAGTAGAACACTCGGCACTCAGAATCCACCTTTCTGTGTATTTTATATTCCTTTTTAAATTTTGCTCACTATTGTATACAAATATATTTGTACATTTAATGTGCATCACACCATTGCCACACTTCTGTCATTTCTCACTTCCATTAAACCTCTTCTTTTGCATTGTCCCCTAAAGTGCCACCCTTTTCTCAATACTCAGTTACATTGTTCCTCCTATTTTGCACTGTCCCTTAACGTACCACCATTTTCACAATGTAAATTGGTTATGGAGTAAATGTGTTGTAATATTCTACGGTGTAATTGCTAGTAGGTTTTACTGATGTATTGTAAACCGCACGCGCATGTTATAAGGTAAATTACATTTGTGGAGCTGCAGTTGATAAATGCATTAATAATAACCTCCTTGGAGGTTTGTTTGCTTACAACCAAATTAGTTGGTAAAATAAATTCATAGGCTTTACAGTGTCCAAATTTGTAAAAACTATTTAGGGGTTGAAGCCATGTGGTCGCCGTTTGTGATGGTTCCAAGTGGCTATGTGTTAGATGATCTGCCAGATTTCCTGCCCTTCTAAAAATCATTAAAGGTTGGTTGGCAATAGTATTTTTAAAAGATGAGTCATATTGCAGTAATGGGCAGTTTTTACGGAGAATCTGTTGGGCCATCTCCCAATGGTTATCATAAGTGCCTATAAATCTAGTAATTCCTGGAGATATAGAGGTATTCCTAGGAGGTCTTTGTAGACTTTCAGACCTGCTAGGTCGCTGGTAGACTCTTTTAAGTATCTTGTTTGGATAACCGAGATTTTTGAATCTGCTTCTGAGTTCTTCAGCTTCATTTCCAAAGTCCTCCGGGTTAGAGCAATTTCTCTTTGCTCTTAGCTATTGGCCACATTGGCGTCGACAGGGCCCCTCCCTTCACCCCCCCCACCCCCCCCTGGATTTTTCAGCTTGTTCTGCTATTTTTCGTGTGAGATTGAAAATACACTGCAATACCAGCACCGGCCAGTAGACACTATGTATGGAGAGAGACAGGGATAGGAATAGGAAAAAAAAATATCAGTGTTAATGTGTTCACTTTTATTTATTGAGTGTCAGGAAGCAAAGAGTGCCGCTGGGTAGCGGTCAGCTGGCACTCTAAGCCTATCAGTAGCTCCCCATTCATAAAAAAGTAAAACATTTGTATGTACCGGGATCTAGCAATTGGCTTAGAGCATCAACTGACCACTCTAGCCAATCTGCAGCACCCATGCCTGATGTCAATCTGCACTTCCTGACACTCCGTTTGAGAAGCCGAATACCACTGAGCGACCTGGAGATCTGGAGCTGGAGGAAGCCTTTGGGGTTAAACCATTTGAGAGCGGTTTAACTCCTAAAAGAAAAGAGAGCACCCAGGGGCTTCCTGGCATCATAGCATTTTCATTTAGATGAAGATGTTATGGTGACCAGAATGTTCCTTTAATTTGCTTAAAGAAACACTATAGTGTCAGGAATACAAACATGTATTCAAGACACCATAGTTGTGAAAACGCTATTCACCCTGGCTTTATGTGATAATGACTATGCCCCTTCCCTTTCATGACCCTGTCAAAAAGGGACAAGCATGGATGTCATTACAATTCTGCCCCTCCCTTGGAAAATTCCTGCGGACGCCCATGATTGGCCATATGGAATATTAGCCTTTAAATGGTATGGATGAAAACTGTGCCGATGTAGCAAGCTGTTAGTGGCAGTTGGTCTTCTAAATAGAGTGGTAGTAACTTCTCCATTTTGTAAGATGTTAGTATTTAGATCCAGGAAGACTAACTCCTTCTCATCGAAGACATGGGTAAGTTTTAGGTTTATTGCATTCTTATTAGGTGTGTCCACCATTTCTTCAAAGAGTGCAAAAGGACCTGACCAAAAAGTAAAAATGTCACCTATATACCTGTACCATTTATATATAGATGTAGTGAAGTTTGTGTTTTTTTTGTAGTGTGCACTATGGTTTACTCCCACCATCCCAAAACCAAATTTGCATAACAATCAAACATATTATTTTTGGGAGGTGTTGGTACAATGGATAAACCTTTGTTCAAAAGTAATAGATGTCTAGGTTGCAGAACAAAATGTGATAAATTGGTTATTTTGTTGTCATCCATCTTACTGTCTATAAGTAATTGTTCTTGTGAGTTTTGTATCCTCACTTTCTCTGAGTCTTTCTTTCTTTCTTTCTGTGTTCGAGGCCAATCCTGCTCTAAAAAAAGACGACGAGGATTGGGATGAACCAGAGGAGGCATCATGCATAGGGGAAGATCTGGATTTGAATCAATGGTGATATTGGAGAAGGAAATGTTCTTATCAGCATTTCTCAAGATCCCTTTAGTCTGAGCTGAGGGTAATGATTTAGTATGTCTAGAGAGAGTTTTTTTTTTTATTATACGTCTAAGAAATTGTCCAAGTTCTTTTGTTACCTCGATTCCATAGCTGTAAAGTTAGCTTCTTTGTCAAATTCTTTTACTTTTTTTAATTTCAATATCCAAATTATCCTGTTCCAATTAAATTAGAAACTGCATTATCCTCGAGGAACAATCCAACAATATTGAGTTCCATTCTGCAATCTGTTCCTCTGTTTTGACTTTATTGGGTAAAAGAATATCAGGTATTAAACCTCTCGGGACCAACCTTTGATTGATATACTGCCTAAGGCTTGCTAATTCCCAAAAGCCTCTAAGTTGGTTCTGATAAAGTTTTTGTATAGCAAAAAATGCATGGTTAATATCCCCTGACTCCCCACTAGAACTGTACAAGGGGTTGTTAGAAAAAAACATTTGCAACATCTGCAGATCTTAGGTCAGGGTGAACTACCTTGCCCAAGAAGTCTGTCATCTTCATTTTATACTTTCCCTCTAAAAGGGAGAATATGGTTATCTAATATAAAATAATGAACTCAATAGTTAGTTATAGTTTCTCAAAGTTTGAGTTTATAACAAATTATACATCTCCCTAGCTTAAAAACCGAGGTATTGAAACCCTAAATTGAAACCATTATTAATTTTTTTTGTAAGCAGGGAGAGTGTGTCAGGTTGCTGGTTAGGTGTGGGGGGGTAACCCCTAATACTTTTAACATACTTGTTTTAACAATTAATTGATAATAAAGGTTATGTTTAATTTACTCAATTATCAATTCATGGGTTGCACTTGTACTTGGAAAGTATAGGTTTGTGAAGTATGAGTTATTTTCTACCTCTTTTCTTTCCCTTCGTTCCTACATGTTTTTTCACATTTTTGTATTTTTCACCTGAGTGAGTGTGTTTTCCCTACGTGGGATCTAATAAAGCAGTACCATTTTAACTAATAACCATGGTTTAAACACTCATAGGTATATGCGCATATGTATAATCTTCATATCTATACAACAAAACACATTTTCTCTAAATAATATTCTCCCTTCTATTTTTCACTTTCACACTAACTTCTCTCATTACTAAAATATCCCTATCCTTCTGCTCACCTGTCCCTGGCAACACCATTTTCATTGCCTCCACTTTACTCCCCTCCCCTCTCTACTCATCCCATGCACTCTACATATACCTTTCCAGCCTATCTGCTCCAACTCCTCCCAAATCCTCTATATACCCTCCTACAAAACGTTGAACTCCTACTCCCACCTTCACTTCCTTTCTATCTTTCTGCTCCTAGCAGCTGGTTATGTCTCTCCAAACCCTGGTCCCATCTCGGCAAACTCACCATGAACTAACTCAAGCAACCACACTAATCTCATACCCATCTCATGTTACTCTTCCTCTAAATCCTCCTTCAATACTGCCCTCTGGAATGCAAGCTCTTTTTGCAATATTACAAAATCCGCTGCTATTCACGACCTCTTAATCTTTCGTTCAGTAGATTTACTAGCCTTAACAGAAACAAGGCTCTCCCCTTCTGACACTGCTACCCCTGCATCTTTGTCCTTTGGTGGTCTTCAACTTACCCACAACCCAAGACACTCTGAATATAAAGGTGGTGGTGTAGGGTTTCTCCTCTCACCTCACTGCTCCTTCAAACCTCTACCCAGCCCCCCTTTCCTCTCTTTCCCATCATTCGCCTTTTCAAACCCTTCTCTGCTAACATTGCTGTTATTTATCATCTCCCTGGTTCCCATCTCCTCTTCCTTGACCACTTTGCTGCCTGGCTACCCTATTTCCTCTCTTCTAATATTCCATCCCTAATTCTCGGGGACTTCAATATTCCCATTAACCCACCTTTGACCTCAGCAGCCTCCAAACTACTTTCAATTACTTCCTCCCTTGGGCTATCACAGTGGGCTAATTCTCCCACCCATGTAGCTGGCAATACCTACGACCTCATCTTCTCTTATGGATGTACAGTAGCTAATATCTGCAACACTCCATTTCCTCTCTCTGATCACCACCTCTTATCATTTGCTCTCGAGTACCCCCTCACCCAATAATCTCAGCCGAACCCCCCTCAACTCAGGAGGAACCTTCATTCTATTGACCTCCAGCAGCTGTCAGCTGATATTGATTCAAAACTGCTATCCATCCCTTCCCTCCCCTGTCCCTCACTGGCCATCTCCACATATAACACTACCCTCACTTCTGCCTTGAACGATGCAGCCCAGCTCCAAACAAGCACCCCAAGGAGGACACGCCCTCAACCGTGGCATACGGTTGTGCTAAACACTACTAGAGGAAGTCTCGTACCCAGTCAGACTTTCTCCATTATAGATTCATATTGTGTTCATACAGCACAGCCCTTGCCCTTGCCAAACAGTCATACTTTTCCTCTCACATTAGTTTATGCTCCCGCAATCCCAGGCATCTCTTTGAAACCTTTAATTCTCTTCTTCGCCCTGCTGTTGCCACCCCCCAAACTAACCTTAGTGCCAATAGCTTTGCATGTTACTTTACCGACAAGATTGAACAGGTAAGGAAAGAATTCTCCCCTCCTTGCTGTTCTCTTTCTCAACCACACTTAGATCATGCCTTTCCTACCCTTCATACTTTCTCCACGGCTACTGAACAAGAGGTGGCTGCGCTTCTCCTTTCTTCTCGCCTCACCACTTGCCCACTCAATCCTGTCCCGTCTCACCTTATCACATCTCTCTCCCCTTGTCTTGTGCCTTCCTTAACACACATCCTCAACTGCTCTCTATTTTCTGGCGTTGTCCCTGCTTACCTTAAAGATGCCACTGTAGTACCTATCCTGAAAAAAATCTCTTGACCCGTCCTCCCCCCCTAACTATCGTCCTATATCCCTGCTCCCTTTTTCCTCAAAGCTTCTGGAAAGACTTGTCTTTACCTGTGTGTCTTAATTCCAACTCTCTCCTTGGCCCTCTTCAATCTGGCTTCCGCCCTCTCCACTCTACTGAGACTGCGCTTATCAAAGTTACTAACGACCTAATCGCAGCTAAATCCAAAGGCCACTACTCCATACTAATTCTTCTTGACCTCTTTGCTGCCTTTGACACCATTGATCATGCTCTCCTTCTTCAAACTCTTCAATCACTCGGTCTCTGGGACTCTCTCCTCTTGTGGTTTTCCTAGTATCTCTCCCAATGCTCATTTAGTGTCTCCTTTTCTAATAATACCTCCTCCCCTTGTCCTGTCTCAGTTGGAGTCCCCCAATGCTCTGTCCTTGGTCCCCTTATATTTTTTTCTTTATACTGTCTCTCTTGGCAAATGTATTGCCTCTTTTGTATTCTACTACCACTTGTTTACTGATGACACCCAGATATATCTCTCCTCCCCGGACCTCTCTCCTGCCTTCCTGCAACATGTCACTGCTTGCCTTTGTTCCATCTCTGACTGGATGTCCTCCCGTTTTCTGAAACTCAATCTCCCTAAAACTCCTCGTCTTTCCTCCTCCTAATACTGATCCTCCTCTTTTACTCCCACTTCAAGTTAGTGGTATCCACATAAGTCCATCCTTGCAAGCGCGCTGTCTTGACGTCATACTTGATTCTGGCCATCCAGTATGTGGCCAAATCCTGTAGATTCCATGTTAAAAACATAGCCCATTTCCGGCCCTTTCTTACGCAAGATGCTACCAAGGAGCTTGTCCATGCTCTAGTAATTTCCCACATGGATTATTGCAACCCACTCCTGATTGGTCTTTCCAAAAGCCGTACTGCACCGCTACAGTCTGTAATGAATGCTGCTGCAAGACTAATTTTCCTCTCCTGTCGGTTCTCTCACACCTCACCCCTCTGTCAGTCCTTACATTGACTTCCTGTATCCTATAGGAGTCAATTCAAGATACTAATTCTCCCCTATAAAGCACTGAACAATCCTAGCTCCTTTTATATCTCTTCACAGATCCATAGGTATGCTCCTTCTCGGTCTCTCCGCTCTGCCCGTGACTTTCTCCTGTCCGTTATTCGCACCCGTACGGCCAACTCACGCTTGCAGGACTTCTCACGGGCGGCTCCCTTCCTATCGAATGGACTGCCTACCGCCATCAGACTCTCCCCTCCAGCTCTGCTTCACTCCCACCTTATTTGTTTGCTATTCCCTGTCCTATTGTGTTTTACACCCCACCTCCTATAGACTGTAAGCTTGTTTGAGCAGGGTCCTCTTCAACCTATCGTTCCTGTAAGTTTTCTTATAATTGTCCTATTTATAGTTAAATCCCCCCTCTCATAATATTGTAAAGCGCTACGGAATCTGTTGGCGCTATATAAATGGCGATAATAACAATAATAATAATAATAATCTCTTCTTAACATTTACCCTATATTATTCAATTGGTAATATTCAAACTCTGTGAGTAATTGTATCGTTCTAGGCCTTTCTTTTTGGAAGGCTTTTTCCGATTTTCTTTCTTCTGCACTTATTGCTCTATTAATAATATAATTTTAAAGTGCAAATTGATAAAGGTGCAGAAGTATTAAAGTGCTACTCAGAAATCACAGATAAAATTTCTTGAATCAAGTCGGGAGCATTTAAATTCATTAAAAAGTGATTAAGATAAAGGGCAAACTAAGTAAAGGTGTGTTTTTTAGAGATGGAAGATATAATGGAGAGAGTAGTGAAAATTCTAGTAATGCAAAAAATTTTTTTAGATACTCAGAAAATAATCACTTCGATACATAAAAAATATATTTAAAAAAATGGCTACAAAAATGTAGGTATATCATAATGAAATATAAAAGATCATAGAACAGGTTATGAATCCCCTTCTAACCATAAGAAACAATGTGTCTAACTTTAAAACCATATAGAATATGTCAAAGGAACGGAGTAAAAGAACATTTCTCATTCGTTCCTTTCGGAGATAGTGTGTCCAACTCCAAAATCCATAATTTCTCATGTAATAAAACGCATCCCCTGTCACCTCCTATGGCTGCAATGGGGACATGGTCAGGACTGTGGGAGCTGATTCAATAATGTTTATATTTTATGTTTTGTCTTGTATATACACCTGTTATCTGCCTGCCGGGGGAGTGTGGGAGGGGGGAGGTTGCAGTTGGCAGGTTTGGGGGTTTCCCCATTAGTTCTTATGTACTAATGTCCTTAAGTAACCATGGGGGCTAGGTTGGACGGGAGGGGAGAGGAGGCGGGGCAGATAGAGGGGGAAGGGGCACACAAAAAAACCACACACACAAAAAAAATGTTTTAAAAAACAAAACAAAAAAAACAATAAAGGGGGCAACAGGAAATGAGAATATAACAGACACTTACACCGGCACGTTAACCATAGTGTATATGAACAGTCACCCCCATATTGAAGCACTGTACCTCAATTGGGGCATATGCTGTGAGGCGTAGTTGGCCAAACTCTGGATACAATCCCAGCCAACCCTTCTTCTATGGAAGCGTGAAGGGAATGAGGGGGACCATATTGAATTAGTCTGATATTGGGAGCAGGGGGAAGGGATAATGGAAGGTCCAATAAGATGGCTGCTCGCTATATATCAGGGGGGCCCTTGGGGGACCCGGATGGGTTGTGTGATGGAATATTGGCTCCACAATGCTAACACTAATTTAGCCACCTTCACCCAACTCTGTTATGAATGTTAAGCAACACCATGATGTTATTCCTTAATCCATTACTTACGTTGCACCCTTTCCTTATGAACCTACTACAAGATCACCTGAGGGCCACCCGTTCTTGGCCCTATTACACTCATCATGACTGGTATACAGATACATTCCAGCTACTGTCAAGTGGCGTATCGGAGTCACTTCTTACCTCTAGCCCAATCTCTCAGTGTAGACTTTTGCAATAATTTACCGCACACATCGGTTCTCAGTCTATGGCAGGGATTGGCCGCACTCCCCGACTGGAATCGTGTGAAAATCATCCCTGCGGGGAATTGACGTTCCATACCTATAGGGTGTTACCCAGTGCGACTGGCCATCAGCTGCTACCGCAGTCACACGAGTGACCTCTCTCTCTCGGCTTATTAAATCCTCTTTCGTGGCTCATTAGGGAAATTGAGAATCTAGTTCTACATTTACTTTCTAAACTATTCCCATTTTTTTTGCCCCACTCTTTTCTCCAATCGACATTTCTCTTACACCATTTTCCCTCCTTACTTACCTTCTTAGCTTTCCTCTTGGGCTGACTAGGTTGCCCCGTGCTCATATTATCGACGGGCCTGGCCTTGCTGCAGCCCGCAATTCGGGCGGTGTTTGATTCGGGCTTGGCTGGTTGCTGCCAACTCGACTTCTGAGGGGGTTGTGGCCAGCCAACCCCACTCCACCTGCCTCGGCATTGGGTCGGCTTGCCTCTCCCTTGCACGCAACCAGCCGCTTTCCCTATTGCCCTGCATCCTTAGCTCTTTTCCACGAGGCAAAACAGCCGCGCAAAAATGGCATATAAACCAGACACACTTACAGTAGTCACACAACTGCAGGGGTTTCAACATACCAGAACGTAGATCCCATTTACTACGTGACTTACACAGCAACCACACCTCCATCGCTTTTCTCCAAGAAACTCACTTCATAGCAAGCGCCCCCCCACACTCAAGAGCGAACACTACCTACTGAACTACTTCTCGTAAAGCAAGGTTGGCCATGCTTATAGAAGCAAAACTACAGTTCACAGAGTGGGGACTTCAACGTCTCAATGTTCCCCATACTGGACTCCTCCTCGGGGGACAGCAGCGTTCCTCGGAGTACCCTGTAGGGCATAAACTGGTCCATTTGCACACTGATAGATTGCTGGAGAGTAGAATCCCCTTAACTAGGGACTGCACTCACTACTCAGTCATCAACAAAAGATACTCCCATATTCTTCAACAGGAAAATGTATTTTGCATTCAATCAGTTCGAGCATCCACATGGTCGGACCACAGCCCTGTACAGATGATAATGGACTCCCCATTGTTGAAACCACGTAAATGGACTTGGCGGCTAAACAACTCTCTTTTGCTGGATCTGGGGTTATGGGAAACGGTTGCCCAAGTTCTCACCTCCTACTTTGCTGAAAATCCCCCCAGAGGAACAAACAGATGTCACGATCTGGGAAGCTCACAAGAGCATTATCAGAGGCTCGCTAATCCAAATCGCAAGATGCAAAAAAAAGGAGGCTCTACTACAGATCAGTGACCTGCTGGAAACTGTCGCCACCCGGTAATCCCAACATAAGCGTTCCCAAATGGAGGCCGTCTATAGGGATATATTGGAGGCTCGAGGGAAACTACTTGCTCTTCTAACAAGTAGGTACTTCAGGAACACGCAAGGGACCAAGGGGTTATTCTACACACATGCCAACAAGATGGGGAAACTGCTGGATTGGATGCTCAATGGGCGAGAAAACTCACGTGCAAGTGCACAAGATCAAAACTGCTGCTGGAGGCTCAACCCAAGTCCCAGAGGAAATTGCTGCGGAACCTATTACTCCGCACTATATAACATTGAACGGCCCAGAGGGGTAGGTCCCGAGGGTGACTGGGAGCAACAAACAAGACAATTCCTCACGGATAATATCACGTTGTGGGCGGGCTGTTGGTTGTTGACCCCTGTATTACACAAAAATATGTTTTATTTAATCACTTGCACTAAGAAGTTATAATCTCTTAGAAAAACTTTTCAAATGATTTATCTACAGAAGACCCCATTAAAGTTACACTCCTGGAACACGTGAAGGCACTGCTTAATGTCAATTCTGTGCATATTTTAATTCTGTTTAGAGCACGCACAGTGCACTGGCAACATATGTAAAAATCTTTTCCTTTTCAGGGATGGGAGGGTGATCTTCGTTCTCTCCGTTGGTGAAATTATTTTGTTGCTTAAAAAAAAATAAAAAAATTCAGCATTGGGCCAAGCAAACCTGTTCATTGTACTAGGCAATTTTAATTAATATCTTGGATATTTCCTGAGAAGACCAATTTTGGTGGAGTGTGAAGACTGTAACTCTATTCATTTTAAAGGGACACTATAGTCACCTGAACAACTTTAGCTTAATGAAGCAGTTTGGTGTATAGAACATGCCCCTGCAGCCTCACTGCTCAATCCTCTGCCATTTAGGAGTTAAATCCCTTTGTTTATGAACCCTAGTCACACCTCCCTGCATGTGACTTGCACAGCCTTCCATAAACACTTCCTGTAAAGAGAGCCCTATTTAGGCTTTCTTTATTGCAAGTTCTGTTTAATTAAGATTTTCTTATCCCCTGCTATGTTAATTGCTTTCTAGACCCTGCAAGAGCCTCCTGTATGTGATTAAAGTTCAATTTAGAGATTGAGATACAATTATTTAAGGTAAATTACATCTGTTTGAAAGTGAAACCGGTTTTTTTTTTCATGCAGGCTCTGTCAATCATAGCCAGGGGAGGTGTGGCTAGGGCCGCATAAACAGAAACAAAGTGATTTAACTCCTAAATGACAGTGAATTGAGCAGTGAAATTGCAGGAGAATGATCTATACACTAAAACTGCTTTATTTAGCTAAAGTAATTTAGGTAACTATAGTGTTCCTTTAACCTGGAAAGGAAATTACATCACTGAGGCATAATAATCTGTAGCATATTTATGATTTATTTATTTTTTTACTCAGTTGAACGGTTTTTAGGTTATTTATAATAATGAACAGTCACTAATCTTATTGCATGTGATGTTTAGACCATACTCTTTTGCAACATGACGTGTTGTCAAATGGATTGTTCAAATAATTTGGAACATGAATGTCTCTGCTGCTTTCAATGCATGCATTCACTAGATAAAAGTTAAAAAAAAAGAGTTCATATCGGACTGTTTATATGCTTTTGTTTTATTACATATCATATATTTTTTTTTCATATCACAACACCGAGCCATCTACATGGACCCCCCCTAGAACCTGTGCAGCTAGGTCCAGACCATAGTAGCATAACAGCAAAAGGTAACTATAAAGTCCGGGAATGTATGCTTATCGTCCTGACACAAGACTAGAGCTACTCCCAATCTTGACCAGACTGGGACACTCATGTCCTAACGCCACCCTAAATGTGTATTAGGAGAAAAAGGTTTTGGAGACAAATATAAATCACTTGACCTTCGGTCTCCTAGTTTATTATCGTATCTTTAGATCCCATTAATGGCACATAGTCCAATAATGCATGCTTCACTGTTATGTAGCCTTTATTGGGAATTTTTACAAAATGTATACTTTATATATTCATGTTTCCTTATAATTCTGTCGTTAACATTTTGTCCATATTAACCATTATTATTGACCCACTAAAAAAATAAAGCATCTACTTTGTAACTATAACTAGGGTATTCCTAACATCTTTTATATCTTTTCCATGTTTAACAGAAATAGGCCAAATAATGAATTGTTAGGTTTTTTGAAATCACATTTAGATTAGTCTATGCGATTAGAATAAAGAGGACATATCAGCAAAATTAAACAATTAGGTATAAAACTTTATATTTATTTATTTTCTAATCGTTTTAGCAGTTTTTAGGTTTTCTTTTTTTCAACATGCACAAAAAAAAGTTCAATGATATAAAATATTTGGCAAATTAACAGCTGGTGATTATCTACCACCATACATGCATTACCATTTCAAGAGCTGATAGTGCATCATGGGTTATGGAGTTCGCAAATGTTGAAGTCCAGAGAATTAGCCTCCACTCTGCTAGGTGGAGAAGATGGTCACAAGTATCTCTTTCTCTTCACTTTTCCTTGAGGCTTATGCATTGTTTTATGCTTTTGCTGTTACATACTTTCAAGCACTGGTGAGTATAAAGCCACACTTCCTAAAGGAACACTATAGGGTAAGGAACACAAACATGTATTCCTGACTCTATAGTGTTAAAACCACCATTTAGGTGGCTTGTCCACACCTTAGCCCCACCCCCGACCACTGGCCCCACCCCCGACCTACCTCCTTGGTGACATCATCAGAATATACAATTTTAAGCCAATGCAATACTGTGCAGCACTGTCACAGGAAGCACCTCCAGTGGCCATCTAAGATGTGGCCATTGGAGACGTCCCTAGGTGGCAATGTAAATACTCTGAAACGACAGTGTTTGCATAAAAAGGCCTGAAAGGAATGATTATACTCACCAGAACAAATATAATAAATTGTAGTTGTTCTGGTGACTATAGTGTCCCTTTAACTTGAATAGAAATGAACAGATGTGGGACAGAATAAAAACAGGGTGAAAAGTTCAGGGGCTTGGAATTGGAACTTTCTTGCTGGATTTACCAAGTATGTTGTTATACAGATTGGGTTAACAAAGTCTGACTCTCACGGACTCTCATTAAGTCCAAGATGGAGCCTCATTAAACGGACACTTTAGGCACTCAGACCACTTCTGTTCATTGAAGTGGTCTTGGTGCACTGTCCCAGTCTCCTAAACGCTGTAATTTTAATTATTGTAGTTATTGATAAATAGCAATAATTACCTTGCAGGGTTAACTCCACCTCTTGTGGCATTAGGATTATTATTATTTTTTTTTAAACACACATTTGGTACCAGCATTGCCTTCTGTGCATTAATGTAATATAGAGCTCACTTGTCATAAGGCTGTGATTTATTATAAATTTAGATGGACCATTATAGAATGGGAAAGTTAAAAAGAATCCGGCCACAAAACCATATTTAGTTAGCAACATCTTTGTTTCCTTGTTCTTTTAACCCTCTTTACACTGTGCTAGAGATTTCTCTCAAGTTAATACTTTTTGAAAAAATGTCCAAACTCTTATAAATCTACTTCCTTATACTTCCATATATTTTTGTTTAATTGATGTTTTAGTTTGCTATGCCTGTGATTCTGCTCTCAGTCTATAAATAAAAATACATAAAGAATTAGTATTCTAGTTCTGCTGAACAATTGTTGCATTGTTTTGTAATTAAAGCACTATTGCCCAGCTCTTTTTTCCCCTCATTAACAGCTGAAGGTTAATTGGAAGGTACAGCATTGATTTAGGATTGAGGCAGCATAGTTTCTTGCCCCCGGGGTTTAAATTGCAGTACATGTGCTTGGATTCCCACTCTTTGCTGCCCGCTCCCCTTCACGCCCTTCTGAAGGGATTAGTGCAATGACCACATGCCAACTCTCTTTTACAGAACTGACCTTGCTGGAAGCTATGGCAGAGGTTACTTATAGGTTGAATGTGAATAGGGTCTTCAGTACTAGATGCCACCTGCATGCTCACAGACCCAACTGTGTATGGTAAGTCGTTCTTATTTTTTATTTTAACTTAAAGGGGAACGGTCACTTCCAAGGTTTTTAATATTATGTTTACATATCCCTGTTATTAACAAATGTGCATTTGTTACTTGCAAAAAAATGTAACTAAGTGAAAAAATACACACTTCTTTATTCTGCAACACGGCGACTCCATTTTTGTTCCCTGTCAGTCATTATTATAAGCTCTGTTCTTTACACCTGGCAGTCATCATAGAGAAAACATACAGAGAAAAGGAGCAATGTTTCAATTTCTCTTTTTCATTTGCAGTGTATGCCCTCCCTTTGCTTAGCCTGACCTGGATAATCGTTTGCAAAATCTTTACTATAAATATTAAAAAAAAGGAGAATCTCATAACACAAGTTATAAGTGATTTTCAATGTTTCATTTAGTTGAGTAAAAATAGTGATAGTTCTCCTTTAAGGTTTATTGTCTTTGTCTGACAAGCATAAATCTATTGCATTATATGTTTTGTCTACAGGACTTGATGTTCTTCATGGAATTCTATGCAGTGCCATTGATATTCCCATCTCTTGTATAGCACCCAGTAGTGACTGCTATAAGTGTGTCTCTTAGGTGACCACCATTGTATATGAATGCCTCTAGGTTATTTGGATACATTTTATTTACTTTGCTGTGATTGTTTCATATAATTAAAACAAAAGCATTTTATTTATTTATTTTACATACATATATATGTGTGTATCAAGTACTTTTAAGCGCTACGGAATCTGTTGGTGCTTTAAAAATAGCAATAATAATAATAATACTTTGGTACTTACAACACACATGCACTTTATATACTAAAATGCTGGGGTATTGCCTTCACTTTATTTTTGTGTCAACTCTTCTTTCCATCTGCAATATTAAGAAAATGTGTGCATGTTACTCGATTTATTTGCTTTCTCTGGTTTTATCTTAATGTCTGAGGCTTTAAAAAAAAAAAAAGCACAAATATGAAATCATAATGTAGCTTTGGGTAGGTTAGTATCTTGCTCCATCTCGGAAAAGTGACATTTATATTTTTCTATTACCTATTACACTTTGATTTTTATTTCCCAGCTCTGTTTTTACTGTGCATACATTTTGCACTGATTTTCTTTCTTTTTTCCCTCTAGTTAATAGATGCTTATGGGGGAGATTTTCTCAACAGCTGAGTGGATTTAAGCCGGGGTTTGTAATCCAGATTTTTCGCCATCTCTCAAAGTGACTGCTGTTGATATTAATTCTGGTCTAGCTTTTAACCCCATCTACACCACTCTGAGATGTGATGGTCTACAAAAATTCTTATTAAAAACAAAATAAATAGCTGGCAGACCGGTCAAAATAAATGCCCAGTCTTGCTTTATTGTTTAAAAAGCCTCATGCACAATGGTACTCTTAAACAACAGCAAAATATAGCTTAGCTTCATTAATGAGCAATGGGCACATGCCATGTATGCCAGTGAGACTGACATGTCACTATCTGTCTTCTCCTACTTGCAGGCCCCCACCCTGTGCCTGTATAGCACTGTCAGTGCAGGCAACATTACAGCAAACATGCACTGTCTGGGTAATCAGAAAAATTAATCTGATGATTCAAGAACATAAGACCCCTCCTCACCCCCATCCTGCTCATTGTTTGCCGTAATTCACTGTTATCTTTCATGACTCTGATGTTTATAATGTCTTCATTGTGTTTTGTAGGTGAAATTATCTGTTTTGTTTTGTTCTGGGTTTTTTTTTTGTGTTTTAATTTTTGTACTTTTTTTCAAAGTGGTTGTCTTGGTTTAAAGTTGTGCTGTTAAATTGCGGTATTTTTCATAGATGATTGAACAATGTTTTTGAGGTTGTTTTGGGTTTTGTGTGACAATCCATTTTGGGTGAATGTGATTTCTCCAACCAATTGTCCTGAATAACTATGCCCTCTCTTGCAAACAGGAAATGTGTTAAATGTAGGCTCCGCTGCCAGGGGCCATTGCCCCATTTATGCCTCAGTGGGCTCCAGTCACAGCAATAAGAGACAGCTGTAAGAGATGTTCTGTGAGCACCTACAGCAGTGTATCCCATTTACAGAAAACAAGGGATTTTAGAAGAAAATAGGTCACATGCGCAATGTCCCTTTACACGTGACTCTGTCTTAGGGCCAATAACGTTTTTTCATCCTTATGAGCTCAGAGCGAAAAGCCTCAGTTGGAAATTTTTTTTTTGTTCCCCCTCAGTATTTCTCATCATCTCCCAGTGGTGGAAGAAAGACTTTACCACCATAGACCTGATCGACGCATTGGGAGCCATAAGAAATATCTATTCAGGGGCCACCACTCCGCACATATACGGTACGTAGGTTTAGAGCACCGCTGCAGTTTTTGGAAAAAAGTGCCAGGAGTAAACTTTACAGCTCTAATGTCAAACTGATTAAATATTAATGATATATGTGAAGGTTGAGTTAGGGACATTTGAAGCATCCCTTATAATTCTGCTAAGGGGAATGCTATAGAATAATTGTATATAACTGCATACAGATTTCTACTGCATAATGTATTAATTGTATTATCATTGTATCATTGTGTATAGAGACATTTATTTAAGAGATTAAAGTATTAACTACATATCGCATTTCAAATTGTGTGTGTGTGTGTGTGTATATATATATATATATATATATATATATACGTGTAAACCTTATTGATTTGACTAAAATTCAGATTTAATTTTGAGCTTTTACAAAGAAAATCCTCAACTTACTGTGTCTAAAGCAAATTATATATATAACAGAAATAATAAAATCCTTGCATATTACCACTGCTCAATAAATATATGAATATAATTTATTGATAACTGCATAATTGAATTGGTTTTTCTATACAGATATTGTATTTCAGTATATGTGCATTTTATATATGTGGAAATAAGACTGCTTTCGTGTGATCCAATCCGTTTTTGGAAACCCAATAATATCATGTCTCCTTGCTGCAAGGTATTCTATGTTAGCAGATGGATTCTTGCACTATAACGTAAATTTAATAGTGATCATTAAATCATCTCTCATCACATAATTTAGATATTAGCAGATATTTGAGTCTGATGTGTTTCACAATGAGATAACTCACAACCATTACATAAGAATTTGATTTAGAACAATCCTAGCATTATAATTGCAATGGCGGAATCTCCATTTTGGCTGAATATAATTGTGCACTGATCCAAATGGTTTCTCCTCTTCTGCTCAGAACCCGTTGTTTTTTCCTTTGTAATTTATGACATTATTGTAAATAAACAAATTATGCATCTATTATATTTATATATGTGCAAACAAAATATTTGACTAGGAACAAATGTGATTGATTTAATCTCAGCATCCTTCATCCTGCCATATTTTTGTATTTTTTTTCTCTAGTTACGATTCATTTCTGTGGTTTGAAATGTGTATGTTTGTCTACATACTCTTTAAAATGTGTTAGAATAAATAGGAATTTCCAGGGAGGCAATTTTAGGTGAGCTTCCTAGTGGAAAGAGACAATTTTGTATTTTGAATTTTTATAGGTGTCTGCATTCGAATGGGGAGGGAGGAGGTAGGCGGCAGTGATACATAACTCTTGAAATATTTTGAGCTGAGGTAGGCAACCTTCGGCAATTTAGATGTTGTGGACTACATTTACCACGATGCTTTGTCAGCATTATGGATATAAGAGCACTATGGGAGATGTAGTCCATAACATCTGAAGTGCTAAAGGTTGGCTACCCTAATTTAGAGATATGTTTTTGTAATATCTGTGGAAAATGGTACTGACTGTATAGTTGACACCTGAAAGGCAGATATTTCTCATTTTTTAGATTTGAACATGGTGAGAGGTTGATGTTTTGGATGTCTGACAGATTTAGGTAAAATGGCCAACTTGTCCTTATTAGAGGAGACTGAGACTCCTTGTGTCATTCAGGGTTTTAAAGAATGCTGGACCCAAGCATTTCAGAGTAGGTTAGCGGTCTGTTATAAAGGAAAGGGCTTTGTCACTCTCTAGAGAAATTCAAGTTTATGTTATTGAAGAAATGAAGACCTCTTCTAAAATGTAGTTTGCGTGTGAATATTGTAAAGCGTTGCGGAATTAGTTGGCGTTATATAAATACAAATAATAATAACAAAGATATGGAATGTTTCCTAATATGAACTAAAGGGGAGGGTAATTGAAGAATTCTAGAGCTTCTATAATATTTTTTTATAAAATTTTTGATCTTCACTATACCTTCTTTTTAGACGTTTATTTAATGTCCATTATAGTGCAGTATAGAACATGATCATTTTTTTTTTTAAAAAGTAGACTATAAATGTTTTGTTTATTTGTTTTCTTTTGTTTTGTGAGATACGTATGCCAATTTAGGGATTTATTTAGGTATAAAAGTGTGCTATTCTTTCACACTTCAGAGGTTGTTCAAAATGCTATGTTATAATTCATTTAATCTTAAAGCAAATGTAACTGAAATGGACTTAAGCGAGAAATAAGGCATGCAATGCATTGTTATTTCACGTACAATTACCATTTTGCACAAGTATGTTTATCATTCAATTTAAATAGTTCTTGGGGGCATGACTGTACAATTATAAGCATTGGTACCAATATCTGCCTGTCTGTCCATTTCTGGTTTAATTGACTTGCTAAATTTGATTTAGGATATATTAACTGCCACGGAGCCCAAAGGACTAGGCCTTTTGTCAATGATAGTCCCAAATGACTTGCATAGTTCGTTACCAACTTCACTTGGGGGACATCAATTTGTATAATTTATATTTCATCTTCTGCCACTATTCTTTTTACTGTGCATATGGTCGCTCCCCAAAAAATGACATTTCTTAACTGTGTTGAATTTATTCTGTAGTTTTCTTTGATGGGAAAAAAACCCAGTAGTCCAAAATGTGCTGGTCCAAGTTATAATCCGGACTTCAAAGACTAGTGCATACCACTTTCAGAATTGTTTGCTTCTCTTTCCTTGGCAGCTTTAGACTTGCTGGATCTATTGGAGGAAGTTGGAGTGCTCTTATTCTGGAGTCTTAAAATGGCATACATGTCCTATTAATACTTCTACTGCTCTGGTCAGAAAAGACCCCAGCTAAAAACCTGACCAATATAATAATATTTTGTTCCACTTTTGTTGTTTTCATGCTTTGTTGGAGTTAGAGTTAGAGTCAGGGCAGTTGCAAGGTCTTAAAACAATTGAGGGCTTGAGCCCATGGCAAATGTGAGTAGAACTTTAGCAGCACTTTAAATAAGTACCTGTATGCTTGTATGCAATTAATAATATGTAAGTATGTGGCAGGATTTGTGGACATGGGTGCTCCTTTAAAATTAATCATTTTCTTCACCCGAACCCCCTCTATAGCCTCCTTTTTCTGTTAGCAAGGATGCAGATCTTACCTGATTGTTCTGCTGGTGGAGTCTACAATGTGTTCCTCTTGTATATGCTGATCACTTTTATTGCTCCCTCTGGTCCAGCATGTGTTCATGAATTGGAGAATCAGGTGGCAGTGACATCACAACCCATGGTCCAAGATCTCATTCACAAGGAAGTGCAGGATCCCAAAAGAGCACAGAACGTGATATGAACTGTATGAACTGGGGACTACACTTAGTGGATATCATTTGATCTACCTCTCAGTCCACTGATTGATAGAACTCCTGCTTTCCTAGCACCAACCCTACACTGACATAAAACATTCTAAACAAGCTTGTTCTCTAGCCCTGCTGTAAGTGTTTCGCACAGGCAGACTTGGCTCCATTAGCTCCCTAACAGCATTAATGAATAGGATTAAAGGAGAATATTAGGGGTCGGGATGAGGCTCGTCTTTGTGCTGATAGATACTGAAATGTCTTAGACCAGTTACGGTGAATGCTTTTAAGGCCAAGTCCCCAAAATTGTAAGGAATCAAGTAAATGCAAAGATGCTGGATATTCTCCTTTTCTGTCTGTCGAATGTTTGTCCTTTTTGAAAGTGCTTGATGTATGCTGATATCTGTGCTAGCTATGAGGGAACCCACTGATCTCATGAGTCATCAATTGCAACAATTACTTAGCTCTTTATGACTGTAAGCTACACTGTAGGCAGAGCAATGATGCCGCCTTATTGGTCTCAGCATACCATAGGTTTGGTATCACAGTCCTAGACCATTACAGAGCATTGATGAAGAAATGCAGTTCATTACACTCATTTTTATTTAAGGGATGCTATAGAGTTAAGAATACAAATCTCTGGTCTCTTCTCCCTCGTTCCTCCACCCGGCATATAAATAGTTCAAAAAATCTTTAGTCACTTACTCCATTCTAGTGCCGATGTCCCTCAGCGCTAGGTCGGCACTCCGCCTCCTCCAACGTCATCCGACAGGGGGGGCTAAATGCGCATGTGCGGCAAACACTGCAAATGCATTAGGCCCTCCCCATAGCAAAAAGCATTGACTTATGCTTTCCTATGGGGTTTTAAATGATGATTGGTGCCCTCATACAGAGCGTGAGAAAGACCAGCGTCGTTTAAGGGACTCAGAGTCACTTGGAATCCCAGAAACGCCTATAGCGGCTGTCTGATAGACACCCACTGTAGGCAATCTTAGTGCTGCAAAGTAATCATTGCAGTTCTCAGAAATTGCAATGATTTACATTGCAGGACAAAGTGGTACAGGGACACTGTACCCAGACCATTTTAATTAGATGAAGTAGTCTGAGTTCCTATAGTGTCCTTTTAAGTAGATAATGCTTTACCAATATAACACAATTAAATAAAACATACTTACTCTAATACTTACCTCTAAACTTTCCGAGGAAGAACTGGGCTACTCCTGTAGGAGTTTCTGACATATGTAATCCAGTCTTGATTCATGATCAATATACAAGACAATTGCAAATTCTAATTCAAAATAACCAAATAAGAAAAACAGCAAAGAATGCTTAGGATATTGTGGCCTTAAATTTGCCATTCTCTTGTCAATTCCACACAATCTCATGTTTAACAAATAATGCCTTGAGTGATATTAGATTTCTTATTCAGTTGTCTAAATTTGGCAATATATTTGTACAGATTGACAAATGTTAATTCTGTGGATTGTGAGATTTCAGGTCAGTACAGCATCTCAGCTGACATGAATGACAAGTTTGACCTAATTTTGCTGTGTTTTACTGACATCATCATTCAATTTGACAGTGTTTCAATCTAATCAATTTGACTTCTCCATTCTCCCATTAGGAGTTACTAGTAAACATTATGACAAGCTCATATAATTAAATTGCTATTTTGAAAATCCAGCTTTGACGACCTTCCATAAAGCCATTAGTTAGTAAATCCCAGTGTTTTCTACAATCTCCATTTCCAGCTCTGGAATCATATTGAAAAGAACGGAAGCTACCTTGCAATTCTCTGACTCAGATTATTAACATTATATATAGGCATTGTCTAAAGTCTGCAATTATTTTACCCTGGTTTAGTACCTAACAGAAGCAGATCTATATCTATCTATCTATATCTATCTATCTATCTATCTATCTATCTATCTATCTATCTATATATATATATATATATATATTTATATATATCGTCCGCCATCAGAAATTTTGGGGCTCCTAACACAGCTCAAGGTCTGGGCCCCCGGGGCCCACCTCCAAAAACCACCCACAGGAATACACATACACACAGACACAAGCACTGATACAAAAGAACACAGATACACACATACTGAAACAGACATCACACATATACACATACATACTGACACACACATACTGAAACAGACATACACACATATACAGACACACAGACATACATAGTGAAACACAGACACACACACACATACATACATACTGACAAGATTGCCTATATGTGTGTATACATTATTATTCTACTATATCCACTTTGAGCACCTTTTGGTGCGGTTCACCATCTCGCTTATCTTCTATTTTGGTTCACTACAAGCAGGTATTGGGAAACCCTGCTGGTTTACTGCTGCCTCTCACTTGGTTAATCTAGTGAGCGCCTAAATCCCTGTTTTTCTATACACATACATACTGACATACATACATACTAACATACATACTGACATACGTATACATACATACGTACACATTGACATACATACACAAACATATACATACATACATACTGACAGACATACATACAGACACATACATATACATATACATACATAATGACATACAGACAGACATACATACAGATACATAGATACTCACAGACAAACAGGCAAACTAACATACATTCTGACAGACATACATACTGACAGACATACATACTGACATACACACACACACACACACACACACACACATACATACATACATACAGGCACACATCTAATTTTTCAGCCACCTTCCTGTTTCTTACCTTTTCATTGTAGGAGAGTGGCTGGGGCTGATGGGAGTCGGCTGGCTCTCCCTCTTCACTTCACATAAATTAAAATAAAATTAAGATGCAAGTATATTCCCCGCAGGCCGCGCTGATCACGTGACGCGGCCCGCGATGCCATTCTGAATTTTATGTGTTTAACAAATAAAGTTTATTATGAGCTAAAATAATTGCTTGTTTTCCATATATTTCTACCCTACCCTCTTCCCTTTACCCCTCACTCCCCTATCATCTATTTTTAAATTTATTTTAGTAAATGCTACTTTTTAATTATTCAAAGTTAATTAGTGTTGGTCATGTGACTATGACATCACATAATCATTAGATTTGAATGTTACTATCCTATTTAAGTAGCTATGGTCCCAGATAATCTGTAAACACTTTGAGAAACCTATATGCTAGATAAAACACATTAAGTGTATTTTAAATTTAGTGTTTTATATATCCATTTTATATTGTTACTAATTTTTATCATTAAAGTATTTTTTTATTGGACCGCTTTCTGCTGCTGCTTGATTTCTGAGCTATATCCTAGGTGGTGATAAAACCACTTAAGCGCATTGAATTGAGCAAACCATACTTTGCTCACAAGCATGTGAGTAGGCACTTTTTATCTTTTTGTGTTTCTCACTTTGTATCACGGTGTGTAGTTTTATTTGTTTCTCCACACATATATATATATATATATATCAACTGAGAACTACTATCTACACCTGTATCCTTGAGTGAGGATCATACCACTTCGCACGCTTCCCTTGGAGCCATATTTACGGCTCCATCACATGTGAGTGCACCTTTTATATTTACACCTACCCTTGCTCCATAGCTCTACATACTTCATTATATACGATTTTCAATCTTTTTTATGAGGATACCTCCCACTGCCACGAGCATATGAAGAATTCTACTCGCACTTAATTCTTAGGTGGGGATTATTCTGCCAAGGCGCATAAGTTGGAGCTGTATTGAAGCTCCTAAAAAGTGTGAGTGTGCATTTTTTATTTTATTTACATAATTTCTAGCCTTACATACTTCACTATTGTGTTTCTTTATTTTTCTCTATTACATATATTATACCAAGGACTAGCTAGGCGCTGATCATCCCCCTTGTTTTATATCCAGCTTTCTTGATCGGAAGAGAGAGACTCCGTACTTAGTGCTCAAGCTGCCACTTGGACTGTAATCAATTGACTTAAGCGCTGAATTAAAATTGTATGTTAGCCCCCGATTTCTACTTTGGGTGGAGGGGCCTGAAGGATATTGTTTTTGTTTTCTTTTTACTTTTAAATCAGACAGCTGCATCCTATAGCAGCTGTCTATTATATAAAAAAAAATATCAGTAGTATAGTACTCTATCAGGCTACTTAGGATGAAGGGTGCCCCCCAAAATGTTGCAGAGATAGGGTGCTGGTTAACAGAATGCTGTACACTTATCTTTTAGTTGGGTAGTGTAGTGGGATTATATGTAATTCCTGACTGTTCAGCATGTGCTTGTTTCCAGCAATGCTTTGCTTTCATTGCAATCCGAAAGAGCATCATCATCATAAGCGCATCAGACATGGGTAGACAGGAGGGGATATAATGAAGGGAGGTATTGATATGTCACACAATATCATTACCTTAGTGCAGGGGTCATCATCTTTTCCATTAGACTCAAACCACTGATGTCTGTAGAATCTAGCAATGTCTCTGAATTCTTCCAATGTTGTCCATGTAGGATTAAGGAAGATGACATTAACAAGATCACCTATAACAATGTTTTTTCTGAATCCCAGGTTTTACCATGTTAGTCCAAAGTCAACCATATATTACTTGATATTCTGATACTCCATTACTGTATATTTATGAGCACAAAAGTTACATGATTATGTAGGTTGAACAGAGATTACATCAAGCCCAACCTTTCACACATCTGTTCTCGCTGTTCAAATAAAAGGCATTTCCAAATGTTCCATATAATAGGGAAAAAAAGTCTTCTTAACTTCAAAGTCAGATCAGAGTTTTCTTTGCTGTCATCATACATTAACAGATAGTATAACTGTAAAAATATAGAGCTTTATCTTTATAAAACCTAAGTATTTTACAGATAAAGTAGGCCATAAGACTGTTTTAAATAAAGAAAATAAAAAATATGTTTATGGTTGAAGATTTTGCACTAAACGCACATCAAATTAAATATATTCATCAATGAAGAACTTACCAAAATGTAAATGTCCTACACAAATTTCCATGGCATGATTGTCAAACTCTACCCTTCCAGGTGTTGATGAACTACAGCTCATAGAATTCCTTGAGCACAAAAGAATGACAAAAAAAATAATTGTAGTTGTAATCCAAAATCCTAGTAATTCCCCCCCACCCCCATGTGTTCTGTTGGGGTGGCAGTAGCTTAGAAACTACAACACAACTAAATGTATATATGATTCATTTATATACATCCCAAGTGTTTAGGGGGGACAGTACCTATTTTTGGTTCAAATCCTTCTGTCCCTCTTTTCTGTCCTAATGTCCCTCTTTTCTAGGAGCTCCATATTGTTGGTGTGTCTGCATGTAAAACAGAGCTCAAAAGCAATACTACTCCCAGTAATGTTTCTTCAAACTATAATAAAAGTGTTTAGAAATCAGTCAGTGTAAAGCAAATATATTATTATAATAAAATACTTTTTAGTAGCATAATTGTAATTAATATGTCACCTTAAATTTCTCAGAACAGCCCTGCCCCTGACCACATCTCTACTCACACCCTAAAACTTAGTGTAGCTTTTTGTCCATTTGAAATATTTGGAGATATGCACTCCTGGTGCTATAAATATATAAATATCAAATTTCCCACCCCTTTTGCTATTGTACTCTTACAGGGTTATTCACTAATAGTAAAATGTCATGAATTTAACAGAACATTGCAATTTTGAGACAACAACAGCTGAGCTACAAACACAGCTGACTTGGAGAATTTCCCTAGTTAGGCTATTGTGACCTAAAATTCATATACTGCTGTCATTTTCAAACGCCCTTAGTTACCCCATGCTGGTATAAGGATATACTCTACAGGCCACTCCATTCTAACATGGCAGCTATACAAGGTTCTTTCCCAATCACTGAATGGGTACTAGTTTCCAAATAAGGCCTTCATTTCATATTTTTGGAAACACTTTTCAAATTATTATTTTTTAAATATTTGGATACACTTTATATGTGATTGAATAATTTAAAAATATATATTTTCATATTTTGCTATTTTTGATACATTAGTATGTTTTTTATATAAAATATATTTTTTGATATTTTAATATTTGTAAAAATTATTGTCCAAGTTTATGCAAAACTATTATATAATTTGAAAAGCTCATGCAAAAATATTAAACTGAGGCCCTAAAGGAACACAAACATGTATCCCTGACCCTTTAATGTTAAAACCAACATCTAGCCTCCTTAAATATAGTAAAATCTTAGTTGTATTAAAGTCTGCAGCAGCTGGCTCTGCCCCTGTCTGCCTCAGACCTGCCTGCTGTCTGCTGACATCATCAGAAGTGGTGGTCTGAGCCAATCGCAATGTTTCCCCATAGGATTGTCTGAGACTGTCAAGGAGGCAGATCAGGGGCAGAGCCAAATTTTATCAACCCATTCCTGACCATTACTGGGTCTAGATTTTCCCATGCAAATAGTAAAAAAACTGTTAGGGAAATTATAATTACATTTGCTATTTATCAACTCATAGTCAATGCAATTGCAACCCCACCATTTATACTTTTTCAACACCACATTTACCTGTATTGGATCAGTGAAAATGTGAACTTTGCCGTATGTTAAAAATGTAATCCTGCCCAAAAAAAAAGATTTAAGACTTTTTACTGGACTATCGCTAATGTGAAAATAAAAATGATTACGCATCTCGAACTTGAAAAGGACTTATGGAATTAGTTCTGCCTATGTAATAGCTGTTAGAGAGAATTTTCAGACTTTAGAAATGAGAATTTCCCTGCATAAATTTAAATTGTGCTCTCAATATATGCTCACTATATTATTAATATGCCCTGCACTTAACTCGTCTTTATATTTACGCTTGCATTTCATTGTGTCCTTACTTTAAGAATCTATATCAAATGAGTACACAGGGAAACTTGAAATTGTTATAACTTGATATATTAACTCATGCATGCTAACTTTGTCATTTTTGTCATATCTTAATTGAGAAAAAAATAATAAAAAGTAATTATAAAAAAATGACTATTAACTCATACATGTTAACTTTGTCATTTTTGTCATATCTTAATTGAGAAAAAAATAATAATAAAAATAATTCTAAAAAAAGAAAATTACTTAAAATATTTTTCTTACAAATAACTAGTAACCAGAATAATATTCTGTATCCCTTGGCAATTAGTAATACCAAGTGAAGGGTAAATATGCAAAAAAAATTAATACTAGCAACACCAATAACATACAATTACTTGTGTGTATACAACTAATATAGTCACAGTGTATATAAGTAACATACACATTGTATATAATGCTTCAAATGTACACTACTGAATAAAGGTTTCACATAAAAATAAACCATTAATATACCTATCTTTGAAAGCATTCTAATTTAACAGTATTTATTAACACACAGCAAAATCTTCTGCACGAACATGAAGCATGCAAAGCCCTTCTAAAACATTATAGGTTTATTAGACACTGTTGTATAATCCTTCTCTCACCACCAATACTTCCAATTGGTATCCTTTTGAGAGAAATCCACTCTGCGTTGTGTATTAATAGTGAATGTAATATCCCTGTGTCACCTCTTCCAAGAACTAACCTATATCTTTATCCCCTTGTCCAGATAAATATATGACTAGCACTACTAAGGTATTCTACCCGATATTACAAATAAACAGCCAACACCATAGTTTTTACCAGAGAGAAATCTTTACTTAGAATCTGCCCAGTTAAATATTACAGAAGAAGAATGTTACCGAGTTATAGTTAAAATACATTCATAACACTCACACATTCCATCTATCTAATAATATCTGCTACATTGTGTATAATACTATCTGCTACATTGTGTATAATACTATCTGCTACATTGTGTATAATATTGGCTACATTGTGTATGTGCTGTGCATGTTATGTGCAGCTTGTGTGTCTTACCAAACCCCTAATCTAATGTGATGTCAGTATCTTCTATTTTTAAAGGAATTGGTTCCCATGTTGTAAATAGCCAATTCCTCAGCTCAATTGATATGTAAATATGATTTCCTTTCCCAAGGCCCAAAGTGTTGTCTATCCTGTTATTTTATTTAAGTGTTAACTCTCCCAGCCATCCCTTTTCCTTTAACCCAAGGTGTATTTTCCTAGATAGGGACTCCTTTGAAGACCAGTTGATATGTAAATGTGATTGGTGCCTTTCAGGTGCTGTATCTTTCCAGCTATCTAAACAGAAACTCCCTTTGAAGATAATTCCTGACCTCCCATACAAACAGACTTAATCAAGCACATATTAAACAGATATATACATAATATTTTCCCCAACAGACACCTGGCACCTATTAGCATGATAGCATAACATAGCATCAATTTACACTTAGCTATCTATAAGCCTAAATGAATACTCCAAACACCAAAAGTACTTTGTAGTATATTTATAAAAAGTGCTGATTTGAATAAAATATATTTAATTTTGTTACCCCATTTTCAATGCCAATCAGATAACCAGTCCTGTTTGTTCCTGGTAGTTTTTTTCAGTGTGACTAAATTTAAGAGGTAGGCCATTGCCCGGAGTACCACCCAATATACCAATATAAGTTCCTTTATAACGAAATGCAATGTAAATCACAAACAGATCAAAAAAAGGTTAAAACATTTTGGCAAATTTTATTCCAAGATTTAGTTTTAGGACAAGTACTACCTGGAAAACCTATAGTTGTATTTAGGAAAGAACAAAATCTGTTGGCACCGACTTATTAAAAAGGAGGAAAAAGGGTCAGTAAGACAAAATTTAGGACTGAAAGAAAAGGATTTAGGGGACAAGCTGTAACAATTGTACAGCTTGTAGAACGATGGTGGGAAATTGCCTAGAGTACCTGACCTGCCTAGGGTTGCCACCTTTCTTGGGAAAAAATACTGGACTTCCTAATTTGCATAATTTAATTATGTTGCATGACATCACAGGATATGACATCAAAGTATGTAAGCCACATAAGAGTAAAAAAATACATTGGGAAGGAGAAAAAATGCTCTAAATCACACACAAAAATTAAAATACAGTTTGATTCTGCTCTATAGTGGTATTGCTTTGCAATCTGGGGAGACTGGACTGCTCTTCTGAGTTCTTAATCAATGGACCCAGCAGCAGGCATCATATCAATATATACAAATACACAGGATTCATTCACTAAAAGCATTGGAAAGCCACAATCATTTGCAACTGCATGCGTGGCTCCAGCACAGAAGATTCTCAATGAGAAGCCTCTGACTGGGGTATCCCCCAGCACAGACTGAAAGTCTCTTACTGGGAAAGAGGGGATGGCTTGCAAAGGCTGCAAATAGCAGGTCTGCAGCTGTGCAGTTTGTGTGTGTATGTACATCTGCTAAATAGTGGGGGGGATCATCTGAGTTTTCCTTTAATTCATTAATGTGTTTTAAAGGATGTTTTTGTTCAACTCCTCTTATTTTGTGTCTCCAAAGTTTACTATGATCCTCATTCTCTCTTCATCTCACCGCCCCATACTCCCCATAAAGATTACATGCTGCAGTGCAGTGATTTTCGCACATGAGCACTAAGCTCTCTAAGTTTCCCTAAGGGGAAGCAGTGGATTGGTGGAGATCATCAACATTCATGATATTTACTAAATAGGTGAAGCGACATTAAGGAGATCAACTTAAGTAATACTCACCTTTTAATTTCTCACAGAGGAGGAATGAACACATAGATAATGTCTCAAGGCACTATAGCGTTAGGAATACACATTATAGTGTTCTTTTTAGTAATTAAATCACTATAACTTACTGTATTAATCTTGGTGCTAGGAAGTTAATGTGCAGTACAGTTTGTCAAACTTCAATCTACAAGGTTCAAGGTTTGACAAAGGCCAAGGAACTCTCCGACACCCTAAGTTGCCCACCTGACCTCAAGACATTATTTGGTCATATTGAAATCAAAACTTCCTCATTATGATGTCTCTAGCCGACGGGAAAAACATTAAAACCCAGGAATTATCTGTTTTTTTTGTTTGTTTTTTTTCTTGGGTGAGGGGTGTCAAATTGCTTAAAAACTGCACCCACTGCACCCATGGTCTTCCAGCATAAGTGTTAGTGGTTATTATGCTGGGACTGCCCCTTGAAGGGTATAGGCAAAGGAACAAAACACAAAATAGTTTATATATTACAGATAATGTTAAAGCAAATACCCAGTGGTATTTATGATGGCATATTTAATCTTTAACACTCACTTATTTTGTCTAGAGCAGCGGTTCCCAAACTGTGTGCTGCAGCGCCCTGGGGCACCGCGACAGGCACACAGGGGTGCTGCGGTATGTTTTCCCGGTGCTATGATTTTAGCACCAGGGAAACATTACTGCTGAACAGGGCCCCGGTCGGGTGCCGTGGGAACTTTAAGACCACGACCGGGCACCTGTAATGGCGGCCGGCTGGGAGGAAGTAACAGCCTGTTATGCAGGAAGACAACACGGGAGGGAAAGGAGGCAGCCACAGCATGAGGAAGAGGAGCACGAAGAGCTCCAGACCTCTCACTCCCACCAGCAGCAGGACTCCAAGACACCCTCCTGGACACACAAGGTAAGCTAACAGGAGGGTGGTGGAGATATTAAAAATATCACTTTTGTGTGTATGTATAAATGTGTGTGTGTATGTATGAGTGTGTGTGTATGTAGGAATGTGTGTGTGTGTGTATGTATGTGTGTGTATGATTGTGTGTGTCAAGGTGTGCATCTGTGTGTGTGTCAGGGTGTGCATCTGTGTGTGTCAAGGTGTGCATCTGTGTGTGTGTGTCAGGTTGTGCATTTGTGTGTGTGTCTGTCTAGGTGTGCATCTGTGTGTGTGTCAGGGTGTGCATTTCTGTGTATCTGTATCATGGTGTGTGCATGTATCAATGTTTGTATATGTGAGGGTGCGTGTGTTGGTTTGTATCTATGTGTGTGTATGTGTTGGTATCTATATGAATTTGTGTGTATGTATGACTGTGTAAATATGTATGTATGTGGCAGTGTATGTGCATACATCCAAGCAGTCATACACCAGCACAACATGCAAACACACTCCTGCAACCTAACAATACATACAATATATGACATACAAACACACCCCTGCATTCAAACTCCAAAAGAATATACAAACACACCCCTTCACTCAAACAAAAATACGTCACACAAATGTACATCCGCATTTAAAGGTGAACATTACATTCAAACACACCCCTGCAATCAAACGCAAACATTACATACAAACATACCCCTATATTAAAACACTAAAACTATGTACAATACCCCTTCAAACACCAACACTGTACATTACACTATCGCGCCAGTAAATGCTGCAGCGGTATACAGATATACAACCTAGACATTTTGACTTGGGGTGCCTTAGAGAAATATTAAGGGCACCTTTAACCTAAAAAGTTTGTGAACCACTGGTCTAGGCAAACAATAAAAGTATAAGTAAGGTGTAAAAAAGATGATATATCATAAACATAAGAGATGGATACCACCTTGGTATAACAAAGGATAAATCAGTCCAGATAACCACTGGTCTAGAGTGACAAGTTAATGGAATACTGTAAGCACTCTAACCACACTGTAATGGTTATGATGCCAGAAGTCCCCTGGTTGTGTCCCATGGTAAGAGGTCAAACTGTTTATTAATGTTTGGTACTTACTTGGCTTTGTTATTCTCTCAATCAATAAATAGTGCAGACTATAAGGACATCGGGAGTCATTCAGATCAGACAAACACAGCTTTACCACTTACTGTATGTTGTGACCAGTATACCCCTGGCACTATAACCACAACAGTGCACTGTAGTGGCTTTGTTTTTAGAGTGTTTTTTTTTTTTTTTTTTACAAAAACTGGGCACAGGTTTAACAAACTCAGGAAAACAAGTTAACTCCATTACCAATTATAAAGTAAGTGATACATGCTATTAAATAAATCAAATGGAACAGTGATAGTAAATGTTTCAGAAATGTATGTAGAAACTCAATCTAATGGCTTTGCTTGTAACACTGTAATTTATAGACAGACATATGATGTGGGTGATGTGCCCTGCAGGGCATTCATTTCATCACAGAGACCATAATATAATGTTTGTTCAATGCTGCTCACACAGAACTAAATTAATCTGCTGTAAAGATTTTTTTAGACGAGTTCCAGACAACAAAGAGTTGATTCCCCTCCAAGTGCTCATCCCTGTGTATTATATTGAACATTTGAAACCCAGAGGGGCCATTTTGCTACATTTTCCATTTATGCAACTGAAAACTCTTAATGTGATTTGTCAGTTTTGGATGCAGAGATGGGGAATGCAGGATAGAATAACATGTACATATCAACCTTGATCCATCCTATTCTTATTATTGACCAGCATTCCTCCTGAGATTGAAATTACCAGTGATGAGCACATTGAACCATTGCAGTCAATCATTTTCCTTCGTACATGGAAGCAGATGGCACAAAGTACAAATAGCAGGCACAGTCTTTGAATATACCACAGTCCGGAACAGGAAAGGCATTGGAAGATGTTGAAAAAGAACAAAGTCCTACCTAACATGGATTCTAAATCTCTAATGTTCTTGGCCGCTCACAGTTTCTTTATTAACACTTGCAATAATGAAACTGATTACATGTTCTGTGTTAGTTCTCCTCATACTATTGATGATTTATCCAATAGTTTGAAATATCCTAGTTATTGATTTTGAGATCGAACTCCAATTGTTAACAGATCTTCAGAATACATTCAATGTGAATGTCTCAGATTTCCAGCGATAGTCCCTAAATCCTGTTCCAAATCAAGGGTATTTCACAAATCAGGAATTTGGGAGGACTGACAATTAATTTCCAAATTTAGAACCAAATAGGAGCTGAGCTGGGAATATAGATGAGTCGGAAAATATTTCCAGTTTGGTTATATTTAACTAAATGACAATTTTTTTGGTCACTTAACAATTCTAGGTTAATTGAATGATTTTAAAATTTCTGGAACCCTGACTTTGTCCGAGGTTTTAAACTGCAATGAAATATCGTGTATCACGCATACTGTTTAGTATATGTTAGTAATTAAAAAACTACTAATTGTTGCTAATGTTCAGATTCCCTGGCCCTCTAAGCTTATTTGGTTTCGACACGTGGACCAGAACACATATAATTTCATCTGCAATTCATTTTAAACCAGAGATGAGAATTATATGGCTTATTCATAAGAATGAAGTATTAATAATTTACAATTGATTTCCCCTGGAAGACCTTAAATCCCTTCTGTCTGGCAGCAAAAAGGTTAATTTGGAAGTGTGAAGCAATAGGGTACAGTTTATTATATGTTACAGGTCTATATATGTTCCTCAGTCGGGGTGAATAAGGAGAGACCAGCATTCCTGGCTGTGCACTAGAGCATGAAGTGTTAATAATCTAATAACCCTGATAAATCCCACTGCTCTGGCACATGACCCACTTTTTCAATCAATTGGAAACATTTACACGGTACAGGAAAGCATGAGTATAATTGCTTGTCTACCATTTACATATTTATCTACTTGGATATATTTTGTGTTATAGCGTTTGCTGTGTTTTTTTTCCCCTTTACACAGTTATGTAGACGTGTTTGTTTTGGTATGTTCACAGAAATCTAGTGATAAATGCTTTTTAGCCACAGTGGGCAGAAGGAAGTGAAAACGAGAAGAGAATGCATGTTCATATACAAATTCTGCCCATTCGTGGCTATTTTTGTATGTAATTCTATATTTTGAATAAAACATCATTTAGAATGACTCTTTAAATGAAGAATTACAAATATATTCAAGACTTGAAGATTTGACAGAATTTAACAATTGGTCTAAAAGGCGAACTGTCACTTCTTTGAAAATTACATAATGTGACCCCTTAAGGACTGAGCCAAATGTACACGTTGTGAACGAAACAAAATGTAAACAAAACCTGGCATTTGCGCTACATGTCTGTCCAACCGTAACTCACCTCTTTCATATTAAATGCACCCACCCTTATTATATATCATTTTATTCAGTGGAAACAGGGCTTTGATTTAATATCAAATATTTAACTATGAAACATAATTTAATATGAAAAAAATGGGAGAAAATAAGATTAAAAAATTTTTTTTTTAGTTCTTCATGACATTTTAACTGTCAATGTCATAATGCTGTTTACTTTTACTGCAATAAAATACACATATTTGTATTCAGCAAAGTCTCACGTGTAAAACAGTAACCCCTATGTACAGGTTTTATGGCGTTTTGGGAAGTTACAGGGTCAAATATAGCATGTTACATTTGAAATTGAAATTCGCCAGATTGGTTACGTTGCCTTTGGGAGTTTATAGTAGCCCAGGAATGAAATTTACACCCATAATGGCATACCATTTGCAATAGTAGACAACCCAAGGTATTGCAAATGGGGTATGTCCAGTCTTTTTTAGTAGCCATTTGGTCACAAACACTGGCCAAAGTTAGCGTTAGTATTTGTTTGTGTGAAAAATGCAAAAAATGCCAATTTTGGCCAGTGTTTGTGACTAAGTGGCTACTAAAAAAGACTGGACATACCCTGTTTGCAATACCTTGGGTTGTCTACTATTGCAAATGGTATGCCATCATAGGGGTAATTTTCATTCTTGGGCTACCATATGGTCTCAAAGGCAACGTAACCAATCTGGCGAATTTGAATGTGAAAAAAATGAAACACAAGCCTTATATTTGACACTGTAACTTTTGAAAACACCATAAAACCTGTACATGAGGGGTACTGTTGTACTCGGGAGACTTCGCTGAACACATATTTGTGTTTCAAAACAGTCTGTGTGTTTGAGGTATAGTGTGTGTGAGAGGTGTAGTGTGTGTGTGTGTGTGAAGGGTGCAATAGGGTCTATGCTGTGTGTTGTGGGTGAGATGTGAAAATCTAAAAGATCTCCCCCTCCCTTCTTCTTACCTTTCACCAGGGAGGGGGGACATAATGCTGCAAGCCTTTATGGTCCAGTGGTGGCACGTTCACTTTAGCCTTCAGCTCTTCTGGCTGCATGCTGACTCTCCTGTCCTCCTGCGAGCACAGCACTGTATTGGAGCACTTCCATGGTAACGCGCTGCAACGCTCTGACCAGCCTTCTTTTGGGAGGAACACAGAGCTTCCCAGGCCCTTCCCTCCCTTTGCTGGAACTAAGTGCCAGCAGGCCGGTGAGGGAGATATTAAATCTCCTCACCAGCCAGAGAGGAGCCTGGCTGCTCGCCTGCTCCCTTTAGACTATGGCCCGACAGTTAAAACCTTTTATGTTCCCTTCAGAAAAGCGTATTCGTGCCTTTCTAGAGACTGTTAAAGCCATGCTACCCCAGATAGCTATGCCATCGAGCCCAGCTGTATACTGAAAGACTGTATGAAAGACTTTGTTATGCATACTTTTCAAGTTATGAATAATGTGGAAAAACTGTATTTCTCTGGCTGTGATAATTACATTACCCATTGTGTAAGGTAATTGTATCACAGGCAGAAGGGAGGATTTTGTGTGGGAGTGTCTGAGTGTATTGTACGTGTTTATTGGTTGTTTTCCAAAACCCTGTGGGTGGTACTAATGTGTAAGAATGTGTATATAAGAACAATAAACCCACAGCTCTGTTTGTTCTGCTTGACCGCAAAACGAAGTATCGTCTCGTTATTGGGGGAATTGGATTGTATGCTGATTGCCAGGAGTGTAAGCTGATTGTATGCTTTTCCTGTTCAGCTGCTTCCAGTATTTGTGTGTTTCCTGTTCGGGAGTTGGAGGATTCGTGTAGTTTGCAGTTCGGGAGATTGGTGCTTACAGTAGCTGTCTGTGCATCTGGAAAGGGGAATATCGCCTAAATGGTTTTTAACCTCTTGTGTGCAAAACGGTCTGTTACAGAGGGTTTACAGCAAGGCTGACTCTACATGAGATTGCATGGTCCACGGCCATCGAGGTCCACTGGGTGTTTTTTTTGGACCAGATTTACTACCCCTGATGTAGACAATGATATTTAAGTTAATCCCATATTGGAGAACAAGTCTGATTAAAGGTAGCAAGGGATATTTCTAAGATACATTATGACATAATGTGAATATTGTGTATGTAATGAGAAGCATATGAATGTAGTATGAATCTGAATAAAAGTCACAAAATGAAACTATAATACACACATAAGAGTTACACACAGAGTTCACAGACATACACACACATACACATTTACACCAAGAGGACACTGACACACACGCACACACTCACTGACTGACACACTTTCAATGATTTGACACACACTGACAGACACACACATTCACTGACAGACACAAAATTGCATATTGTTATTTAAAAAATATATTTTTATTTAAGTCCACCCAGCCTCCTTACTTTTGGAATCTTTCCCGTGGTGCCAGTGTGTCTAGTGGGGCTGCTGTCATCTTTATGGTTTTCTTCCATCTCGTGCTGTTTAGTGATGCTGGAGCCAGACTCTTGCTCCCGGGATCACCGCAGGTTGCGCGAGGCAGCAGTGCTGGAAGAGCACAGAGATTACAACTCCCTTGCCACCCAGTAACAGACTACCCCGGACACTGTATTTGGGTAGAGTAGGAACGCGCTGTCTGGGTAAGCAGGTACCTGGCACACAACTGGCCACCTCCTGGGGGCCCTAAGGTGGCCAGCTCTTGGAGTACCCCCTGCTTTTGTTGCGCATACCTCACTGGGATACACGCACCACAGGTTGAGAAACCAGGCTATAGGAAACATAATCATTACAGCAAGATGTAGTGGTTAGGTTGCTTAATGGATCCCTTAAACCATTTTTAAAACAGTTTCAGTATTTCAAATATTTTATCCATATATTTCAAACCACCATGGAACAGTTTAGGCGTGCTCCTCACCACCTCTTTGTTTATGGTCAAGTAAGCTTTAACTTGGTGCCAGTATGTTTTGATTTTGTCTACTAATGATGTACATGTGTACCTGATTTCCCACCACTCACTACTTAATCACTGCACTGTAACTCACTTTTTGCTTCTGTTGGTCCTGTTTAATATCACTAGCAATGTACAGTCTTGGATATTTGTGTGCTAATAGCTTAGCATGTTTTAGCATTACATTTTAGATTTTGGCTGTTCTTCTGATTAATTTAGAATATTTTTTCATTTTGATATATTCCCTGAGAAATGTCAGCTGTGTTTGATTATTTGTGAGTCGTGTACAGAAAAGGTATACTTTACATAACTCTTGCTTGTAATTTTTAAGAAATACATACAGTGAGGGAAAAAGTATTTGATCCCCTGCTGATTATGAACGTTTGCCCACTGACAAAGAAATGATCAGTCTATAATTTTAATGGTAGGTGTATTTTTACAGTGAGAGAATAAAAAAAAAAAAACGCATGTCAAAAAAGTTTTACATTGATTTGCATGTCAATGAGTGAAATAATTTTGTTCAGGTAAGGAGCTAAGATTAGGAGCACTCTCTTAAAGGGAGTTCTCCTAATCTCAGCTTGTTACCTGTATAAAAGACACCTGTCCACAGAAGCAATCAATCAATCTGATTCCAAACTCTCCACCATGGCCAAGACCAAAGAACTGTCCAAGGATGTCAGGGACAAGATTGTGGACCTGCAAAAGGCTGGAATGGGCTACAAGACTATCGTCAAGCAGCTTGGTGAGAAGATGACAACAGCTGGTGCGATTATTCGCAAATGGAAGAAACACAAAATAACTGTCAGTCTCCCTCGATCTGGTGCTCCATGCAAGATCTCACCTCGTGGAGTTTCAATGATCATGAGAACAGTGAGGAATCAGCCCAGAACTACATGGGAGGATCTTGTTAATGATCTCAAGGCAGCTGGGACCATAGTCACCAAGAAAACAATTGGTAACCCCCTACGCCGTGAAGGACTGAATTCCTGTAGCACCTGCAAGGTCCCCATGCTCAAGAAAGCACATGTAAAGGCCCTTCTGAAGTTTGCCAGTGAACATCTGAATGATTCAGAGGAGAACTAGGTGAAATTGTTGTAGTTAGATGAGACCAAAATCAAGCTCTTTGGCATCAACTCAACTCGCTGTGTTTGGAAGTGGAGGAATGCTGCCTATTACCCCAAGAACACCATCAGCACCGTCAAACATGGAGGTGGAAACATTATGCTTTTGGGGTGTTTTTCTGATAAGGGGGCAGGACAACTGCACCACATCAAAGGGACGATGGACAGAGCCATGTACCATCAAATCTTGAGTGAGAACCTCCTTCCCTCAGCCAGCATTGAAAATGTGTCGTGGATGGGTATTCCAGCATGACAATGACCCAAAACACACAGCCAAGTAAACAAAGAAGTGGCTCAAGAAGAAGCACATTAAGGTCCTAGAGTGGCCTAGCCAGTCTCCAGATCTTAATCCCATAGAAAATCTGTGGAGGGAGCTGAAGGTTCGAGTTGCCAAACGTCAGCCTCGAAACCTTAATGACTTGGAGAGGATCTGCAAAGAGGAGTGGGACAAAATCCCTCTTGAGATGTGTGCAAACCTAGTGGCTAACTACAAGAAATGTTTGACCTCTGTGATTGCCAACAAGAGTTTTGCCACCCAGTCGAAGGAGTTAAATACTTATTTCACTCATTGACATGCAAATCAATTTATGACTTTTTTGACGTGCTTTTCTGGATTTTTTTTTGTTATTCTGTCTCTCACTGTTAAAATACACCTACCATTAAAATGATAGACTGATCATATCTTTGTCAAGGTCAGTGACCTTGAATTCCCATCTATCCCGACATTGAGCCAAATTGTGTGATGCACTTCATATGGGAAGTCTCATCTGCGTGTATGATACTACATAGTTTCTGTCTCTGCTATCACTACCTGTGAGTTATGGCTGATATCCATAGATGTAGCGTCAAAGATTTTTCATATTAGCAAAACAAAGTGTGTAAGAGAATAATGATAAAAGCTAAAAAATTGCTCAAACTATATCTGTACTCACTTAGGATCAAGTCAGTTATTTTATGGCACACTCTAGACACTGTAACTGCATTGTCTCATTTAAGTGGGTATAGTGTCTGGAGTATTCTAGGACTGTCCTTCTTTTCAGTGTTAAACCATTTATAATGGTTTATTGCTAAACAAGAGCCTGGCAGTCTACATCCCTGAGGAAGAAATGGGCAGCAGTGATTGGCTGAGAGTATCAGCTGACTGTCTTAAGTCTATCACAGCTTCCCTTTGCTGTTATGTACTGGTATAGCTAAAGAAGAGTGCAATCTCCATTGCCTCATTTCCACTGAGTGGTATGGTTTGGGTTGGTACGGTTCGGAAGGGTTAGAATGGTCCAACCTATTGAGGTGATCATTTCCACTGCAAGTCGGACCGCCAGAGGGCATGCAGGGTTTAGACCAAATGCCTAGCATGTCATTTGTTGTGAGCATTGACGTTTTCCTGTCCGCCAATCAATGGATTGTATAGTGTGACGCCAGTAGCTCTGCCCTAACCATACCGTACCATTTCCTTTGGACCTACATCTGAAGGGGGCCCAGGAATGGTACAGTTTGGTTTGGTTGTATGGGCCACTTTCATAATGCAAACACTCAAAATAGCATACCAGACCATACCGACCCGAACCGTACTGCTCAATGGAAACGGGGCATATGTTAACCTTACTGGTGGCCCGCCTGGGAACAGGCAGGGATCTTTATTTAGTGTTAAATTGCTTGAAAATAGTTACCTCTAAATGGAGAGACTGACTCAAAGCTCTATAACAAATTCAATGAAATGGTTATAATGCCAAGAGTGCTCCCTTAATAACTATATAATACAAATATATTTTTTTTAACCAGTGCTTTCTCACTTAAAAGGATTCAATGAGTGTACCTTAACCAGTTACTCCGATTCTACATAAACCCGCAAGGTATTTTTCAGTAGCACATTCATGGCAAGTTGCAAATGTTTTCAATTTTTTGAATGACAGTTAAAAAAAAAAAAGTCAAGACATTTATATCATACACACACGATTCTTACTGTCTCATTGTCAGTCTGTTTTCTTATTATTAAGTTTTTGTACTTCGCTCATTTATAAAATATATGATGCATCTGTTTGTTTCACTGGTAACCACAGGAATCCTATCACTTAAACACCTTAAATATGGAATCCAAAGTGTCAGAAGGAGGTCTAAATGTCACCTTGACGATCCGTCTACTAATGCATGGGAAGGTAAGATAAACATAGAAACATAGAAACATAGAATGTGACGGCAGATAAGAACCATTCGGCCCATCTAGTCTGCCCAATTTTCTAAATACTTTCATTAGTCCCTAGCCTTATCTTATAGTTAGGATAGCCTTATGCCTATCCCACGCATGCTTAAACTCCTTTACTGTGTTAACCTCTACCACTTCAATGTAATGATAATGTATAGCTATCCCTTTAGGACCACCAGACTATCATGTATGAATATATATATATACTGTATGTATATATATATATATATATATATATTCTTTAATTCTAAAAATATCAGGCATGGATATAACAGTCTATTTATCAGCGCATCTGATTGCTAGATAATTATTATTTTAATTGTTTATAATTGCCTTTCTTTTAATGTTAGTTATACCAAGTGTTGCTTAGTGTGCAGCTAGACTTTCACTGGATAGTTAAAAATCATTTTAATGAGCAGCTTGGATAAATGATTTCAAGATATTAAAATTACTGCTACCCAATCTTGTATTTTAACATATTTAATAAGAGATAACCATTTGTGGTAGCAGAGCCCAACATAAACTGCAGCAGGGATTTAGTGGGGTTATTAGTGGTGGACTACTAGATCAGAGTTATTGGGTAGCTGGTTCCAAGACAAAGAATAGCAAGGATCGTGTTGGTAATGATTTTGATATCTGGACAGAGGTTAAGGCTAGTGGGGTTAAAGAGGGTTAATGTGGCTAGTTCCCATTAGTGTAAGGGGATTAGATATGTTTGCAGTCAGAAGTCTTTTAATTTATTTAATCAGAATAATGCAGACAGAATCACCAGCTACACAGATTTAAATTAATCAATTCAAGGATATCTCTGCAGTCAATATTTTGTCTGAAGCTTATTTTCTATTTGCAGGAAGTTGGAAGCATCATTGGAAAGGTGAGCAGCTGTGCATTTCAAATATGAGGGGATGCTAAGAATCGTAATAATAATATACAGACTATAACTTTTTAGAGCAAACACCAATGACAATGGGGAATATGGAGTGAGATTTGGCGCTCCTCACAAATGAACGCAGCTTAACCCAGTGCCACAAATCACTAAAATCCAGGCACAGTGAAAATGAATACAATATAAATAAAAAAAAGTGGGAAGCGCAATAAATAATATCAGAAACATACTATATGGTACATTCCTGTACCTTAGAGGTAGTATGAACGGACATTGGTTTATCTGTAGTGCAGCTGTATAATGTTTCACAAGATACAAGTGCGCACTCACAATTTTCAGAAATGCTATAAGTCAGGGATTGGTAAACTTTAAATGAGACCGACATGAAGTCTAAAGGAGAACTTTTGCAGGAGCTGCATGTCAAAGCTAAATTAAAAGGACAGGCTGGCAATAAGAACAGTGGTTTCTCAAGGTCTACATTAATTGGAACTGAGAAAAGCATAGTTATATTTAGTAAACAGTGCAAAAACAAACAGAACAAGAAAACAATTTCCCCAATTTATGTCAGCAGGACATATTTAATGTAGTGCTTGATTAAGTGTGCATCAAACTTGCTCCATTTCCCACAGGCCTTCGATCTGCCTTAAGGAAAATGTATTACTGTGCTGAGAGTAATTTACGGGCAGCTGATGGAAAGTGGTTGTACATGAGGGATTTTGTGCGGCCCCCTACCCTGCACTACTCCCAATCACTTCCTCCCCCATTAATTATATCAGTAAAGTCCTGCAGACATCAGACCATTTTTAATGTCATTTTATTAATTTTCATGTCCTAGTCCTTGCGTTGTGGTTCTTCCCCGTTAATAAGCCCACTGTTTTCTTTTACCACTTAGCTGTTGCTACTTCATCTTTCGCACCCAACCCATAGTTATGTTATTGGTCTGATATGGTCCTTATCCATGCAGAATACTTCTGTTCCCTAACCTTTGTACCTTGTCGCAACTATTTCCTCACTGGAAAAAGAGCTAACTAGGCTGGTCTATAACTTTTATTTGCTAAATAAAAAAATCCCTGTTATGCATATTTATTTTGTATGTGCGAGGGTATGTGCAAAACGAAGTAAACACAAAATATAATTAGCACTGAGGTTTAGTTTAGTGTACGCAGGGATGTATTTACAAGGCAAACAAGGCATTTGCCTAGGGCGGCACTTTCGGGGGAGGGGGGCGCCAAAAAATGCCACCCCAAGCTCCCAGACAAATGCCTTGTTTGCCTTGTGTTCTGGGGCTGTCCACCTTACTGTGAGTGAGTGAGTGTGTGTCAGTGTGTGTATGTCATTTTATGTGTATCTGAGAGTGTGTGCCTGTCAGTGAATGGGTGTGTCAGTGTGCGTATTTCAGTGAAAGTGTGTGTTGGTTAAACAGTGTGTGCCAATGACTGTGCAACTGTTAGTGAGTGTATATCAGTGCATGTATCAATGAGGGCATGTGTCTGTCAGTCAAAAAAATGGCCTTGACACGAATTGGATGGGGAACATTTAGATTTTGGGGGTGCCCGAATTTAGTCATGCCTAGGGCAGCACAAATCCAAAATACACCACTGAGTGTACGTATAGTATACCTGTAGGAAATGCAGTTTTCATTGATTCCACTAGATGGCAAAATAAACCAAAAGAATTATATAGAAAGAGAGAGAGAGACAGCTAAATGTTTATAGTGAAAAAACAATATCACACCAAACAACTGTGGAACGCTAAGTGCTAATAGGTGAGTACAACACTAACCATTTTTCAATTTGAGAAATGTTGGTATAATACAAAAAAATAATAAAAATAAATAAATAATAATAATAATAATAAAAAAAAAAAAAAATATATATATATAGTGCAATATCATTTAATAGGAACGTATGCAGAATATAGAGGTATGTAGATTTGAACTAACATATAAAGAGCTTTTTTATGGTTTACACTTCTGCACTTTTTAGGCAGTGTAGCCCGTTCTTTCTATGATGAATACTCCTAGACAAAAATAACACTCACAAACACTTATGCACATAAAAAGAAAATATGTTCAAAAAGAGCATATAAGCCTTTAGGTCATGACCATCAGATGGATAGCAGGTTCAATTCCAGGATTGATTCCAAAAAACAGCATTCAGAGTTTTTATGAATTTTAGGTAGATGGTAGAAAACCACCAAATGTAGGGAATTTAATTTATAAATAATCAAATTCCTCTTTGTTAACTTTTTTTTTTAACTCTTGCCGTAGAAACATTTTCAAATTTTCTATACTCCTCCATAGGATTCTTTTTTTTGTTTTTTTTTTTTTTTATACGTTTTGCCATCTCCTGAAATTCTACTTGCTTCCTGCAAATAAAATTCCTTGTCGATTATTGCTATACCTCCTCCTTTGTATTCCTGTTTAATTACTAAATCATATTTTTTTTTAGTTCCTTTACCAATTTTTCATCAATAAAAAAAATATATTCTTTCTCCTTTTTAATAAAACTTTCTCAAATTCATTCTAATGCATGTCTCCAAAAAACAGAATATATTTTTCTTTTTCCAAAGAGGTATAAAACTTACATTTAGAGGGGTTGTGGCATGACTGCTGTGTGGATCAGACGCACTCTGAAAGAGCTTCATGAAAGAAAGCAATTTTTCACGACTTTCCATCTTTGATATTGAGTGCAGAAGGTCCTGGGGTTACATCTGAAAGCTTACTGATTGTGCCAGTTACTCTTACTTTGGACGGACTTCTTCTGGAGGGCATCAGTGGCCTCTATCATTCAAAACGAGAATGGAAGAAGAAGCAGATCTCTCCAATATCATCACCCTGAAACGTGCAGTTCAGCGCGGATCCTGCCCCCCCCACCTCACCCTATCTGTACTATTAAGATTCCCCAAATACCAGTGGAATCATTAAGATCTTATTATTGCCTTAACAACAAGTCATCTTATAAACAGACCTCACTAAGGTGGTGTAGCCACATGCTCCTCTGCAAATAGAGATTTGACCTATACTGATATGGATCGACTGGATAAACTGTTGACGGCTTTCTGGAGAAAAGTTAGCCGATGACAGCAGATGCTTAAGATCAACGGAGAGAAACAGAATGTTTCTGCCTTTCCTTTGAACTAACCCCTGAAAGACCCATGGCCATCGAATGATCTGGCTCGGGAGGAAGCCAAGTCTTTATTGGAATCCTAAGCTGCGCCATGGTTGCAGGACCTCTACATTCTCATTATTCTTCCCTCGCCCCATACAATACATGTTCCTGGCCTAATAAACAGCACTACATATGATTTTTCATATTGCTATATCGCTCACTTTCCGTTTGAGCCTTTTTCTTTATGGTGGAGGGCACTCACTGTTTGGCAATAGTACAGAATCAAAAATTCATTTAGAAGTTTGCATTATGGATATGCACCATTCTATTGGAATTTAGTGACAAATTGCAGAGGTGTGAAGCCACTACACTTTCTCTCCCTGACATCACTGGGACCGACACCCCTTTTTGGATCACCATAGTTTTGGAAACCCACTATGGAGTTCTCATTGGGCCATCACATCTTTGACACAGACTATAGACCAAAGGTGTCAGGGAGCTACATTGCTCTCAACTTCTTTGAAGAGATGCAAGAGCTTGCAAGGCACTACATGAAGCATATCTTTCTTGCAGAACCTGGTTTCATAGCTTATTCGCCCCATGTACATACTTGCATTCACCTTTGCTCTTACTATACAGGATGTTCAGTATGGCTAAGTTATGAGAAACTGTGTCTGTTTTGTGGACACTGTGCTGTAGGCTGTTCACTTTTGGCTTCCTTATCGGACGGCTTTCTGGGACAGTCTTGCTCTAGCGCTTTGTTTGCCTACTACGGGAAGAGGGTGACTGTTACTCTGCAGTATTTGATGCCACCAAAATCCAGTTTTTCTCAGAATAGGACTGCTGCTCCTATTTTCACTTTTTTCAACATGTCCTAAGTTTGCCTTTACAGCATCCTTTGTCGTAGTTCTTTTGCTATGGCAGTGAGGTTTCCTCGGAAGTAACATTGTTGAATACAAATTTTATGCATATTTATATTACTTGAAATTGCTAGACCAGCTCATATTGTTTTCGCATGTTGCTGGTTTACATGAATACATAGGTGAAAGTAAAGGATGATCCAGGCACTTAAGTTTTAATAGTAAGCAGATTTATTTAAGAAACATAGCTGTTTTACTCTGTATGGCTGTGTTTCTACAATAAATCTGTATGGCTGTGTTTCTCCAATAGTATAACTAAGCTATTCAACCTTGGGCACCTGGAATTTCACCTATTGCTTGACTGGAGTCTGGCCCACCTTGAGTCCAGTTAAGTCCCTTGGATTTGAAAGAGAGGGCTTTTTTCCTATCCCAATTTCAACTTACATAAATACGTAGGTCTGAGTACCATATCCTTGTAGACTTGTAAATCCCATATTTCCTGCTGTTACAATCATCACTCTCATGAACTGGTCATTTCTATGAGCATCTTGTATTTTATTTACAGTACATAGCCATTTAAATGTGTACACCAGGTTTTTTTTGTCTCCATTTTCCAATGTATATTCCTTTTATTTACAACTTTTTTTGTTTTCTTTTTTATTTTTGATAGTGCATAAGCTCAAAATGAAAGATCCACAATACAGTTGTGCTCAAAAGTTTGGAGAATTGGTAATACCATGGTGTACAATTTTTAAAGAAAACATTAGTGAGCAGGCAAAACACATTTCCTTTTTTCTTATGGGATTCATAGTCAACTGTAGGTTAAAACAGAATGGCACAATCATTAAACAAAACATGGCAAAAAACAAAACAAAATGAAACTGAGTTCTTAATACTGTGTATTGCCCCCTTTAGCATCAATGACAGCGTGCAGTCTTTTGTAATAGTTGTCTATGAGGCCCCTAATTCTTGCAGGTGGTGTAGTTCTCCATTCGTCTTGGCAAAATGCCTCCAGGTCATGCAAAGTCTTCGGTCGTCTTGCATGAACCACATGTTTAAGATCTCCCCACAGTGTCTCAATGATATTAAGGTCAGGAGACTGTGATTACAACTCAAGAACCTCACCCTTTTCTGTTGTAGCCACTGGAGGATCAACTGAGCCTTGTGCTTAGGGTCATTGTCATGCTGGAAAGTCCAAGAGTATCCTATGCGCAGCCTTCGTGCAGAAGAATTCAATTTGTTTTTTGTTGTATCCCAAACAATTCTTCTGGCAGTTGGGTGCTGAAATTTTTCTTGGTCTACCTGACCTTCGCTTGGTATCAAGAGATCCCTGAATTTTTCACTTCTTAATAAGTGATTGAACAGTACTGACTGTCATTTTCAAGGCTTTTGATATCTTTTTATATCCTTTTCTATCTTTATAAAGTTCCATTACCTTGTTACTGTCTTTTGACAGTTCTTTTCTGCTCCTCATGGCTCAGTATCTAGCCTGCTCAGTGCATTCACATGAAAGCTAACAAACTCATTGACTTTATTCACAGACACTAATCGCAATTTAAAAAGCCACAGGTGTAGGAAATTAACCTTTACTTGTCATTTTAACCTGTGTGTCTGTAACAAGGCCAAACATTCAAGAGTATATAAATGTTTGATCAGGGCCATTTGGGTGATTTCTGTTATCATTAAGATTTGAGAAGGCCCCATACAATAAATGATAATAAATGGCTTCATATGATTATTATCCTTCAAAAAAAGACATTTTGTTTGGCATGATTAGTCATATTTTCAATGCCAAAATTTATGCCAGTGTATGCAAACTTTTGAGCACAATAGTATGTATATAACAGACAAAAGCAGCAATACTGCAATTATGATAAGTGACGTGCCATAGGTATTAAATATTAAATAGAATATTAAATATTAATAACGGGACTATTGAAATTGCCTTAATAATGTCTCTGCTTTTAGACTAAACCAAAATTGTCTCTCTTTTTTGGAATGTTGCATATAGGTTAAACTGCTGGAAAACATAATATTAACACAGGGTGAACAGAATGATTCCAGCTAATCGGAGAACCTGATAAAGTCTTCGTTTGTGAAGGTTTGAAATCACTGTAAAAACAGGCTAGAAATATGGTTTGGTGTTTAACATAACATGACTAAGGCATGTGAATGTGACGATACCTTACCTTTCCCCGCCGGACCCGCGCAGCGCGGCGTCCTCTGCTCACACTTCCAGTAGGCGGCACAGTCTTACTGACGCCGGCCACTCGCAACACGCCCATTTTTATGATGCGGCGCATGCGCGCCGACATCAACAAAATAGTACCGCTGAAATTCAAACATGCCCACTCTCCCGGATCTCTGAGGGGGTGGTTTTAAAGCTAAAGATCCCACACTATAAAAAGGCGCCCCTGTTTAAGACCCTGTATTGACTACCGAGGGTTAAACAAAATTATGATACGTAACGCTTATGCTATACCATTAATAACTGAACTTTTCGACAGGTTGAAGGGGGCAACCATATTTACTAAGTTGGATTTGCGGGGAGCATACAATCTAGTCAGAATCAAGAAAGGGCATGAATGGAAGACTGCTTTTAATACTCGCTATGGGCACTACGAGTATCGGGTTATGCCTTTTGGCTTATGTAACGCCCCTGCAGTCTTTCAAGACTTCATAAACGATGTTCTAAGAGAATATTTACAGATGTTTGTAATAGTCTATTTAGATGATATATTGATCTACTCTAAGAGCATTAAGGAACACCATAAGCATGTCAGGTTAGTTCTTTCTAAACTATTAAAAAACTAGCTATATTTTAAATGAGAGAAATGTCTGTTTGACAAAGATGAAGTACATTTCCTGGGTTATATAATTTCAGGGTCTGGCTTTCAAATGGAACCAAAAAAGCTGGAGGCAATCCTACACTGGCCCTTACCTGTTGGACTCAAAGCTATCCAACATTTCCTGGGATTTGCAAATTATTACAGGAAATTCATCAAGGGATTTTCCTCTATCACCTCCTCTATTACAGCCATGACAAAAAAGGGGAAGAATTATATGGAGTGGAGTCTCGAGGCTGAGGAAGCTTTTGAGAGATTAAAAAAGGCGTTTTATTCAGCGCCAGTATTGAGACATCCAGATCCTTCACGTCCCTTTCTATTAGAGGCAAATGCATCAGAGACTGGTATCGGGGCTGTATTATCTCAAAGACCCTCTGATGATCAACCTCTGCACCCCTGTGGATTTTTTTCTAAGAAATTAACAGAAACAGAAAAAAAGATATGATATTGGGGATAGGGAATTGTTGGCTATTATTTCAGCTCTTAAAGAATGGCGTCATTTATTAGAAGGGTCATCCGTTCCTATTACCATTCTCACTGACCATAAAAACCTTTCCTATTTCGGAGAGGCTAAAAGAATGTAAGACAGGCAGATTCAATGGTCTTTGTTCTTAACACGCTTTAATTACATTGTAACTTATAGACCCGGATCAAAAAATACTAAGGCGGATGCCCTATCCCGCCAATATGAACATCTATCACCCCCCGAAACCCAACCATCCTCCATAATCCCAGCCGATCACATAGTAGCCACTGTTCATGCCAAAATCTCTTCTGGGTTGATGGAGGAACTATCCAGATTCCAGGATCATACCTCCTTGACTGTTCCTCAGGGGAAATTATAAGTGCCTTTGACATATAGAAAAAAGTCTTATCTCTTGTACACAACTCCAAATTAGCAGGTCATCCCGGTATTCATAAAACTGAGTCGCTACTGGAAAAACAATTCTGGTGGCCTTCATGCCTGTACTATCTGTTCCTCTACTAAATCACTGTCAGGGTGGCGGTCCAGTGCCCCGGGACCCAGACACTGTCCGGGCGGCGGTGTGAGGACCGACACCCAGTATTCCTGATGTTCAGAGTTGGAGTCACAGTGTGGAGGTGGATTAGCAGGGTCTGGTGCTGGGTAACCGCATGCCACCTGGTGTTGAGCACCAGCGTTTGTGCAGCCACATACCAAAACCCCGATGTAGCTACAGCGGATCCCAGGAACTAGGAGCAGAAATTAAGCAGACCTCCCAGGAGCTGAATAGGGAGGCTCTGCAGCAAGAATGTATCCAGTGCAGAAACAAGGCAAGACTAGACATAGGCACCATACATGAAAACAAGACAAAACTAGGAGAACCCAGAACCAGAGCAGGACAGAAAGCAGAACCCAGAACATGTACAAAAGACATGAGGAAAACAAGAACAGGGCAGGATAGGACTGTACATGAACTGGGAATACAAAATAAAACAAGACAAGATATAATAGGCAAAACAAGAGGAGACAAAGCTGAGCACTACATATGAAAAGTATGGGGATTTAGTTACATTATATGATCATACATTGCATAATCCTGCCACAACGCCAATGTACCCCATATTCGGAAGGTCCTACACTACATAATGTATGCTAAAACAACCAAAGAAGACATATATAGCACTTACCTGCAAGAAAGGGCAGAAGCCTTGAGCAGCTGCCTGCAGGAACACTGAAACAAAAAGGAATGATGGAAAACAAACGGGTGTGGCAACATAAAACAAACATTTAAATGAATCCAAGAGACTGGGAAATCCAGGGATGGAATAAAAGAATGAACCCAGAAACCCAGCATAAAGAAAACCAGACATAGAATAGAAAACCAAAAAACCAAGAAAAACTAAACAAGAATTGTAAAAAGAGTACTGGATACCAGAAGCCATTGCCAGAATGATCCGCAGCTAGGAACAGGATGTGACAAACACCTAAAGGTCGTCCTTTTGGTCTTCTCATGCCATTGCCTATTCCCGATAAACCATGGTCGAGTATTGCCATGGATTTTGTGGTCAACCTACCTCTTTCCAAGAATCACAGTGTGATTTAGACTATTATAGACAGATTCTCTAAAATTCTGGTCCCGCTAATCAAATTACCATCTTCCCTCCGAACTGGCCTCTTTGTTTATAAGGGAGGTGTACGTTTACATGGTATACCTCAAGATATTATTTCCGACAGAGGTCCGCAATTCGTTTCATGGTTCTGGACGGCGTTTGTAACCAATTAGGTATCAATCTCAATCTGTCGTCTTCTTACCATCCCCAATCGAACGGGGTTACGGAAATGATGAATCAATCCCTCGAGCAATACATCCGCTGTTTCACTTCCGATCATCAAGACGATTGGGTGGAGTTGCTTCTGTGGGCTGAATTTGCTCATAATAATCTGGTGAATGAATCTACTCAACACAGTCCCTTTTTTGTCAATTATGGTTTTGACCCTACAACTCTTACGAGTTCTTTTTCGTCTACTGGAGTGCCAAGTGTTGACAGCACTATCAATGATATGAAAGAGACTTGGTTAGGGGTTAAACATATTTTGATTCAAAAGGCCAAAGTACAAAAAAGTAATGCGAATAGACATCGAAGGGCTACTCCTGTGTTAATTGATCACCCCTGACGGAGAGATATCATACCACATATATCCCATAAGCGGGGATTATACCGCTGTGTGCGCCTTATCTCAGAACTGGACAAAAGCTCTTGTAAATGTGAGTTTTCCATTATTATCTCTCTACACGTCATAATTTGGATTTTGATATACTGCACCATTGGTTGTCCGTCTTTTCTCTCTTTCATATAAGAGGACCCACCATTATATTTGAAGAATCAACCATCCTACCAGCCTCCCAATAAGACTATCCGTAAGGACTCATAATTTGGACTTTTTTTTATTGGTTTTTATCTTATTTTTATTTTTTATTTTAGGTGGCGCAGCCTTTTTATTTATTGTTACTTTTACTTATCCTGTATTCGTAGCAGGGGACAAAGTATGGTTGAGCACTCGTGATATCAAATTGAAAGTCCCTTCTATGAAGTTTGCTCCACGTTTTATAGGTCCTTTCAAAATACTCAGACGCATTAATCCAGTCTGTTATAGCCTACGCTTGCCGACTGCCCTGAAGATACCTAATTCCTTCCATGTTTCCCTCCTCAAACCTTTAATATGTAATCGTTATACTAGAAAACCCTCAAAACCTCCTACTGCACTCGTAGAGGACCAAAACGAATACAAAGTGTGGTCCGTTTTAGATTCCCGTGTTTCTAGGGGAAAACTACAATATCTCATAGATTGGAAGGTTAACGGTCCAGAGGAATGTTCATGGGTGGATGCCTCTTATGTTCATGCTTCTCATCTGATTCGTTTGTTTAAGAGGCGTAGTTCTCACAGGTCGGGTTATTCCCGCCTTGGGGGTGGTTCTCGAGGGGGGGTACTGTGATGATACCTTACCTTTCCTCGCTGGACCTGCGCAGCACGTCGTCCTCTGCTCACACTTCCAGGAGGCGGCACAGTCTTACTGACGCCGGCCGATCGCAACATGCCCATTTTTATGACGCGGCGCATGCGCGCCGACGTCAACAAAATAGTACCGCCGAAATTCAAACGTGGCCACGCTCCCGGACCTTTTGGGGGCATGGTTTTAAAGCTAAAGATCCCACACTATAAAAAGGCGCCCCTGTCATTTGTTCAGTGCCCTAGTGTGGTTCTTGTTGATTACCTCTAGCGCTCTTGATATTTCTGACTGATTTTTGGTATTTGACTTTTGGCTCTCCTTCTGACTATTCTGCTCTCTGGTTTCCTGTATTATTGGCTAGGTTTATCTCGTGTGTCCACGTTCTGTACTCCCTTGACCTTTGGCTATTCACTTTGACTATTCTCTGACGTAAGACCGGCCATTCTAAGGTCCGGTAAACGTCTTCCTCTGGGTTACACTCTGTGGGAAGGGGGTCACTGTCGTGACATGTGAATAATCTTCAACGATAAGTAAACTCCGAATCTCCGGAAACTCCGGAGTTTGTGTGGGGGGAACCATTGATCTATTACACAGTTATGGGGCAATATGGGTATCCAGTTAAAGTGAAATAATAAGTAAGTCAAACATTAGGTTGTCAGGCAGTCCATAAAACCCATAGGGAATGAAACAAGAGTTAAAAAAAAAAGATATTTGTTTCTCTTTTTTTTTTGTTTATATGCTAGCTGGGGTGAGACACAGGCACGGACTGGCCATCGGGCATACCGGGCAAATGCCCGGTGGGCCGCGATGGCCGTGGGGCTCCCCGGCGGCTCCTGCAGGGCCAGCGCTACCCGAGCGCCGGCCCCGCTGTGTGCCTCCATGGGCCGGTGGGGAGATCAAAGATCTCCCTTTACCGGCCCAGAGACACTTCCAGGCGGCCGCTTGCTGGGGTGTGAGGGAGGGAGGGAGGAGAGGACCGGCGGAGCTCTATCCAGCAGCTCCGCCGGGTCCTCTCGCGGGATTCTGAGCGTTGCCACGGTTACCGCGGCAACGCTCAGATCTCGCGAGAGTGAACTCTAGCCTACAGGCTAGAGTTCACGCTCACCACTAGGACCACCAGGGATCAGGCAGCATGGCTCTCCTCATGGCAGAACGGCTCCCCCCCCCGTCCCAGGCAAAACGGCCCCCCCCTCCCAGGCTAAAGGTAAGAAGGGAGGGGGGGGATATAACTTTTTTTTAAAATTATTATTATTAATAAAAAAAAATAAATTTAAATTAAAAAATCACACTCACACACACACAGACACACACACAGACCCAGACACACACACAGCACCCACAGACACATACACAGCACCCAGACACACACAGCACCCCCAGACACACACATCACCCCCAGACACACACATCACCCCCAGACACACACAGCACCCCCAGACACACACAGCACCCACAGACACACACAGCACCCAGACACACACACCACCCCAGACACACACAGCACCCCCAGACACACACACCACCCCCAGACACACACAGCACCCACAGACACACACAACACCCCCAGACACACACAGCACCCCCAGAAACACACACAGCGCACCCAGACACACACAGCGCACTCAGGCACACAGCACCCTCACTCACACACAGCACCCTCAGACAGACAGCACCCTCGCTCACACACACACATATATATATGTGTGTATGTATATATATATATATATATATATATATTTACAGATATATAATATATAAAATAACCCTCAGTGAGTTAACAGACAAAGAAAATTAGAATGTGACGGCAGATAAAAACACCCTCACACACAGCACCCCTCTTACATACACACACACTGCGCCCCTCACACATACAATACGTCCAAATATATATATGTATGTATATACACACACACACACACTACAGCACTACATACATTACGCTCCAGATACACGCTAGATCCCTTACCTTATATGCACTCTTAATCCTCTATACACACACACACACACACACACTCCTATACACACTCTGGGTCCTTTACACACTAGATCTCCTACACACACACTGCACCACCTACACACACACTACATTCCTTGTCAGCAAACACATACAACATTCTCTAAACACACCCTCTCTACAACCCCTACACACACTACGTCACCTATACACACACACTACAGCCCTATGCACACACTCGCTACATCCCCTATAACACTATGCCCCCTATACACACACTCTCTACAGCCCCTAGCCACACATATTACACCACAAACACAAATGAAATTGACCTATTTACACAATACCACACCACACTCTACACACACGCAATCCCACAAGCAGGCTCCAAACACATGCACCATACACTTTCCTGGCCCTTTTGTCCTCTGGTATCCCACTTGTTGAGACACCAGAGACAATTTAAAAGCAAACACAGCGCAAGCATGTTATTAAATTTGCTTGCGCTGTGCAGAACAAATACAGGGCCTTTTTCTAATGCCAGAGCTCTTCAGCGCAGCTCTGCGCATTGAACCAACATGCTCACTTTGCGAGGAGGCGTGCTTGTCATTAGTGATGACAAAACACACCCTCTCTGGCCCCGCCCCCTTCTTAGGGGGCCGCTCTGATTGAAAAATGCCCGGGCCTAATTTTTTTCCCAGTCCGGCCCTGGTGAGACAGCTACATTCACCATGTCCCATTCATGGGTAGGACTGATAGGGTTGTGAGGAGAGGAATCAGCAACAAATTCCCCTCTGATACGGATGTCAGACGACTTTGGTAGCCATCCTGCTAAAAGAGCCCAAGGATTTCCCCATTTGTAGGTAATGCTAACAGCTCTCAGTTGCGGGGTTACCCCTTTCAGGGATGCTCACCATTACAGTGTGGAGCGACTAGGATCATGATAACAGCTCAGTGCGTGTTCCTCAAATATGAAGGGTGTTTGGCCCCTGAAAAACTTCTTCATCATTTCGTGATTTGAAGCATAGAATGACATCCCTCGGTATCGGGGATTTGGCATTAGGGCCCCCAGGTATACAATAAAATCCATCCTGAGAAAACTCCTAGCCTGGTCATGCATTAAGCTGGTGGTGAGTAATCTCTGTATAAACTGTGGCAATTTGGCCAAATTTTAATGTTTGCTTGCCGTTGGTGCTCTTCTATTGCCGTTAGCTTTGTAGCCAGTGATTGTTGAGTATGTTGGATTTGCTGTATAGAGTTGTCAATGGTAGCCAGATGCGCTTGTACGTCCACTATGTCTTTTTCAGTGGTGCTCACTCACTCTGTGACAGCCTGCACTTCCCTTTTTATAAGTGCAAAGTCAGCCTCCAGCAACTTGTGGATGTCGGCTAGTAATACCATCAAATCCCTTTAGGTGGTCGGGGCTGAATCGTCTGGGGACTCGGTAGGGATATGGCCTGTTGTTGGAGGGTTGTGGAGAGTCTTGCTATGTCCTGCTACTGGTTTGCGGCCTTCGCCATGCGGATCTTCTTCGGGTGTGGGTCTGGGGTGTGCAGGTCATTGGAGCATTGTCCCAATGTCCCTGGTATCAGCCACGGCATGTAGTTTCTGTGATCGCCGGCCCATAGCTGGCATACAGGCTGGTAGGTAATTAGGCATCGGATTGAAAGCGGTCTGGTGTGAGGATGCAGTACCAACCAATAGTTCCTCCAGGCTTTGGAGAATTGGTGTTCGGTAGGCCTCAGACCTGCGCCTTCGTTGGGGTGGATGTTGGGGCAGAAAGAAGGGCATCTATCGATGCGGCATGCCTCACTGGGTCCAGTCAGGTAGTGTGAGGTGCAGGATGGCGTTTCGATCGGCAGATATCTGCAAGATTAAGATTACGATTTTTGCTGATGGAAATGACGTCCCATCAGTTCAGCTAGCTAGCTCCGCCCGACATAACTATTTTATCGCCAGCTCCATATCGAGGCCAGCCTGGTTTGCTTCCCTTTTATTGGAGTGTTTCTCCAACATGCCCGATGTAATCAGACATAAGTACCTTGCTCCTTGGCTGGTACACTTTAATACTAATTGATCACTTTGGCAATTGTTATTACTGGGCTGAAATGTTTTGTCCTGTGTTCATTGCAAATGTTTCCTGGTACATTGGTATTGTTATTTTGTATGTCGCATGTTCATCACAATAAAACCTTGAATGATTAACAAAAAAAAAGAAAAAATAGACATCTCTCTACAGGGAGTGCAGAATTATTAGGCAAGTTGTATTTTTGAGGATTAATTTTATTATTGAACAACAACCATGTTCTCAATGAACCCAAAAAACTAATTAATATCAAAGCTGAATATTTTTGGAAGTAGTTTTTAGTTTGTTTTTAGTTTTAGCTATGTTAGGGGATATCTGTGTGTGCAGGTGACTATTACTGTGCATAATTATTAGGCAACTTAACAAAAAACAAATATATACCCATTTCAATTATTTATTATTACCAGTGAAACCAATATAACATCTCAACATTCACAAATATACATTTCTGACATTCAAAAACAAAACAAAAACAAATCAGTGACCAATATAGCCACCTTTCTTTGCAAGGACACTCAAAAAGCCTGCCATCCATGGATTCTGTCAGTGTTTTGATCTGTTCACCATCAACATTGCGTGCAGCAGCAACCACAGCCTCCCAGACACTGTTCAGAGAGGTGTACTGTTTTCCCTCCTTGTAAATCTTACATTTGATGATGGACCACAGGTTCTCAATGGGGTTCAGATCAGGTGAACAAGGAGGCCATGTCATTAGATTTTCTTTTATACCCTTTCTTGCCAGCCACGCTGTGGAGTACTTGGACGCGTGTGATGGAGCATTGTCCTACATGAAAATCATGTTTTTCTTGAAGGATGCAGACTTCTTCCTGTACCACTGCTTGAAGAAGGTGTCTTCCAGGAACTGGCAGTAGGACTGGGAGTTGAGCTTGACTCCATCCTCAACCCGAAAAGGCCCCACAAGATCATCTTTGATGATACCAGCCCAAACCAGTACTCCACCTCCACCTTGCAGGCGTCTGAGTCGGACTGGAGCTTTCTGCCCTTTACCAATCCAGCCACGGGCCCATCCATCTGGCCCATCAAGACTCACTCTCATTTCATCAGTCCATAAAACCTTAGAAAAATCAGTCTTGAGATATTTCTTGGCCCAGTCTTGACGTTTCAGCGTGTGTGTCTTGTTCAGTGGTGGTCGTCTTTCAGCCTTTCTAACCTTGGCCATGTCTCTGAGTATTGCACACCTTGTGCTTTTGGGCACTCCAGTGATGTTGCAGCTCTGAAATATGGCCAAACTGGTGGCAAGTGGCATCGTGGCAGCTGCACGCTTGACTTTTCTCAGTTCATGGGCAGTTATTTTGCGCCTTTGTTTTTCCACACGCTTCTTGCGACCCTGTTGACTATTTTGAATGAAACGCTTGATTGTTCGATGATCACGCTTCAGAAGCTTTGCAATTTTAAGAGTGCTGCATCCCTCTGCAAGATATCTCACTATTTTTGACTTTTCTGAGCCTGTCAAGTCCTTCTTTTGACCCATTTTTGCCAAAGGAAAGGAAGTTGCCTAATAATTATGCACACCTGATATAGGGTGTTGATGTCATTAGACCACACCCTTCTCATTACAGAGATGCACATCACCTAATATGCTTAATTGGTAGTAGGCTTTCGAGCCTATACAGCTTGGAGTAAGACAACATGCATAAAGAGGATGATGTGGTCAAAATACTCATTTGCCTAATAATTCTGCACTCCCTGTATATTATAACAATTAGAAGAATGTATGTGTGAGTATGTATGAGTTTCTAGTGGATTCCTGTTTCGGTAAAAGTCCTTGTTTGCAAATATGAACTTGACTTACGCAAATCATGAGCTAATTGTGGATTTTCTTACTGCCATCAAACATCCAGTTTGGTGTGTTTGTCACTATCTAAGATGATAGGGGAAATGCCACCCATTGTGTATTTATATATATATTTATGTATTTATTTTTTAAATCTGTGTTTTTATGTGTTTCAGAAAGGGGAAACTGTGAAAAAAATGCGCGAAGAGGTAGGTGATAGGTAATTTGTACCAGCTTGCCATGCGAAAGTGATAGATTTTCTTTTCTTTCCCTATTTTTGTGGATACAGTTGGTAAAAGTCGAGGTAAAAAAGAGAATACAGTAAATTAGTGTTCCAGTTTCTAATTTAGCGTATACACCAATCTGTTGAACTGAATTCTTATTTTTGAGTCTTGATTAAATTGTAACTATATTTTTTTCTTGTAATGTATTAAATGTTTTAGAAACTACCTGCACTAACAATCTCCTGCTACTCTCTCCATGTTGTAATCTCTGAAGAATAATCCGAAAATGTGTATGCTATTAAATTAATTTCTGTCCATTTTAACCCCTTAAGGACACATGACATGTGTGACATGTCATGATTCCCTTTTATTCCAGAAGTTTGATCCTTAAGGGGTTAAATGTATATAGGTAGTTTTTACAAACCAAGTATTAGGTCGAACATAACTGCTCACCTGCACTTAAAGTAGATTCTCTTTTTGTATGTTTCCGGTTGTAGACACATTGAATATAACCAGGCATTATCTGGATCCCAAATCCAAAAACTTCAATACTTTTCAGGTCTTTAACCCTTTAGGAACAAATCGCATTGATTTTTACCATCATTGCAATCCGGTCACTTAAAGCCATATGTCACCATGGAATGCCTTGCTTATACAGTGACAACATCTCTACACAACACTGATCTTGTTACATGAGTGGATTCTTCTATTGTCATTGGATTCTTAAAGTCAAAGTTTTTATGATGACATTGATGGTCATTAGTCCTTATGGGGTTAATAAGAAGCACAGCTTCAAAGCTCCGTGGGGCATTGTTGTGATTATTTGGTTAAAATATGAGTCCCCATGTGGATCATTCAACATTATGCTTAACATTAGGGCAGTAAAGATATAAAAAAAAAAAACGATAGAAAATGCTTTGTTTCTTTCCCAAATCACTTACGTTAAATTACACATGGGTTTAGACATTTACAGCATTAGAGGGGGTTTACGTTGCTGTATTCTGCCATTGGTGAGTTTTCATGCTGACATAATAGGCACTCTGAAATGTGCTTTGACTCTGTTGGGGATGATATAAATGAGAACATATGGCCCTCCCAGACTTCTGATTATCACGCAAACCGCTGCGGAATTTGATGGCGCTATATAAATAACATAATAATAAACTAAATCCATGGGAGATATGGCATTGCAATAAATATCAGTAAACATGTTTGACTTTTCTTATTTTATAAAAGTGAAAGTTATGCTTTCAATAATAAAAAATACAGGGTCTATCATTTACTCTGCATACATGTAAAATGTTGCAATGTTGCTCGCTAAACAAAGATAGAACAGTTTATATAGATGGCAGTTTACAGTTCTACAGGCCTTTTTAGAATAATGCAGTTTCTGTATTTTTACCACGACAGGAGGCTTCGTATTTTGCATATCTCTCTTTACTAACTCCATACAGTAGTAAAGAAACATATAGAAAAAAGAACCAATCACAGGAGAGCAGGATGTACATAAGGCAATGTGACCTCATCATTTCCTCTTTCTTTATTGCTCCATCAAGCAGACAGGTCAGAGTATTACTCTTCTCCATTACTTTATGTTACAGTGCCTCTTTGAAGTTGTTTCTGTATTATATTTTTTATATACTTTGCTGTATGTTCTTGCTGTGCTTCTGTACTATGTGCAGCTGTGTTTTTTCTGTTATTTCATAGATATTATGTAGATTTAACGTTATCCTTATTTCATAACCTTTAGTTATGGTATATGTACTTTATACCATATGTATCATGACTTTTCTGGCGATTTTCCTGGCCTTCTATACCTGGGGCATCTGGGGATCCTCTTTCCCCGCTTTCCTCCTTCTCCCCAGGGTCTCATGGGTGGGGTTTAACCCCTTCCATCCAGCGGTTCCTATCGGTTCCCGTCGGCTCCCGCCCCATACCGTACACCCGGTAATGTGCTGAATGCTTTCCAACATCCACTACCTTGGTGCAGGGCAGTCTGTGGGGCGACCACGAGGTAGCCCGAGCATGATGCGGTGGCCATCTTTGATCCCGCGTCTGCTGAGACTCCAGGGACCATGTTGCCGCCCCTTTAGCCTTGGCGGACATCTTTAATCTTGCGTCTCGCGAGATTATGGATGGCCGTTTTGCTACTCTCGCCCACCACGATTTCGGCACTCGAGAGTAAAATATACCTGGGCTGTCAGCTAGCCTAGCTGCTCTCGTGGCTCACGATGCTCTGACACGGACGTTGGACCCCAGGGCAATTTGAGTCGTACTCATGTATAGTGGTTTGAGGTACTGAAACCTTAAAGGGATATCACCCCCCAAAACCCCTTAAAGAGATAGCACCCTCAAATTCCTTAAAGATACCATTCTTGGACCCTTAGAGGGAACTCCTTAAAGGGATACCAGCCTGGAACTACTTAAAAGGGATACCAAATCCTTAAAGGGATATCACCCTTGAATTCCTTAAAGGGATAGCACCCCTGGACAGAGACTATCATGATTGTACTGTATAAGTACATATTAGTGATGGGAGATTTGAAGGGATATCACCTGGATCAGGGTTCAGGAATCTACAGCAAGACTCTATGTCTGGTAATGGATGCTCAAAGGGATGACTATCACTTAAGACTACCTGTCAGAACACGACAGACGACGGAGCTTAGAGCTCGCGCTATATTCTATTATCCCTCAGAGGTCAGTCACTTTTGTCTCATTACTGCCATATTACCCTGTGCCTGGGATGCTGCCCCTATTACTGTGCTGCTTTTTGGAGGTCGTCCTGTGGCCACCTCTGTGATCCTGGGTGAGGCACAGTTATACAAATCCCAATATTGTGGTTTGCCCTGCTGGGACAATTTGACAACACTAAGTGACAGATACAGAATACCCTGCCGGGGTTATTACAACTTACTGTCATTTATACAGACCCTGCTGGGGTCCCCTGGCATTATTTACACTACAACAGATACCCTGCTGGGGTACCCCATATCACACACCCTGCTGGGGTTGTTTTGGTACTTTGAGACAATAAATTACACACAATAAGTGCACACTACTGCATATCACACACCCTGCTGGGGTTGTTTTGATACTTTGAGACAATAAATTGCACACAATATATTGCACACTACTACACCTTGCTGGTGTCTGCATGGTGCATTGCACACAATGAAACGGATTGTGCTCTCATCCAGTCTGTTTTATTTGGCCGCTACCCATGCTTGACGGGTACAAACCCCGCGCCCCTGAGGTGATCTTTGACTAGGTATAAGCCAATCTATTCGGCTAAAAAGGGGACAGAGTCGCAAGCTTCAGCGCAGAATATCCCCCATGGCGGTGCATTAATGATTGGAAGAGCTGTTGGACACTCCTATCAGGCTGATGGCCAGCACTGATGGGTTCATACCCTGTGCAACTGGGGTGAGCCCCCTACAGCACTGCTGCTTCTACTTCTACCCCTCTCAACAGCAAGCTCAAAGATTGAAAACCCGAGCTTCGGATCTGCTACCGGCACTTACAGGTTCAGACCCGGTGCTCTCGGGGTGAGACTCCTACGATAGGCGAGTCACATTACCCTACCGAAGGAAGTCTTACGGCAACAGCCTCTACCTACAGCTGAAGGAATACCTCCATTGATAATGAATCATGATACGGGATGGGTTAATGCCCTGTACCTATTCTGCGGCCTGCAGTTAAAGGCCCACGCCCTATACACCGGGCCTGGCTAGGCGTGCACTGCACTAGGCATGCGGTTACAACCGCTGAACAGGAGTTCCAAGCCGCCTACTTAACAATATATATTCCCCTTGAGGTGAATTTAATAATGGATGAGGTTACTGACACTCTCTATCAGGGCGATGGCCAGCACTTAAGAGTTCATACCCTGTGCACTCGAGGTGAGCCCCGACTATACGTGCACTGTACGGTGCTGCTGAGTGGAGGCAATGCTATGGCAACCTCTATGTACTGGGTGAGCCCCAGTCTGTTTTATTTGGCCACGATTCAGAATAAGACCCGCAAGGGTTTCCGTGAACACTGCCTACTGTCATAGTAGACTGATCTGTCTGCCCTGCATCCTGTGCCTGAATACTGGTATGTGCCTTACACAGGAGTATCCCTTACTACAATAAACCTACTTGACAACGTTATGCACTCGTGGCTTTGCAGCCTCTTGCTTAGAATGTCCATATCCGCTGACGGTCGGACAAACCCATGCCCTTCCATGCCGGTCAGAACGGCTCAGACGACTATAGTGACCAACGGAGGAGGTCTTTCAGGATTCACGACCTTACCATGGGCGATGCTGGACGCTGCCAAACATCGTCCAGGAACGGGCATACAACTTGGGTATACGGACTCAACAAACTGTTTCTGCTCCTCGCAGGAAACCCCAGTGTTGGCCTCTCCCATAGGATGCCCATAGCAGCACTCCTCCGCACTGACGGATGGTTGGCGGTACTGGGCGCCAAGATAGTCGGAATCCTAGGCACAAGGCACAAAGTTCCAAAGGGAACTTATTAGACACGCAAGGGTCCCACGGCTTTCATAAGGGCCCAAACCCCTAGGAGGGAGGTGTTATGCGATTACCTTTACAAGGGATTCTTTGGAACCGGTTGGCAACAGAGCCGGTCGTCGACCACTTCGGGACATCTGGCCCGAGATCCGCTACCGCTAGCTCTATTACCCATATAGAGCGAGAGTCAACCAATGGTGCGCCATATAAGTGGACAGAGAAGACGGTACGCACAGATACCATCAATATACCTCCTACTACATCCACAGGGGATTTCACCACATCTAGGTGAAAGGCACTCAATCCTGGGGAAGACCACTTTCACGTAGTCAACCGACTAGCATTCAGGACCTAACGACACGTCAGGACGGTCTTCTTCCTTCTCGCTCGACCACCTTACCAAGTTTTCAGGGGACATCCTCTCCTTCCCAATCCAGTAGCTCGGAGCCTGGTGGGCCCTGATAAACTACCGAAAGAAGTAATGAATACAGGCGGGGAAGACGAGACACTCTCTTCCGGGAGAACCTCATTCAGATCACTCCAGGGAACTGAAAACTCGTCAACACCCACGTTCATCAGAGAACCGGCTGGAACCTCCAGACTTGTAGAAGACTATCCGCTCAGAGGATTCGTAGACTATTCCACAACTTGGGAACATTTGCACGACTCTCTGCCGCACCACCGCGACCCTGTATGTTGTATACCTAGACTTCTTGGTCCTATACTTCACAATACATGGATTGATAAAGAAGTACTAGATCGGCTGCACCCTACTGCACGTAACCACAGATTAGGCGGTCAGGTTTCACATCCACCGGGATGGACCAACTCACGTTTATCAGACAACATGTAGGCTCCTTCGATCCCCGTCTTCTTCACAGAAGATCAACCCGTCTCCCGGGGGAGACATATCTCATAGGGGCCAACTGATTTGGATATTACCACTCGGCACAGTATTAGTCGAGGTACGATGGTGATCGCGCTCCGTCCGACTGGACCTCCCCGAAGGACTTATGCTACTCATGCTTACAAGGTCTACAGAAGTTCTCGAGCAGGCGAGGATCTTCTCCTGCTACATTCATGACCGACAATTCCTCACGGAGCCGTAGAGTACTCACATCTTCTATCCCGGCAGGGTCGGCTACCTGGGGACCTGGACCCGCTTTGGGGGTTTCTTGGCAGGTCAGCGGACGATTGCAGGCTGCCAGGGACCTCTTGGGAATCTGGGAACTCAGGGATGCGATGACCCTATCCCTACATCTGGACATTCCCAGCCTGTCTGGTTCGGTCCTGCATCTTGATCCCTTATGTGAGGATGGAGACGGAACTGCAGCCCGTATCACTACCTGAGGACGCCCAAGGGACTAGGATCCTCTAGGATACCAACTACCCAATGTCATACCTCTCCAGCTTATGAGTTGTGGAGGTCATTCTCCTTTCACTCTACGGGACTAAACACCCTGCTGACAAACAGTCAGACTTGGTCTTGTATAATTTCCTGTTAGATGGTGTATACGTGGGTGTTCAACAGGGAAGACCTCCCTACAACGCCGAATACTGGGTCTCTCGGCACACCGTAGGACTCTTATTTAGTTCTATACTCTTTTCTCAGCGTTAAAAATGCAAAATACGAAGCCTCCAGTCATGTGGTAAAATTGAAGATTATGCTAGCTTTAGTGTACTAATAATCTTAATTTTAATAATGACAGGAGGCAAGTATTTTCCCCCCTTGCTTCGCTGCCCACCCTTTCTATTCGTTTGCTTTGCAGATATCAGGGGCTAAGGTAGGTTTGCCTCTCACATTGGTGCTTATATGATATGTTCGTACTTCCATTCATATGGAATTCTCATTAGAGTTCTCATTACAATTACTCAGTTATCAGATTATAGTTACTATATTCTCCAATGGGATGTTAGGTGGTACGTTAATTGGAGTTACATGTTTGTGACTATGTCAAAACCTGTCACACATTCTCTTTTCAGTATGATTCGTCTCTGAAGATAATTGGCAGTTCACGTGAAACTATTGGAGATTTTATCCTTCAGATTTGTCTCAACCTTGAACTCTTTTTCGTTGTTCGTATAGAATTCTTTGGAAGTTTGCTCCTTCGCACAATGGAACTTGGAGTTATTATTAGTTTTATTGTTTGCTATATATTTACTTCTGCTTGTTGTCGCTTTCTGAAAGAGGAAATGATGAGGTCACATTCCCTTATGTACATCCTGCTCTCCTGTGATTGGTTCTTTTTTCTATGTGTTTCTTTACTGCTGTATGGAGTTAGTAAAGAGAGATATGCAAAATACTCACCTCCTGTCATTATTAAAATTAAGATTATTAGTACACTAAAGTTAGCATAATCTTCAATTACACTCTTACCAAGAATGTGCTGGGCTGTAAAAACGTATTCAACCTTTTTTCCATTTCTCTTTCCTTTAGTTTCCATATCTGTGGCCAGATCATTGTATAACAAATCAATTTCTTTTGTCTAGAGTGGAGCACGGATTAATATTTCAGAAGGAAACTGCCCAGAAAGAATTGTAACGATTACTGGACCAACAGATGCTATATTCAAAGCCTTTGCAATGATCGCATATAAATTTGAGGAGGTGAGGAATTGACATCGATGCTTTTAGTAAACCTTAAATAAACTTATGAAAAAACAAAGAATAGTTTTATTGTTTTTCTTCTAGTGAGCAGTGTGCATCCAAATTGGGTTATTTAACCTTCATGGGGCTGCATTAGAATCAAGTCCAATCTATACCAGTAGCAAGCGTGCTATCCACACGTACATTCTAACACATGGATTGAAAACATAAATCGTGTTAGTACCTGATTAAAACAAGCTATAGTGTACCATTAGCCTAATAATAAAGGTAATTAGGGCTACTATATGGAAAGAAAGCTTAAATTGTGCAATAGTTACCAGTCCTAGAATGAGGGGAAAAGCAAAAAAACAAACAAAAATAAATTAAAAGAACAATATTCAAAAAGAGACACACATTTTTATTATTCTGTATATTATATACTGGGACATGTATATCAAATTGTGATCATATATCTATATTTCATGTTTGTTTTTAAATAACTATACAACGGGTTTGCTTTTAAAATGTGTCTTGCTGTAATTTTCACAATTGGCATAGGTTTTTAAAAAAAACTTTTTTATTTTAACTGAGAAGAAAGAAGAATGCCGCTTATACACTAAGTATCCATGTTATATCAAGTAGTATCATTTTATAGCCAGACAAAAGCTAGACAATGAGATGATATGCTAGCTAAGCCTGCCTGCTGTGTCATGTATGAAGAGATGTACTGGATTCCGCACTCACCAAATAGCCTAGGTGCTCTGGAGCCTGGGCTGGCCAGACCTCCCTTTCAAGATATGCAGAATAAATAAAGGCACGCCGGGATAACAGAAATGGCAGCTTTACTGGGCAAAAGCATCAATGTTCCGACCCTACCGGGTCAGATAATGAACTTAGCTATGTTTACTCAGCTGTAGGGATTGACAGATTATCGCTCTGGCTGATATTATCGGACGATATTCTGTTTTTTCAGCAATATCGGTATCGGCAAATAAAGATACCAATATTGACGATAATGCAAACCAGGGCCGCCATATCCCCCTTCCCTGGCCAGGTAAGAAGCAGGGGGGGGTACTAAAACAAAATGTAAATAAATAAATAAATTGCCCCCCCCCGCCATTTTACACACATTACATACCTACACAAACACTCACTGCACAAACACACACTACACAAACACACACTGCATTCATTATATACACACACTACACAAAAACACTGCATTCACTATATACACACTACACAAACACACACACTGCATTCATTATATACACACACTACACAAACACACACACACACACTGCACAAACACACACACACACACACACTGCATTCACTACACAACCACATACACGCACACACACACTGCATTCACTAATCAAATACTCTCACTGCATCCACTACACACACACATATTCTTGAAAACATAACAAATTCTGACTGGCATGTATATTTTGTGCATTTACCTTAATAAAAAAAGATTTGCAATATAAATAAATAATAATAAACATGTTCAGTTAACAGTAGATTTGTGTAGAAATTGTTTATTTTTTCAAAATGGTAAATGTACAGAATATCGGTATCGGTACATTATCGGCTATCGGCCTGAAACTTCACAGATTATCGGTATCGGTATCTGCTCTAAAAAAATCAATATCGGTCGATCCCTACTCAGCTGTATTAATTAATATGAGATCTTTGAGTGGCTGTTATATATGTTTTTGTCAAACTCTTAATTAAATATATGTTTTTGTTAAATTCTTAATTATTTGTAATTGTACTGCTGCTTTCTTTTACTTAATTTAATTATTTTTCCTGTGTTGGATCACTGTATTTAAATGTCACTTCTGCATTTATATGTTAGCTTGATAGGCCCGGTAGGGTCGAAACGTTGCTTCTTTTGCCCCAATAAAGCTGCAATTTTTGTTATCCCAGAGTGCCTGAACCAATATTTATTCTGTATATTATGTATGTAAGAGTGTGTCCTCTTTTTTTAATTTTACAAAAAGTGCAGCTTTCAGTTGAAATTGACACTTTTATAAATTAACCTGGTTACACCCCTCCCGACAACCGGTCCGGTTCCTGTTTGGTTAGGTCAGTGGAGCTAAACTTAAGAGGATCAGATCACCTCCTTTGTAAATACTTCTCAGTGAGCTGCATTGGGAAATCTATAACCGGATGGCTTCAGAAAGTCTTGGTGGGGCTAGAAGGGAAGGGTTTGCAAAGACAGTAGATTATGCAGCTTTCGCAAGTTGTTTTTAGATATACTTCCCCCAAAAAAGGCATACTTAAATACGTATTTTCACTGGCTGCTGGGCAATGATTTTTATTTTTGTATCTGGGCAGTGGAGTGACCCTTTAAGTTATCTATTAATCAGCTCTTATAAAGTAGATCTACCTCACATTATGACTAGCAGAATTATTAAATAACCCTGGCATCTGAAGGCCACTTTGATGCTTTATATTTACCGGTATGATAATATGCAAGAGACAAGGTAAGACATAGCATTTGCTGCCTGTTGTGTGAGCCTTTTAACTTTGCTTATACGTTATATGCTTATACGCTCAGTCATCAAAATTGTACACTTGTCACAGGATATAATTAACTCGATGAGTAACAGCACCGCCACCAGCAAGCCGCCTGTCACCTTGAGGTTGGTTGTACCTGCAAGTCAGTGTGGTTCCCTTATCGGTAAAGGAGGTTCTAAGATCAAGGAGATTAGAGAGGTGAGTACAAACAAGGCATTAGTGTGCCTTTGGCAATATTAGTGAAGATCTGATATTATATGATTGACATGGGGAGGAAAGATTCATCCTACAGAGACCAAACAATGGTATTACGAAACAAAGAGTGATTATATGGCGCACAGGCAAGAACACATAACAATGTGACATATTAATTAATATATGGGTACTATTTTTGTTGAAAAATAATAACATAACAAGTGTATAGAAGACCAAATTATAATCTAAACATCAACGTGATGTCAGGAGAAGGCCTTAATCTGTCCTCTGTTCCTTATACTTTGGGGCATAGAGTACTATGTGAATATAGTGGCTTATGATTTCCACAAGTGCACCCCACCAAACTCATGCTGACACAGGTCACCAAGCTCCTGGCCAGTTGAGAAAACTATCTACATAATTTAATGAAATTCTCAGAATGCATTACTGTTGGAGTTTTTAGATGAAATATGTAGGAGAGACCATATTGTAATTGATTGTTTTTTCACCAATATCAGTCTACAGGAGCCCAGGTGCAAGTGGCTGGCGATATGCTTCCTAATTCAACGGAGCGGGCAGTGACCATCTCCGGCACTCCTGATGCCATCATCCAATGTGTGAAGCAGATCTGTGTGGTGATGCTGGAGGTACAGTGTGTCGGCGCAGGGGTAATGTATAAACACCCACTTCGCAACTTACTCAAAGAAAGAGTCCAGTGTAAGAAATCAAATAGACAAGGTGTCAGGGTAGGGCACATTCACATATTCCCTGCCTAGGCCTGAAGTTTAGATATGATGACATTTAATTTGAGGATCGACGGAACTGGCTGGGGGAAGATATTTTTGCGTAAAATTTGAACTTCTAATGACCTCGCGGCCTACGTTTAAGGAGATAACATAAATATGAAATTTAGTTTTGCCCACTTAAGGGACAGAGCAGATTATATTAATATCCTGAGTTACATTAGTCATGGAAGAAATATTAGTGCAGATATGCACGTCATGGGTAACATTAGTCATGTAAAAATTTAAATAATATTCATTTACCTTTTGATGGAAAGATCAGTGTATTTAATATTCCTATCTTGAGCTAAACAAGTTTTAGATTGAAAGATCAGTGTAGATTACAATAGTGTTAAATGAATAAATCAGTATGGATCATACACACATTTCTGTTATCATTAGCTTTGTTTGAAAGATCACTGTAGATCAAATTCACACCATGAGTTACATTCATTTTGGATAGAAAGATCAATGTAGATAATTGGATAATGTTGACACCCAAGATTACAATAGCATTTAATGGAAAGACGATTGTAGATAATATTGATGTCTAGCGCTACTGTAGTCTTGGGTGGAAAGGATAGTGTAATATTTGCATCACTTGTTACAGTAGTAGTGAAAGGAAATATACAGATAATGTTCCTATCCTGGGTTATTTAATTGATTAATGTAAAGATCAATGTAGGTAGTATTAATGTCCAGGTTACATTAGTTTTGTAGGGAAGGCGCAATGTAGATAGTGTTCAAGTCCTGGGTTACATTAGTTCTGGAGGGTAGGCTCAATGTAGATAGTATTCAAGTCGTGGGTTACATTTGTTCTGGAGGGTAGGCTCAACGTAGATAGTATTCAGGTCCTGGGTTACATTAGTTCTGGAGTGTAGGCTCAATGTAGATAGTATTCAAGTCCTGGGTTAAATTAGTTCTGGAGGGAAGGCTTAATGTAGATACTGTTAATTTCAGAGGTTACATTATTACATTAGTTCTGGAGGGAAGGATCGGTACAGATAATATTGATGTCTTGGCTCACTTTAATAGTGACGGGAAGGATCGCCGTAGATAGAAATCATGTTCAGGAATACATTATTTGTGTAGGGAAGGATCGCTGTAGATAGTAATCATGTTCAGGTTTTCATAATTTGTGTAGGGAAGGATTGGTGTAGATAGTATTCATGCCCTATGTTACAATAGTTCTTGAGGGAAGGATCAGTGTAGATAATATTCATGTTCTGGACTACATTAGTTTTCTGGGGGAGGCTCTATATAGATAATATTCATATCCAGGGTTACGTTAGTTTTGGAGGGAAGGAACAGTGTTGATAGTATTCAAGCTCAAGATTGCATTAGTTGTGTAGGGAAGGATCTGTGCAGATATTATTCATGTCCTGGGTTACATTAGTCCTTGAGGGAATGATCGATGCCATATTATTCATGTCCTGGATTGCACTAGGTGTAGATGATGGAGTTACATTAGTTTTCGACGTAAAATCAGTGTATTTTAATGTATTCACATCTTGAGTTATATAAGTCTTGGAAAGTAAGATGAGAAGCAATCAATAACACTCTGTAAATTTCACTTGCTTCATAGAGTAACAAAAAACAAACAAACAAACAAACAAAAAACACTGCTAAATTAAAGATATATGCCAAACCAGGAGCTGTATAGAATTAAAGAGGGGATTCTAAATTTTAGGCCAAAATAGCCAAATTGGAGAATATTCTCCTACTCCACTTTTTTCCACCTTAGCTATTTGTGCCTACAGTTTGAAATTCCATTCACAGTTCTTCTGTTTCCGCATCAGCGGGTTGCATTTCCTCTTTCTGAAATTCTAAACATTGCTTTATAGATGTTTAAAATGACTATTAGTCAGGTAAAATAGTGACCTGCCAACACAGTATTAAATGTATCACAAATTACATTGATAAAGCTTTCTAAATGGTTAAATGCCAGATAGAAAAACAACTCCTTGTTTGCATTCAAATGAAACACACATATAAAGAGACTATGTCAACAATTATGTCATGCAAAAATAATATTGTATTTTATTATTTATTACTTTATTTTAATTGCTTGAATGGGTAACTAAAACTGTGTCTTTCTAAGTTGTACTTTTCAACTTTACTAATTCATAACTCCACTTAATTCTTTAAAGACTACCATAGGCACTCAGACCACTTAATGAGTTGCCCTTTAGTTTTAACCCTGTGATTTCAAACATCTCCATTTAGTAGATATGGAGATGCTTACATTGCAGGGTTAAATACGCTTCTAGCGGCTGTTTAGCTGACAGCCGTTAGAGAACTGAGTCAATCTCGATTCTCACTAGCAGTGCAGCGCCTATGTGCTTTTAGTCCCCAATGCTCCCCGTTGGATTGGATTGAACTGTTAGATGTGAAAGGAAGGACGAGTGGCTGCAGGACTTAATCTTGGCACTAGAAAAAAAAGTTAAGTAATGCCATTTCCCCCAATATTTATTTAGATTTTTTTTTTTTTTTGGGAGGGGGAGAGTCTGAATATCAATGAAGAGGAGAGCACTACAGGTTTGTGTACCTAACACTGTAATGTTCTTTTACATTTCCCAATCTGAGTCAAGTGATGGGGAGTTTATCCCAAGTGTAGTCACACATAGCAATGGCCAGTGCCCTTTCTACTGATTCCATTAAGTCCATGGTGCTGATGAAACACAGGTAAGCATTATTCTGATGTGATAATCCCTGTAGATTTTGTTTCCCCCACACTGATCCCATCACTTACACACCTCATTAACCTTGTGAAACAGTCCAGTTATTCATTGCTAGATATTCAGTCTTTCTTTTCATTCACACTTTCTATTCAATGTCTCACCTGACCCAGTGCCTGTAACATTACCTGTGGTCCTTGCTTGTTATCTTCTATACCACCTGAGTACTTTGTTGTTTTGTCACACACATTGGATGCTGTTCCATCAAGTCATATTGCCATATGTTTCATTTCACAGCGCTTGATCCAGTGTTTCATATGTGCACCAACATTTACAAACATTCTAAATTGTACGACTGTTGCTACACTATCATAGCTCACTATGGCCTTGATACACCATCCAGACTTTAATGTCTTTGTTGTGTCTTCTGGTATTCCCAGTAGCACACTATATATTATACAGCTTGTTTATATTTAATTTAATACCTGGTTAATACCTCAGCATAGCTTCTCAATACATGTTTTCTGTTCTTCAAACACCTTGTTCCAGACTATCCCATCTGCTTGCTGGTTCTCTTTCTCCACTCACTGTAGTCACTGCATAAATCCTGGCCTCTCGAAGGTTTAGTAATACACTTCTTTCTGGTTTCCCTATTCTTAGGATAGTATGTTCAAATTCAAATCTTTTATGTTGGGACACCCCAGCTGTATGACAGTACCGCATGATTTTCTGCAGACTAGTAAAATCTTTTTTTAGACTCCCTAAAGAAATGCTTTGTTGGTATCCTGATTTATAAATCTCTCCACATTTGTGCTTACCATCACATTGTTTCGACTCTCCTTAGTGTTTAGACATATATAAATAAATGATTACACTAATTCATCAAACAATTATTACATTTTGGGTCATTTGGGCCTTTTAGATCATTATGGTGTAAACTTAATTACTCATTTTAAAACCAACTTTGTATCTCTCTAAATAGGTCAAAGTGCACATTTTCAGGTCCTGAAGTGTATAGCTTGTACTTCCTCGTGTGTAATTTTTGCTCAATTATGTGGACCAAACAATACAATTTTCGCCGTCATTTGGATGCATAGATAAACATACATTACAGACAATGTCATTTTTGCATGACTAATGCTCCTTTAAAGTGACAGTACTCACTAATATATTATAACATATTCTATTACTTCTGAAAGACTTTCTGTTAAATAATTGAATGCATTAATTTTCTCTAGTTCTTATCAAGCCGCTTGATATATATATTTACATATATATTCCTTGAGTATTTTATTTTCTTACTCATTATAAATCTGAGATTATTCTACACTTTTTGATTGTCAGTTGTTAATGGTGGGTGTTTGTATCTTGTGGGGATGCATTAATATTATCTCTCCCTCTCCTGTCCCTTCTCCTAGTCCCCACCAAAAGGTGCCACCATTCCCTACCGTCCAAAACCCGCCTCCGCCCCTGTCATTTTTGCAGGTGGCCAGGTAAGAGCGGACCAGCTGGGTGCCTCCACTGCCAACCTCAGCCTATTGCTGCAGCACCAGCCTCTGCCCGTTAGTTTGCAAACATTTTCTTGCATGTTCTCTCATCCTGCAAATGATCACTTGTCGAGCAGTAACATAAGACCTGAGAACCTGCCGGCCCTCTGTGAGCATCACACCTAGAATCAAGCATACTTAATTCTGTATCCTACCTTGAGTGGGTTAACTGTTCCACTGGTAACTTAATTCCTACCTTGCTTGATGTTGGTAACCATGGAATTCCAAGAGAGCTGATTAAACATTTTGTTCAAGAGTAACCAGTTAACAGATCATGATGAAGCTTCGGTGTAGTTACTCATTGTAGGATCCAAATGTTTCCACTAGGGGTCAAACTACAGACATTGCAGCTAGTGAAATATACAAAAGTTCAACAGTGAGGAGGAGCCCTGAACTATGTTGTAGATAAGAGCAAAGATCACCGTCTTTCTGTGATTTGCAGGGGAGTCTGCAATCTGGTCAAAATTTGTTTATGCCCTGCACTCTGTGGACCCTTTGGGATCTGCGTCATAAGGAACCACAATGTGCACAAGAAAGGAGATTTAAAAAAATGTCTGAGTCAGTGAGGCCTCAGTTTTCAGGCTTCCTTTACAATCAGCTCCCAAGGATGAGCCTCCTCAATACAAAAACTACTGAAATAAAGAGTTGGGGGAAAAAGAGAGAGATTTATAAGAAAAAAAAAAAGGATTGAAAGGCATGGTTTAGAAGAAAAGAGATAGTTTAAATTGGTTAAAAAAAAAAAACAGTTTTAGAGGGGTAAATAGATTAAATTGAAAATGTTAGAAGATTATTTTAGTCAGAATGATAGAAAGAGATATGTCTTTTACTCCTTGCCCTTCAAGCTTGTGTTGTGGTAATGTAGGTAACAGTCTGAAGGGAGAAAGACTGAAGTGGAAATTATCATAGATAGATGAGGGATGAAATCTTGAAAAGAGAAGTGCGCAAAACGCTGAAAATAGGATAAAGAGTGGGATAGTAGGTAGCTGGGGAAGAGAAGTGGATATAAAGGTAAGCTAGTATGTAAGTAGATTTCTTTTTCAGTTGTTGGCATAAAGGAAAGAAAAGGGCTGCAGGGGAATATTGTGAAAACGTATAGAGACGAAAACGGGAAGAGAGTGCAAATAATTAAGGAAGGGATACAAAACTGGGAGGATAGGGAAATCTACGGCAAGTTGGGAAGACGGGGAAGATATGGCAATGATTAGACTGGGACATGGGCTACAAACATATTCTCATGCTGCGGCCCTGTCTTTCATGTTCTTCCACAATTTTTTCATACGGAGTTCATTCAAATTCTGATTTGCTCTGTTATATATATCTAGTAGAAAAACGTCATCTAGGAGACTCATCATCAAACTATTTCCTTCTAAAAACCTGTCCCTTCAATGTGAGAATTTGAGGTTCGGTTACCAAATTTAAGACTCTTTGTCAAGTTTTGAAAGTTCCCAGGTATACCAATCACAACGTCTGCTGAACAAATGTTTAACATCCCTAGTTTATTATACAGAATGGATCTACTATGGCTAATACTACTAATATAAATCCGTGATATAAATAAGAATAAGTTACTCCCTTCTTGAGAATTTAAATGTAGATATTGTACATTATATTATATTTTAACATTGTGGTGCTTTGTGGGCCGGCAGAAGCACTCAGAGCTAATGATCATCTGTTCTTTGCATGAAATAAGTTGTTAAAAATGGGGGATGCTGCAACGTATTATGTAGTACACACAGTGATTTTACTAAATATACTCATTGATATTTTGTGAAGGCTGCTTTAGAATTCTTGTATTATTTAACCCCTTAAGGACACGTGACATGTGTGACATGTCATGATTCCCTTTTATTCCAGAAGCTTGGTCCTTAAGGGGTTAAGAGTTAGTTTAAATCACTGGCATATATACTACATTTGAGTGGTTTTTAACCCATAGATTAACACCCAAGATGTTCACTTTGTCATTAGCGGTTTCCGCAGGCATAAAATATTTATCATATGTCAGAAAACGGACTATAAATTGCTTACTGAAGATGCACACAACCTTCAACTGTGCAACAGTTGACAGTTCGGACACTGGAAGGTTACTGTGCTAATTGTACAATTGTAGAAGAAGTTGCCATATCATTACTATGTATGTAACTTTGATCAGTGCCAAAAAGGTTAAGAACCACTGAAATAACACCTTATCATTAAACATCAGTCTCTGGAAGATTATTATTATTGGCATTAATATAGTGCTAACTTATTCAGCAACACTTTACAATATTATCAAGGGGAAATTTAACAATAAATGAGACAATTACAAAATGTTAGAGGAACCTGCTCAAATGAGCTTGCATTCTAGAGGATAACATGAAAAACCATTATCTTTCTTGTGTACTTGCCCATTATTATATATATTGTGTGCTTTTCATTTCAAGCACCATAACCACTACAGCCTGTTAGAATGCTTTTGGTGCTATCTTTCTACTGGCATCCTTTGCTGGTTCAGTGTCAGACCATTTCAGTAAGGGTGACTCAAACCAAGGGTCACCCAGGCACCCTCAGCCCTTGACCGCTCTCTCACAGTATTGCTAATGCAAAAGTTCCATGTTATAAATGTCAGTTTGTATACATTTAGATGGTATTGATTGGCTGAGAGCATAAGCCATCCAAATTTAGATAAATTTGCTAATTAGCAATACTGGGAATGAGAAGCTGGGCTGTGGGCAACTGGGGAGGATCTCATTTTGCGCCATGTTCTCATAAACTGTTTGACACAGAATTCGGGCACAGCAATGGGTTGTAGTGATTATGGTGCTTAAAGTGGTTACAGACACATTTTTTTAATTGGCAAGTTTCACTAATGCATTAACAGACTTTATTTGAGTAATGCATTAAAAGTATTTTCACTTTTGAGTATTGTTTCAGTGCATGCCTGTTTGTATGCCTGCATAGGTCCACATTTACTTAACAGTTCTTGGTAATAAGACATGAAGCCGCCTGTTACAGATAATTTTAATGATATTTTACTTATTTCCTTTTAAAGAACATAATGGCCTATGGTCTATCACGCCATTTGTCTTACTTGGAAAGTCTTGAAGGACAGGTCTGTAACAATGGAATGATTTTCTTAGTCCTTATTGGGTTACATGTAGGACAACTAGTAACCCATAAAAAGTGCAAGCACTTGATAAAAGGGCATTTCTTCTCAACCTGTTGTATATGTTACAACACCAAAATGATAAATTATGGAGTACAAAAACAATTCTAAAATCATTAGCCATATAAATATACAAAACATCAGGGGTTCGTACTGCTTTGAACTGTGTGAATATGGACTGAATTAATGGTGTGCCATAACCATGACACTTGGAGACATGTTAGTGAAAATAATCATCACCACATCTGTCTGTCCACATAAACATATATTTGTGATGTTGACTATGATATATGTTGTCAGTAGCATGTAGAACACTAAAACTGGAACATAACATGATGTACATGTGTAAGTCCAAACGTATGCTGGACTTTATACCACACTGGACCTAAACATACTTAGTATATGTATCCTATAAAAAAAACAAAGAAACAGGCTTTTGAAAATCTTGCTGACATAAATGTTGTTCTCTTCTGTTTCAGGCCTACTCTATTCAAGGACAGTATGCCATCCCGCACCCTGATGTGAGTTCTGATCTTTCTTTGTGTTAACCCACCTACCTCCTGGCTCACACTTTCCCAGCATGCTGGTGTTACTGATAATTAATATTAGCTCATAATATTAATACGTCTGAGATGGGAGCTCTGTATCCGTTACACTGTGGGCAGCCATGGGGCACGTGTTACTCTTTGAGAGAGAATATTCTTGTTCCTGCCGTGTGTTCTTGTTTTCCTTTTTCTGTTACTCTTTACCAGCTATACCTTCTAGAATAAATGCATTACTGAATCACACAAAAAGGAGAAAACATCTAATATCTTACTGCAGTCATTTTGAAGCTGATTATTTGGTAACATAGCACCACAGGATATGGCATCTACAGGCGTATTTTATAACAGTGAGTGGTGGGATGATGGCAACCTAATTTTAACGTTATGGACAAAAAAGCGGGTTTGGAAAAATATCTCAAGCTTTTAAGTAGATTTCTTTTTCAGTTGTCCTATTTTAATCTAAATTGTGAGTGTTGTTGGTTAACTTATGACAGCTCATTTTGTAGTCCACGCTCATTGTGTTATTCCTGATATTTAAGTCAACAATCCAAAACCATCGCAGTTAAATGGAGCATTTTAAGTAACCCTATCCACTTTGACTGAATGAAGTGGTTATGATTCAAGGAATCCTTTTTCTGTCAAACCATATCTGAGTGCTTTGACAAAAACTGTGACACATCTTGCACCCAAAGTCTGGCAACTCATCTCAGATAATGAGGAGACTTCACTTCAGTGTTATCCATCCAGAGCCAGCAAATAATGAATAGCATGGAAAGGTTATGAACATTCGGCTAAGCTACCCCAAGCACTCATAAGCTGATGGCAAGGAGCCAGTCTTTGGGTGCCAGGAGAGATGGTTTTTATGTCAAACCTGTCAAAAAAAGTTGGATGGAAAATACGCAGTAGCACCCAAACACTCCTTGCACCATGCCAGAGGATACTGATATGCAGCCCTGCTTGCACAGCTAGAATAAGCTGTATTATGAATGGCAGGGGCATAATTTCAAAATCATTTTTCTTCTTTTGAATCATGCATATGTTTACAATTCTGCCAGATCAGTGTTTAGGTTGCGTTTTTTTTACTTTATACACAGTTTAATGGCAAGCTATTTGGTTAACTCTAATCATCATTTTCAGATGTTTCACATACGACATTGCATTCTAAAATAGTTTGATTAACTTCCAGGAAAAGTACCAAAGCACTTTCTTCTTTTACTATCTCATCACCATTCAAGTTTACAATAATTATTTTATCAAATATCTTGTAGATTTGAGGTAATCAGCAAGTATGTCTCCAGCTGTAGTGGAACTGTATTTTTATGATGCTCAATAATCATAAGAGTGTGTCCATGACTATCTGAGCATCTCATAAGCTATATTTCCACAACAACTGGACCAGGCGTGTACCAGGGCAAGTGCACCACCCAAGAGGCCATACAGGTACCCATGCAAGGTTATCTGATGTGGGTACCTGATTTGTAACTCCTTCTCAACCCAGTGCAGGCATTTGTTTATTACATAATGTGTGCACAGTGCCATGGTAGTGATAGTACAAGCAGCAAATACAAGGTCAAGACTCTGCACTTTGGTGCCATGGATAATCTTTAGAGAGAAGGGATAAATGTTATGTTCTATTCCTGCCCCCACCTCACAGCACCTGGCACCAAACTGAACTGAGCACTGTTGTAGGATTGTTAGTCCCAGGCTACTCTGCCAACTACCACAAGAACAGGTACGGAGTGAATAACTGTGTCATTGGGAAAAGGAACAGATAGGGGGGTGGGGAGGAAGGGGTAACAGAAGGCTGGAGGGATAACATGGAGAAAAGAAGATGTGGGGGAAGAATATGAGGAGAAGGCAGAAAGGAGAGAGAATATAGAGAAAATTGCTGATGTGGGTGCAGAATATGAGTAGAGAGAGAGAACGTGGTGGGAGAATATGAAGAAAGTTGAAGGTGAAGGTAAAATATGTACAGAATCACAGAAAGTGGGAAAGGGAATCTGGAGAGGACACTAGGGGATATAGAAGGAGGGAATCCGCTGGGGGAAGGAGGACAGATGTTCACTAGTAGTGGGAGAATGGTAAATGTTCTGAATCTGATTAGAGAGTTTTATTTCTGTGGTACTCTGTTATACTCTCAAACACAGTGAATATTACATTAATTACCCCCCAGCAATGACAACAGACACTGGATCTTCACTAACGTCTAAATTGTAAACATCCAATGCCCGAGACTGGGTTCTAGCACTGCCCCTTAACTGGATTGCTGCCAAATGTCTAAACGTGCTATGTTTCTTTTTGGGGATATAGATTACATGTCCAAATTAACAGTTGCCCTAATATTAAAACTTTTATTATGAGAAAAATTGATGCAATATGGTAAACTATCACTATATCATAAAAACATTTTTTTACACAGTATTTCTTGTATAAATAGCATGAATGTTCTAAACATACATACACCTAATGTTGCCCATAAACCTACACAACTTATCAAGGAAAGGTCAGTCTGTCCCTTTTGTAGGGATGTTAAGTAATTTAAATCAATCAATTATTTTGCATGTTTTATAGTTCCAAGCTCTCCAGATTTTTCTATAACATCAAGTTACTGCATTGCAACAGTGTTTAACTATAGATTTATTTTGAACAATATTTAGCATTTTCTTTTTTTATGTTAATTGCTGCATAAACTCACACTAACTCAAAATGATCTACAAGTGAATAAATTTGAGATAGAGAATTAATGTTTTATTTAGTGTTGGATTCAGGTGATTCCATTGGGAGCCATCAAACAAAATAACAGTGAATGTATCCCCTCATTGTCCATAACATAATGACTGTTAATAGCAATAATCCATCATCTCTAAAAAAAACTTGTGAATGTAAATAGTATAACCTTAGATGAAGGGATAATAAACTATCTTGTCCCATCAAATATGTTAGGAGGTGACTCAGCGGAGTAGGACTGCAGTGCTAAGTAGAAAGATCTAATATGTCTGCACAAAGTCAGGTATTGTCAATGTGCATCATAATATTACAAGGTAAGCCTCTTGTGGGGGGACTTGTCTGTAGATTGACAGTGTTTGGTTGGCTGTGCAAAACTAAAGGGACATTATAAAAACTCTAGAGTACACATTTGAATAGCTCTTCATGCTTGAACTCTCCATCCAGTGTCCTCGAGGGTCTGTATTATGTAGTTTTTTTGCAGGTTTTATTTTTTTCCAGAGGGTTTCGTGATCAGGTTGGATCATCAGGAGGGGTTTATTATTATTATTATCATATATAGTAGTTATTAGAGTGAGAATATAGATAGGATATTTGTGTTGCTTTTGGAGCCTTAACCATTGGTGTAGGGCTATAACCATTTAGGACGAGGGAACTGGGTATCTGATGGCCCAATTTAGGGAAAGCAGTGGAAGGTTTTTTATTTTGGCCATAGAGCTTGGGTATGCTCTGTACCAGTAGTTATTAGAGGGTGGACTCAACACTGTCCATAGTTCTGTTATTGTTTTAATATTTATTTACATTTTAATATTTATTCCCCTAAACCCAAATGACCAGAGGTAGAGAGAAATTGATAGGTTACCAGGCCCCTACTTGTTATATTTTTACCATCCACCTTACCTCATCTTGGGATGAGGAAGGGGTAAGAGGCTATTCTCCTTACAGTGGGTGAGAAAGCAGATTGTTTATCTCATGCTGCATCCCAGACATATTTTATTTGTTTTTTTTAAACATTTCATTATAATGGCAGTACTATGACTGCAAAGACACCTGCTCTTAATGCCAGGAAAAAAACCTTACATTGAAAGTTACTTTGCTGGTAAATAAAACAGAAGATTTCCAGCCACAAGTCATTTCTTGGGATACATAACTTTTTTAGCAACTGGTAAATCAACATGATTATGTATAAATGTGTACATATAATATGCTAGCCACATGAAGCATTCTAAAAAATGCAGACATGCTAGATGTTCTTATTCATCATTGCCCTCCTACTCCGATGATTTACCACCTAACCTCTCGATTCCCTTGAGTGATAAAGATGATTCACATTCACAAATATTTTTTCACGTTTTGAAAGTGGCACAACACTGACCGTGTCAATGAGAATAGAAATCTTAACTACTTGTCACAAGAAATTCATTATGTAGTTCCCATGCATTGGGGAAGGTGACTGACTCTGTCACTCTGAGAAGGTATAGCGAAGGTGTAGTGAGTTGAGAATAGGAAACTCTGAATTATGTGATTGCAACACATATTACTTAAAGTTACACTATAGTCACCAAAACGATAGTAGTTTAACGAGGCATGATTAGTGTATAGTTTATGCCTCTGAATTTTCACTGCTCAATTTCTACCATTTAGGAGTTAAATCACCTTTTGTTTCTGTTTATGCAGCTTTAGCAACACCTCATCTGGCTGTAACTGACACAGCCTACATGAAAAAAATGTTTAATTTTCAATCAGATGTTAACTTCCTTTATACGTTTTTATCTCCTGCTCTGTAAATTGAGCTTTAATTGCATACAGGAGGCTTCTACAGGATCTCACAAGCTATTAACACAGCAGGAGAAAAGAAATTGTAAAATAAACAGAATTTATAATAAAGCAAGTATGAACATTTGATGTCTCTTTACAGGAACGGTTTAGGAAGGCTGTGCAAGTCACATGCAGAGAGGTGTGACTAGGGCTGTATAAACAAATGATTTAACTCCTAAATTGCAGAGAATTGGGCAATGAGGCTGCAGGGGCATGGTCTATACATCAACACTGCTTCATTAAGCTAAAGTTGTTTTGGTATAGTGTCCCTTCATGAGGTCCAATATAGGCTCATTCTAAATATTCTAAACCATATACACTTATGGATATACTGAAATTGTAGGTACTATTAACATATGTGTTTATTAATGTTATAAAGTCATTTGAGTGACAGATCCACCTTATATACATACACATGTATTTGTGGGTGCTGCCATCTTGTTTCAACCTTGTAGACCTCCACTCATGATGAGATCAATGTCAATATCATATTATGCTCAAGGTAAAACACAAAAATGTGTAATGGGTGACAAAGTATTCATACCTTCAGAGCAACTTTACCAGGGGAAATTAAATGGTTAATTGAGTATCCTTAGGTATGGTGCACATTAATTGGTTTTGTTATTAGTAGTAAAATATATATACCAATGCTTTAACAATTATCTTAATGATGTTCAGTGCCAATACTGAGTTTAATACATTGCATATAAATTATTATCTTACTGGGTAATGAGAAACTATTAATTGCACCCTTAATTTTTTGTGTTCTACTTTTTTTCCCCAACTGTTACCACTAGCTCTAACAATGGGTTCTTTGCTTTGCTATGTTGTGTGAGATGTAACACTCCAATGCAGATACTTTGTATAGACTGTGAGTTCCATCCTCCACCCTATTCTGGCAATGATAAATTGAATAATGATATTCTCTCTATTGCCACGTTCTCTTGTCTCTGAAGTGACCACGTGTCTCATGGTTCCCTGGTAATTTGCTTTATTTTATTATTTGACTCTGTTTTCTTGTGCCTGTGACTTCTTGTACTCTCTAACAATAACCTTCTTAGTTCTAATGTCCCTCCTACCCCTCAGCAGTTGACCAAGCTCCACCAGTTGGCCATGCAGCAAACCCCCTTTACTCCCCTCGGACAGACCACCCCTGCTTTCCCTGGTACGTACCCAACTTTCCCGTTCTAGAGTCTTCCTTCTCTTTTCTTCTTTTCTCACGTCTCAGGCATTGTCATTATGTTTCTTTCATCCATGTTTATTATGCACTATATTTTCTTAAACACCTTTAGCGTTAGTCACATCCATCATAAATAATGTACCCAATATTTTATTATCTGGCTGTATTAATTAGACCTTGTATGTTGTTTCCTGGTTACACCGATTAGTCCTAATTGAATCTGCTGGATAGAAAACATTGTACATCAGTTTCTGAGCTTTTTTAGAAGATGTCGGAAAATGCTAATCTCCTGAAGGGCAAGAGAGTTAAATGTATTTCTTCTTTGCTCCTTAGGAGAAAAGCTGTCCTTACATTCCTCTGAAGAAGCTCAAAACTTGATTGGCCAGTCAGCAGGTAACATATTTAAAGTAAGGTTAGACAAACTATTTAGAACCATTATTTAAAGGATGGAATAAGAAATGGCATTGCGATTTTTTTTAGCTGCATAGGGACTACAATAGTAGTGTTAGATGTCTGTACAGACTCATTGATTGTAAAGTATGTTTATTAGTTAGGCTTTGGATGGGGTTAGTAGTGTTCTTAATGATTGCGGTGTCTATGACACCACCCAGTATGTAAATGTGGTGATTGCATTGCATGTTAAATATGTTAAATGTGTTTATATGCACTTTATATACATTGATTGAACACATCTTTCCAAGCTTGAGATATTGAGAGGGGCTATTATATATTTTAAAATAGTATTATATGTGTCTGTTGTTTACTTTTGTAAAAAAATGTATATGAACAGTAGAGACCTGGAAAGGGAATACTGGGAGGGTTATCTACTGAGTAAAGTCTGAATTTACAAGTGAACAATCATTTGGGACAGTTCAGATGAAATCCTCAGTAGTTTCTGTCATGCTAATTGAATCTCTAAACCAGTCCAAATTTGTTCCAAAACGAATTATCCTAATTTCTTGGTCTTCTGTTCAGAATGGATATATAATTCCAAGCAGAATATTCCCATAAACTGTAAGAGGCCTGCACAAAATGACCCCCTCCTCCCCAAACCCCACATACCATATGTGTTTGTGTGTGGGTTTATTTAATAATGGTTTTCAAAGGATCCTCTGTTTCCACACACATGCATGAAAACTGCGTTTTAACAAATCCATTGTCGTCAACCATGTATCTTCTGCCAATTCAAATAGGTATTCATAAAAAAGAAAACTCTTCAAATATATTGAGACAAACATAAGTAAGTGATCCACAACCAGAAGATTATGTTAGAATTCTAGAGCTTCTCTGGCCAACCCAGTATTCCTCCAAAAAATATTTATATTCAACCTACTCCCTTAGCCTCAGATAAGTGTTAAGTGCTCTGTAACTTAATACAAAAAACTGTAAAAAAAAATGGTTAAGGAGACCCTAAACATCCGATCCCAACAACTACAAGATACCTAGTCTCCTTTTTCTAATATCTGGAGGGCCATACGTTTTCCAATGCATCTGGCCGTGATACAACCAGTTGACTGGTGTTACAAAGTTAACCCACCCAATTGCTAAGTGTCCCCAAACCAGGTCTGGTATTACTCATCACCTCACCTCCCAGGGTCACTTCTCCTCTACCAAATATATTATTATTGTCACTCTTCCATGCACAGGGTGGAGGAATGGAATCTTTTCCTTGGTGGAGAAAATAGAATGGTTAATGTTAGAGGACCGAGTTTGTCTTACATGTTGCGGTCTCATGGACCCTACATGTTTTTCCTTTTTTTTTATTACGTTTAGAATTGGGCTGACAGCTTTAAGGTTGCAAACAGTGAAAATATTCAATTTGTGCCTATAATAAACTATTTCTACAGTGTTTTCTCCTTGTGGCGTGCAAACTCTGCACTTAAGCTTAAAACTATATAGTAAAAGTGGGGAATTATGTATGGAAGGACACATGCTTTGTTAGTGAACAACACTAAGTTTTTTCTCTCATTCTAAGTGTATGAGATACATTGTTTCTTGAAATAACACTGCTTGAAGGACCAATGTAAGCTCCAGGGATAGTACGTTTTAATAAAGTGGTATGGTACTGTGATCCTGCCGTTTCAATCCTGCACTGGAAATCATTGTTGTTTTCGAGGAACAACATTGTTTACATTGTGGGGCTAGCTATACCTCAAATGGCTATCTCCCTGACAACCACTTAATGGTGCTTCCACATCCACAATTAAATCAGATTTAGTTGCTCACATTCAACGTCCTCATGCCCTGCACAAAGCTCCTTAACAAACTATCTGCACAATGCAGGCAGCGCCAATGCTTTCACAGAAAAGCATTGCATTTAGTGCTTCTCTATTAGAAGCATTCGATTAGCTGAGTATGGGACTTGCCGCATATGATGTTTTTGTCCACAATGCTTTGCCATTGTATGAGACGCCAGCAAGACGTCATCAAGCACCATGACAATAAAGGAGGCAGATCAGGCTGCTGCAAGGACCGTGGAAAAAAGGTAAGTAAAGGGCATTAGCTTCATATTTCTAGGAGGAAGGGGGCACAGAGGTGACAGACATATTAAATTTAAAAAATATATATATTATTTTGCGCACTATCGTTTTTCTTTAATTGTTGCTTATAATGTTACAAATGTTTGCCCCTTCCTTCTCCACTTATTCCAATTATTATCTTCTCATTCAATTATAAATTTTCAGTTTAGTCTTCAGTTTAGCAGATTTAAGATTTTTTTACAAATTATATGTGTATATATTTAGTGTGGAAGGACAAGTAAACAGAAATAACTGATTTAACCCCTTAAGGACACATGGCGTGTGTGACATGTCATAATTCCCTTTTATTCCAGAAGTTTGGTCCTTAAGGGGTTAAAGGATTTTTCTAAATCAGCTATTTTAGCTATTTGCGATTCTCATATAATTCACTAATATTCGGTGTTTAGTGACTAGCCCTGATGGAGAAATAATGACACAAATAAGAACATTTTAAATGCTTAGCCTTAACATTCCATTATTTTTGTTACAGCTCAGAAGCTGTTTTTCTTCATAAATTGTCCTCATAATCTTTATCATATAAACATTTATGAATACTTGGCTATAAACCATGGTCTCTAAATATAATCTTCAATAGATTTTTTTTGGTGCAAATTAAAGTCTAAAAGGACATTTAAAGATATGTTTACTATTTATTAATCTATTCTTTTTTTAATAGTGTCAGTATATTGACTGTACTGTTCGAAAGGGAGACAATATATATAAATAATGATAACAAATGTAGGCCTTGAGCTGTGCTAATCTTTTATGATGAAGTGTTTACTTTAAATGCAAACCTGGAGATTAGATGTATTATTTATATCAAGCATACCTCCCCAGCACTGGGAGGCATAGAAGAGAAACAAGCAAGTGGGTGAGCCAGAAGGGAGAACCAACAATGGATAGACTTGCCCATGAAATGGGTGAGTCTTCTTCTAGATTAAGGCATTTGTCAGGCTGGCGTACGTGTATGCAATGCTGACTGGCAGGAACTCTAGCCAGCACAACTCAGGGCAGTCCTGAAATACTCTGCACATGATCTTAGTGCTCTGAGGTTACTCAGCCCAGCATGAGCACATCTAATGATGCACTTGTGCTACACTGATTGAGGGCATTTCCCGGTTGTCCCAAGATAAGGAACACTAAGGAACAAACCCGGAACAGTGGTATGTAAAACCAGGTTCCGGATGGTTCTGCCGTACCTTGGACGCATGGGTGATATGATCAAGTTAACCATGCATTTACTATGTTTGCATGTGAAATTCTACCCTATATTAAACAATCAAGACTAAAAAATTGTACCATCTAAGCAGTTTTGCTAATCTCAAATCTAAAAGTGTTGATACAAACAGGGACGTATTAGCCGCGAGGCAAACAAGGCATTTGCCTTGGCCGGCATTTTTCAGGGGGTGCGGCTAACAGACATGCTAGGCGCTGGGCGGGCGGCTGGCGAGGGGGCACTTCCTCTGAGCTGTCTGCTCAGCTCCCTCGCGCGCCGCAGAGTGAGGCTGGGAGCCGGAATATGACGTCAGCCCATCAGCCCGACCAGCAGCCACTTGACCCCAGGGTGAAAGAGAAACCCCCCCAGCGTTCCCAATGGTAAGGAGGCTGGGGGGCGGTTAAATAATAAAAAAAAAAAAGTGTTAACGTGAGTGATTGTGTGTGTGTGTCTGACTCTGTGTGTGTGTTTGACTGTGTGTGTTTGTGTCTGACTGTGTGTGTTTGACTGTGTGTGTGTCTGACTGTGTGTGTGTGTGTCTGACTGTGTGTTTGTGTGTCTGACTGTGTGTGTGTTTGTGTCTGACTGTGTGTGTATCTGACTGTGTGTCTGTCTGACTGTGTGTGTGTGTGTGTCTGACTGTGTGTGTGTGTTTGTGTCTGACTGTGTGTGTGTGTATTTAGAAGGTGCGGCGGGGGGGAAGGGTTGGGTGGGGGTGGCCTAGGGCAGCACAAAACCAGGATACACCACTGGATACAAATAAAATGTGTGAATTAGCAGGAGTTTCTAAGCTAATTTCAAATGTTATGCCAGAAATAGCCAAACTGAAAACATAACAGACGCAAACAATTTGACCAGAGTACCGAGACAATTCCACGAGAAGACATGAAAATATTGAGATACAGACCAAAACCAAAGTTTTATGTGATTTACAATACATAATATTTAACATATTATTATCACAATAATATGTTACCAATGCCCCTGTTAGTGTGAGTGCCAGTAAATGTATTATTGAGTACATTTCCTTGCCTTTCGAGCATGGAGTGGGGGTATCATTGTCCAGTTATAAAACACTAGCTTTATATCATTTTCCATATGTACTTAAAACAGCCACTTTCATCATTCTCAGCTAAGCTCTCCAATATATGGCATGTGGAAGAAAACTGGTACAGGATCAAAATAATTTGTTTTGCAATGTGTTCCCGGTAATACTAAAAAAAAACATTTAGAGATAAATTGACCTACTGACCAGTAGAAAAATATCTGTGACATAAGCAATGTTCTCTTCTACATGGTATTGTTTTTAATAATTGTCAAAACATGAATAAAAATATGAACCAAAGGCATGGTTCATGAACCATAAAAGGACCCACTCCAGGGATCTTCAGATATTAAGTACAGTGAAAATGAAATACTCCTTATGTAATGCTATATGGTCCTTTTAGTTTATTTATATATTTATGGCTGTGAGGTGTTTTTTATGTTTATATGATTGTGCTAAATTAGTACTAATAGCAAGTGTAACTACTGATACATTTATTTGTGAGTTTTGTTTCCATCTAATCAAAATTATATGGTTGCAACAGTGTAAATTGTTGACCTTTAATCTTTTTTCTTCAACCCCATTACCATGTTACTTTGTTGCATGTTTAATTTACACAAACAAGCTCATTTTAAGAGTAAAATGGAGAGCTGAGCATCTTGTATTGAGGTGAGTGTTTGATAAGACTCATAGCTCAGGTGAATCAACTGAGAGCTCTCTGTTCATGTAAGGTGAATCTATGTCATGAAAGCTAAGATATAGGATAGCTGGCATCTCCGAGCTCTGGTAAGTGATAAGTGGGATCTCTGAACTCGTGTAAGCGACAGTTGCGTAATTTGAGCTTACATGATATATAGCTGTGAGATGTAAAGGCAGGTGAGACACTTAAGGGAAACAGACATGAGCTATGAGCTTAGATGAAATCCAACTGGGAAATATGGTAGGAAACTTCTGCAAACTCTGAACTCAGGTGAGAGAACCAGCTTTGAATTCAAAGCTCATGTGGGACAATTCCACAGACCGTCCATGTCAGTCTAACATTTTGATTTTATATGTTAGGTATGGATGCCAGTCCCCAGGCAAGTACTCATGAACTCACCATACCCAATGATGTGAGTATTCATTCTCTATCACTCTTTTCACTAGTGTCATCACGCCTTCAGTATGCTTACTTCATATATCTGTTCAGTTCTCTCCACTTGTGCATTCATCTTTGAAAATAATCTTTGATCAAGAAAGGTTGAAGGAATTTGGATTAGTTGCCATTACGTAGATTATAGGGATAACTGATTCAAAAAACAAATTTTTCCACATTACCACAAGGATAATCCAATTATAAACAACAATCTCTCCTAAGAGCAATATGGTTCATACAGTTCAAGATTCAGTTAAAATAGATGTATTTGTTAAATGGATCTTATTACCTTCCATTTGTTTTAGGTAGTTAATCCATCAGCTAATGTTAAAATGTATTTAAATAAGAACATTTGGAGAATTAATCTCAATTTTGCCTTATTTTATACCCCAATAACTTTTGGAAAATCAGAGACTGCTCCCAGTGACATTCTCTATTCTTTTATTGATAAATATCAAGAGATTGCATGCTTAATAATCGTCAAGACCAATGCTAGGCAAAAAAATACATTGCCCAACATATTTTAGTTATTTTCCCATTATGTCATTGCAAATTAAAATTTTATTAAATGTATTCACATAGTATCAATTGACATTTACATGAATGCTTCTGGTTCTAAAAATGCAGCAATTTGTATTTTTATTAGAGTAATGTCTGATGTTGAAGTTTTAATTAATCTTACCGTAGAAATAAGTATTTTAGTAAAGTGCTATGTTACTTGAATTTATTTATCATCTTGAAAAAGTCACATTTTTGGCCAACGTTTATCAACAAAAATGAATTCATACAGCAACTAGCATTCAATTTTCATTGCAGATATTGTTCATCAACCAGTACCCAATGTCACATTCATAACCAATGCAGGGAATTTATAATTTGAATTGTTATAAGTGAATACCCTGTTGACACAAGCCACATTGCCTAAGGCTTTGTGTTTACATGACTTGATATGACTGTGAAATGTCTAGGATGTAACATCCTTTAACGTGCTGCCAAGTTTGGCTTGGCTGAGATGCCCTGTCTTAAGCACTCATTAATTAAACGCCCCGTGTGCTCATCATTCATAGTGATATTATGATAAACCACATTTGGACTTTTTATTGATAAACTATTACACTGGCCAGATAATTTAAATAACTGAGTCAAAGTTTAATGTTGGAAATATGACATATCGAGTATTAAGATTTCAGTCCCGGCATGATAATACATTATTCTGTATGCGGACAAATGGAAACTCACATCAACTCCTCAATTTACATTCTATTTAGAACATAAGTATCAAATAAACCATAGGACTGATGTAGGGATCATTTCAAAGTTTCTAACTTGCTGTATTAATAAAGTTAAAACAAAAATCAGTGTGCATATTAAACTAAATATACACAGAGGAAATATTCTAGATTTTTTTTAGGTAGCAGGAAGGTGGTATTTATTTATTTATTTTTTTTTTTTTGTAAATATCATTTTTATTAAGAAATAGACATATAATAGTAAGTAAATACGAGAGTAAACCTGTTCTGGACATACAGGCCCTGAGGCCAATCAAGAAAATCGTATCATACAAAATAAATCAAATCACTCAAGTGGAAGCAACATTGCGTTAACAAGTTACAAGCAGTCAAAATGCATAATGACACGTCATCTTATACAAGACTTAGTAACATAGACCCATCAACGTATATGATCAGGCATCCTCCCAACCCAGGAAAGGTGGTATTTGTAATTTTATTGGAAGAAATAGCTGTACAGTTTCCTCTGACTTTACATATCGCATTTTATAAGTCGAACCTTAAATGTCTGTACTTGCAACATTCATCCAAAACAGACGTTTCAGCTTCTCTTCTTTTCCAGCTAATAGGCTGCATCATCGGTCGCCAAGGAACCAAAATCAATGAAATTCGACAGATGTCTGGAGCACAAATCAAAATAGCCAGTGCCATGGAGGGTTCAGCAGAGCGGCAGATAACCATCACTGGGAGCCCAGCTAACATCAGCCTTGCACAGTACCTCATAAACGCCAGGTAACTAGAGACACTGAATTTATTAGATAGTGGTAACATTAAATGGACACTATAGTCACCAAAACCACTACAGCTTAATGTAGTGGCTCTGGTGTCTACATCATGTCCCTGCAGGGTTAGCACTGCAAACACTGCCTTTTTAGAGAACACCTATAGTGGCAGTCACTCAGATGGCCGCTATAGGTGCTTTCTAGTCTAGTGCTGCACAGTGTTTTGCTGCTCATGCGCAATAGCCTCTCAATGCTTTCCTATGGAAAATAGTTGCATTGAGATCATCAAGATTAATGATCTCAGCCATGGATTTCCGGGCTTGGCATGTCGAGACCAGAGCATTGGAGAAGATAGTAAAATCACCTTTAATCACAACAGAGTGGGGGGCCGGGGACCTAATGATTTTTTCCAACACGTGTAATGTATTACTGACATTATAGTGTTCCTTTAAGCATGACATTCCAAACACATCATAGTGTAGTGCCGTTCCAACACTGAAATTGGATTTTAACAGCATATTTGTCTACGCGGTTACATGCATGTTGTAGTACTCCACACGCATTCCCTTTAGTTCTGCAATGTTTAATCTGCGGATGTACCAGAGCAGAGCACATAGGAGTTGTGCTATAGGAATTGTCAGCAAGGAGGAACCTATTTTGTTTTCGGAGAAATCTGTTCCAAATTATTTACAGTTTCTCAGTATTTACACTAATGAAGTTAAGGAAGATCCTGCTATAACCTATGGGTCGTAAACTTCTCAATATATTTAGAATGTCTACTTCAGCATTCCTTTCCCTTTCCCAAATTTAAGGAAATTGTAGTAGTGATACATTTCACAGTGTGACGTTGGTTCCTGATTTTTTGTTAAGGTTATATTAGCGAATATCAAGATTTTACATGTTGGAAATTAGTTCAATCAGATCAGTTGTGCTTATAGGGAACACGCTATGTATTATTGAAATTAAGTTTAGCATTCTCTTTTTAAAAAAACATGGAGACACGTGATAATTATTCTAAAGAAGCAAGAAAAGTAACCAAACATTGGTTGGATTCTAAGATTGAATTATACACACCCCTAAAGTACTCACTTTTTTTTCTCTCTCTCCCACTGTTCCCACAATCGCTATGCAATTCCCTCACTTTGTTATTCTATTTTTCAATCTGTTATCTTATTCACATTTACTTTTTAATCCACTCCATCTCCACTTGCCTTCTTTAATCTCTATTTTTCTTCTCACCTGTTTCTTCTAGGCTGACGTCTGAGGTTACTGGGATGGGCACGCTGTAAAATCCTCCCACAAGTCTTCCATCTCTGACCCTCTGTGATCACTGCTGACTTTTCTCCAAAATGATCAGTTTAATGCATAGCTCAGCATCTACATAGTGCAGGTTAAGCACCAATACAGTCAGTACACTAGGTGTGCAGATGCATGCTGTCTCATCATGTAACAATGTAATACAATGTAACATTCATGGTTCTATTATGCTCATCAACATCATATAACCTGCAGGACACACACATCAACATGGCCTGTATTACAGCTGGACCAATACATGTCTGTACAAGTACTCAGTCTTTAATATATATTTACTTAGTAAGCCAAATTAATTTCATTTTGTACATTATATGTGTTTTAACATGTTAATAGTCCCTTATCTTCCTAAAAATGGGTATTTTATTTATTTATTTATTTATTTATTTATTTCATTTTACACACATAATACACACTACACGCTGCAGATATTATATACAGCCAATTCCTTAGTATCCTTTATAGTGTACGCAGGATACATGACACCCTATTCATCCTTATACAGAGGATGTACCTGCCTCACACATGAAATTACAATCACACAATAAATTATACACAATCTAGGTATACATACAGGCTTTTTCTGCTCTATACAAACGTTAACTATCCTTTTCTTCAACAACAAGCCTAGACCATAAATTAGAATGCCGTCTCTGCACCCTATCCCACTATTGACATTTTTACCTGAAGCTTTTCCCATGTAGACAGTATGTTATTCCCCTCTGCTCTTGACAAGCCGCTGATTATAATGTATCTTACAGCTTCTGGTGTCTTCTTTGTGGAATGAAGCATAGTTATGTATGAAGTGTATGACAATGTTGTTATCTTGGAGATTTTTTTTTATGTGTATGCATTTAAGGAAATATTTATTCAAAATGTCTGAGAATATATATTGTTTTGTTTGTGCTCATTCAAGACTCGGTTCACTTATTTATGAGTAGATGCAGTTAATCGTATGAACAGAGTGTAAAATAGACTCCCAATTATGCATGGAGACTATTTGCACTCCTAAAAGTTTCAGTGAACTTTGTTCACAGAAGTCATTTGTGGCGTGATGATTTGAGAAAATAAAGAATATCTCTCAAACATCCTTCCAGTGGGTGTAGTTAAGGCTCAAACTGTACAAATATCCAGAAGAATATATAAGGAACTGTAAGTATATTGTTTCATAATTAGTAATGTGTATAAACATTAATTGGCTCATCTTCCATTGCAAAAAAGGAGAAATGTTAAGCAGACCATTGGTTTTGAGCATGAATTATTACAAGGTGGTTTAAAAAGGAGAAATGTTAAGCAGACCATTGGTTTTGAGCATGAATTATTACAAGGTGGTTACCATTATTTAGGTGGTGAATGTGAAGCTTTGGAGGTGTCCGCATTTTCAATCCTATGGTTCACTATGGGAGCGGTGTAAGCACAGGTGGTGGAGTGGTGGTATAAAACTGGTTTGTGTTAGATTAAGGCTTAAGTAGCCTCATGTCTTGCAGAACATATAGATATCTGTAATAGGCTTCATGTTACATCTCACAACTAGAGTAAAAGAGGAAATATATCCATGCACCTGTGGTTTGCTAGAATCCATCTCATTGATGCATTTTCTGAGTAGAGAATAGGCTTTGGAGAACACTTAGGAATTCTACAAATATGTATGTTACTGTGGCAAGACCTGTTATCCTGGTCCTTCGCCTCTACGCAGTTTATCTTAACTTCAATGGAGCAGTAGACTACACCAAGTAACAGTCGTAGAATGACAATCCAAGCATGTCTCTTAGGGCATACAGCAGCAGACAACACAATGCAATGTCAGTGACGGTCATCAGAAATTATGTTAGATCAGCTTTAACAATTCTGATGTGTCCAGAATATGGGGCATTCTTTTTCAAAAGTGCCCCAAATTCTTAAGATGGATATTTGTTTAAGAACTACACGCATCTTTCTAATGCACATTGCAGCACTCCACCTGCCTCTGTGGAGAGCCTCCTCTTGGTAGAACCCTAACCTCTGATAAGGTGATGGGTGACATATTGTCAAGAGTGCATGAGTTGGCTATAGAGGCACACAATTCTTTTAAAGGGACACTGTAGGCACACAGACCACTTCAGCTCATTGAAGTGGTCTGGGTGCAATGTCCCATGTCCCTTAACCCTACATTGGTAATTATTGCAGAATTTTCTGAGAAACTGGAATAATTACCTTGCAGGCTTAACTCCTCCAGTGGCTGTCTACCAGGCAGCCACTAGAGGGACTTCTGGAATCCAAACGGACCTTTGGTTGGTTATCTGATGCTGGACGTCCTCACACTCTGAAGACCTTCAGCGTCAGATGTTCCCCCTAGGACAGCATTGAGTAATGCTTTCCCATGGGGAAATCCTAATACAAGCGTGGCTATTGCTGCACATGCACATTAGGTTTCCCCCGCCAGCTAACGTCAGCGGGGGAGGAGCATGGGTGGAACCTAACCCAGCGCCAATGTCCCTCGACGCTGGATTCAGGTGAGTGACTGAAGGGGTTTTAACCTCTTCAGCCGCACGGGAGGCGGGGCGCGAGGGAGGGGGTCACTGTTGGATTCTACAGTGCCAGGAAAATGGGTTTGTTTTCCTGGCAGTATAGAATCCCTTTAACTGTAACAGTTGATGCAAATAAATCAAGTTAACACAAATTAGTACAAACAATGTTATAAACAATGATAGAAGTGGAAATATTTGTTTTCAAAATTACTGGCAGGGTTATGTGTAGGTAGTAGATTTAAAAAAAAAAAAAATGCATACTTATTTCACCATCTCATCTCTGGGCAGAATTGGGTCATACGCACAAGGATAAACTCTCCAAGTAAATTATCTGTATGGTTGACATTTTTAGGTTTTACAGTTTATACATTAGCCTAAAAAAAATACCTGGTGTAAATTTGGCTTGCCTTTTAAACAAATCTAGTTTTAAGGTAATTGAAATACATTTTAGAATTTACTATGATTCATCCTCCTTTAATACTTGCAGCTATATTTTAAAAATAGATTTTATGATAGTGGAGGCAAAACTAGACACACTTGGTAAGTAGACTTCCAGGGAATGACCTCTAGATATTATTATCATGAATTATAAAGCACCAACACATTCTGTAGCTCACATAAGTAAATTCAAGACAAGACATTATTGACTAACTTGAAAAAGAACCAGACCAACTCAGCAAATTGAAGTGGTGTGGGTGCACTTCAATGAGCAAAAGTTTTAGATAAACTGCAACGTAGTGGCTATCTACCAGATAGACACCAGAGGCGCTTCCGGGATTTTACCGGTCTTTAGGTTGCCTAACTGATGCTGGATACCCTTACGCTCTGCATGGAGTCACCCAGTGTCAGTTAAATCCTCAAAGCAGGCAATGCTTCAATGCTTACCTATAGGGAGGGCCTAATGCACTTGCGGCGTATGGGCATTAGGTTACCTGTCTGATTACGTTGGAGGAGGTGGGACGCTGACCTAGCACCAAGAGACATTTGTTCACATTATACGAAGAAAGGAGCCCTCAGTAATGAGGGGCCTAGAAAGGAAGATGACCAAAACTCAGAGGGAAGGGAGCCCTATCTTTAATAATTCTAGGGAATAACAAAAACCAAAGAAATAAGAAACTAAGAAAATGTGGAAAATTGTCTAAACAATGCTCAAGGGTTATAGAAGAACAGCCTCTCTCCACACAAAAAGGTACTTGATGTCAGGGGACTAAGAGGATGCAGGAGCCTCTAGAAATAATACCAATGTCATATGCACCCAAGAGTAATGAACAAATGAGAGGTATAGGTAGATAAAAAAAATAGAGGTAAGGGAAGAGATGAGGATAGGGGGTCCTATATATGAAAAACCATGCCTGTAGAGACCTCAATGAACCTCTCCCTAAGAATACCTCAGCACTGTGGACAAGCAACTAGTACTTACCTAAACCACTCTCCCTAACTTAGTAAAAATCATAGTGCAAAAATAAAAGTGTGGTGATTATAAGGATAGATAGCTCAATGCTCACTATGATTTTTTGGTAGTTTTACTCTGTCTCATTTTTACTAAGTTAGGGAGAGTGTTTTAGGTAGGGCTCCCTTTCTTCTGAGTTTTGGTTGTCCTCCTATATAGGCCCCCCATTACTGAGGATTCCTTTCTTCGTATATTTGTGCTAGTCTGAGGGTTATACCCTTCCTCTAGGAGTTTGACCCTAGGTGTTTTATTAGAGACAATCCTTCAGTCCCTGATATTTATCCGGACTCCGGGATTGTATTCTTGTCCTACGATTCTTTTTCATTTTTATGTATTTGTTCACATTAGTTTTGATTCTTTTTTTTTTAAATCAGAGCCAGGATTTGCATCCTCTGGACCTCAATATAATTAATTTGGACTGGATTCCAGCAGTCTGGCGGTGTTCGGTATGGTTAGAATCTAGAACAAATTCAGGCTAGTTTGGTGTCTGATTTACAAAATCCAAACATTGTTGAATTCCATCAACAATGTCCAGGTTGTGCAGTCTGAATGCCCACTGTACAGAAGCAAATGGTTTTGCCCCATTTGGTACCGAGAAATTTTGACTTTAGTGAATACCCATGTAAGTGTGAAATTCACATTGAATTCTCACTATAGTGAATAACTCTGGTAATCATTCCATATGGGTACTAAGAAGCAGTGACAGGTGCCACAATTCAGCATGTGCTGCAATATAAAATACTGAACTCCATAGAAAATCTCTGGTGAGATTTGAAGAAGGTAGTGGCACGCAAACCCAAGAATATTACTGAACTGGAGGTCATTGCTAATGAGCAATGGGTTAAGATTTCTTAGGCACCCTGCCAGGAGCTGGTGTAGGGTTATGCATCTCAATTGCAAAAGCAAAATGATGCTCTACCATGAACTAAAGACACTTGCCATGAATGGGTTGAATAATTTTGAGACTGGAGAAGTCATTATAAATTGATTTTCAGTTGAAATTGGGGAAACCACTTAAAGCATTTGTTGTGTTGAGCTACTTCAATTGCTTTTGTTTGATTTGTTCAATGCAAACAGCTGAAAGTCTGTACATTTTGACAATAAACCTGATTTTCAATGGGAGTTAAATAATTTTGATTACAACTGTATATGTGTATATGTATATACACATATATATATATATGTGTGTGTGTCCATATACCACCAATGACCAGCACTCATGGGTTCATTAGGAAATTAAAACATCAAAAGTTTAATGCAAAATGCTTAAAAAAGTTGTTGACAGCTCAATGTTTCAATCCTCCTCCTCTGTGTATTTGTATATATATGTGTGTGTATATTACCAACACCTTGTCTCACTATGGTTTCGATTCTATATAATTAGCCAATCCCAGTAGAAAATTATTGACTGGATTCGGCCAATATTCTTATTCAATTTCAACTGAATTTAATGCCAGCCACAATAAACAGGTCTTCTCGATAAAAATCAGACTTTTGTAATGACTAACCCTGTTAGTAATAAAAAATAAAATAAAATCCAGCGGTTGTCAATATGGACCCCACAGTAGTATAAGGGAGGTTATTCACCTCCACCTTACCCCCATCCACCATGCTGTGAGTTGGGGCCCATCTGCTAAACAAAATCAGCAATTGGTGGGGGCATTGGGGGCATACTATATTCCCCCACTATAATTAAATTAAATAATCAGTTTGTAGATCCAACGTGAGGGGCACAGGGAGTGGACAATGATCCTGTACAATGCCTCCCCCCCCTGTCCATTACTAGCGAGTGGGCAGCATTAGCTGCATGAGATACTACTCTTTTATTACAGTTTACTCTTTAGCAAATATGACTCCCCTCAAAGCATGAAGAGTGAGGACATGAGGCGGGTGTATAACCTACCTTGTACTAATGTTTCAGTCAAATTAACACCATAGGATTTTTAATTTGTTTTGAAAATCTTTATTTTGCATTTTTATAATTGTTACATTATATTGTTAATTGTTGGTATTTTGCCACTCGCAGGTGGTATATCTTATGATTATGGGTAAAGAGGTAAGACAAGGTTGCACAATAAGCAGGCATTAGACATACGTTTGCATGAGTACAAATTATTTTGGCTGTATTGAAGTGAACAGCTCACCGTGTTTACCATGGCCAGTGTTATGTAGCCATGGGCATTTCTTCACTTATGTATAATTAGTGATAGAGAACTTTCTTATATATGCATTGGTAGGTGTCATACCCTTTTAGGTGCTCTGGGTTGTATTTTCTATGTTATCGGCTGTGAATTGTGGTATTCAATACTGGCTGTGTGTCGTGTGTGTCTGAAGGTAGTAAGGTTTGTCATCTGGGTGTCTCACAGGACACTTGGCATGTGGGGGTGGAGAGGAATGGGACTAAGTGTGATTTCCTTGTCTAAGTTTACCCTGTGTTGGGGACCGTGCCTCAGAGCTCGTGTTTAACTCTGCTTGGTTGCCTTGTATTTTTGGGAAGGAGAGAGGGTTGAAAAGTTGGGGGTAGATGGCCATGCTGGTGGAAGGGAAAGGTAGGGGGTAGGGAAATCCACACTCCGCACGCTCAGGATCCTGCCACCTTCCACCCCGTTGCAGCCCCGGTAGCAGTGGGTGAATCCTTTGTCTGATTGTCATGCATGTCACCCGCTGTGGTTCCTCCTGGAGGTGAAGTCACTCCAGGGTAACCATGTCAGGGCACATTTGGCCGAGCTTCCACTAAGGTCTGTTGCCATCAATTCCATTTTATAAATTTCCTCCACTCTAGTCACCCATTGTCTGAAGGTTGGTGCACCCCTCTGTTCCCAGAGTATTGGAATGAGGGTCTTTGCTGCTGTCAGCAGCTGTATGGTAAGGGATTATGTGTAGGATTTCAAGGGCCTAGTTGGGTGGTGCAGAAGCATAGGGAGTGGTTGTAGGGGAAGGTTAATGCTATGTCATTGATTTTTCCATGGACCATTTTCTTGCAAGGGGCAATTTCGGTGCATGTCCACCAAATGTGGAGGGTTGTGCCCACTCCAAATCACATCGCCAGCAAACATCAGGTATTTCGGGTTTCATACAGTGTTAGACTTCAGGAGTCCTGTATCAGCAAGATTGTAGCTTGTAACTCAATTCCTGGTATCTAGATCTTATGGAGCATTTATCCCATTCCTTAGTTGTGAGCTTCTCACCCACTTCCCTTTTCCAGTATGTGATGAATGTAGGCGGAAGTCTGTCCTCTCCCATTAGCAGCATTTTGTAAAGCAGGGAGAGTCCTCTGGGGATGTGTGTCCAAGAGATGCAGGGCATTTCAAATTGTGTGAGATCCCTGTGAAGTTGGGTTTTGCCCTTGTGTCTCGTGTAACGGAAGTGCTCAAGTCCCGAGGGTGTTTTCTCAGGTAGTAGGTCGACCAGAGGTTTTAAGTAGTGCGGTAGTACACCACTGCTTCATCTAGACCCAGTCTAATTGTTAAAACATGTGGAGGTGTGGGTGTTTCAAACCTCCTGCTAGGTTCGGATTGTGGGTGAGGGGAGTCAACGGGGATGGGGAGGTGGTCAAACATTGTGAGAAGCGGATGGAGCATCAGACCTGGTGAGTGGCGTCTATCAGTGGATTCCCTGTGCGCAGTGCACTGTATGTGGATCTCTGTGCCACAATATGGTGGGGATTTTCCCTGCGGACTGTACCTTTTCCATGTGTACCCAATGTTTTGTAATTGGTTGTGCATGCCGAGCTGTTGCAGGTGTGTAGCTCTATAGTAATTAATTACAGAAGGAAGACCAGTACATCCTTGTGTTTTGGGGAGTTCAAGTAGTGTCCTCCGTATGCGGACCGTATTCTTCTTACATACGAGCTATCGTGTGGCCAAAGCAATAGATTGGAAGAATGCTCTCGGGATGTTTGTGGGGACAGTCTGGAACAGATGTAGGAGACGTGGAAGGATGTTCATTTTTATTGCATTGATGCGGCCGAACCAAGTGATGTACAGGTTGGTCCACTTTTTCATGTCGGTTTGTAGTGAGGCGAGGATTGGGAGGAAGTTTAGTCGGTAGAGCTGTGTGAGGTTTGTAGGTAAGTAGAGGCCTAGGTACTTGAGTTCCGTGTCTCGCCATGCGAAGTGAAACTTTGCTTGTAGGTGGGCTTCCAGGTCTCGGGTTAGTGTGATATTTAACGCTTCTGATTTGTCCATGTTCAGCTTGAGGTTGGAGATTGCCCCGTATGAATGGAAGATGCGTAGAAGGTTAGGGAGGGACACAGTTGGTCTTTCAATGAAGAAAAGCATGTCATCAGCGTATGCCACAAGGCGGTGCCCACGGTAGCTGAGGTGCAGCCCACTTAGACCCCTATCCTGTCTGACCACCTGCAAAAGTGGTTCCAGAGAGAGGGCAAACAGGAGGGGAGACAGAGGTAAGGGTGCCATTTCTGATGGGGAGTGGGGGGATAGGGCCCCGTTGATCCGAATGATGGGGTCGTGTAGAGTAATGACACCCATGCTCGCATTGCTGTCAGGGAGTCATTGGGGAATTCACCCCCATGGAGGATGGTGTTCAGGGCGTCGGTAGTTTAGGTTTAGGTAGAAGGATGTGAATTTGTGATAGTAGTTGGCCGTACGTCCATCCGGGCCTGGTGCCTTGTTGGCTTTAGAGAGATTCAGAGCTGCTGTTTAAATCCTCTATTGTAAGCGGCTGTTCCAGCTCCTCGCTCATTTCTAGTGTCAGTTGTCGCGCCACATTCGGGGAGAGGAACTCTTCGACTCCACGCCGGTGTCACTGCGGGCTAGAGCCCTGTTCTGCATTGGTGATGTTTTATAGTTCCGTGTGATAGGTGTGGAAGGCCTGTAGGATGTTGGCTGGTCCCTGTATTTTATTTATCTTGTGTATGTGGTGTAGTTTTCATTGTCTCTGTAGGTGTCCGGCTAAGAGTCTCCCGCATTTGTTCGAGTATTCGAAGAAAAATCTCTTCCATTTGCAGGGTGTGTGCAGGAGATTTTGGGAGAGTAGGTCCCTGAGCCCTCAACGAGCTTTGGTAAATCGTAAGTAGGTGTAACGGATCACCTGGCACCCCGACTGGGTACCTCCGTTAAAGGATACTCCTAGCATTTCCTGAGGACTCCAAGCAGACACCACAATCACCGAACCGAACCGGAAAAGCACATACCTTCTCTCAAGCATATGAATGCTATAAACAGCTGAATAGGCAAAAACCCATGCGGATGGGTTTAGACTCCTAGCAGTCAAACTGGAACAGCATACAATAAATCCTTCCCCAATAATGAGACGACACTTCACTTTGAGGGTTAAGCAGGAACTCCAGATTTATTCACACAACCTCCTTTTAAGACATTCTCCCATGTAAGGGAGGGATCCACAACAATTAGTACCCCAGCCAATAATGTACCAGTTACCTCCCACACATCTCCTCCCCTTAGTGTGACACATAATCCCATTAGTACAGACACAAATTCCCTGGGTTACTGGATGTACCCCTAAACATAGGGTTACCCCTTTAAATGTTACATCCCCTGGTAGCCCTGATCTGGGTGAGACACATATCCAAAAATCACCCAGATCGGACCAGGGGTTCGGGAATTATGGAGGGTTAAAGTTTTGACCGACTGCATGGCAAAAGTATCCGAAAATAGTTCCATGTACTTTGGCCCTGCAGTCGGTCACAGAAAAGGGAATGAAAACACACAAATTGCCTGGGTTATAGAGCCTGGGGAGGGTTTAAACGAATTCCCTTGTTCGTGGGGTTCTTTCTACCGAACGGCGGGTCATTCGGTAGTTTCCACACGAATTCATGGAAGTCTGGAGGTCTCAGCGGTGTTTGCCTAGTTGAGTGTCCGATTTTAGTTTCAGACACTCGACGGCAAAACACCGCTGTTCGGGAGTTTAGGATGGCCGCCACCACGTGTTTGTTTTCCGAATGGCGGCCACCCAGAGGACAAAACCACACATTACTTCGATTGCCAATTACCCGTTTGCAACATTGTTGCAAACGGTAATTGGAGGCACACTTCTTCCTGGGTGGTCTGGTTGTTCGGTAGTTTCACTCAGTATAATGAATGGAGTGATTCTACCGAACAATCAGGGGAATGCTGCATACCCATATACAATTTAGCCGAACACACAGAAACATACATAATATAAAAGACATCCTTACTGTAATCTGCTACCAAGTCTTAAAGGGGTATTGTTCCTAAAAGTCATAATATGTCCCCGGATGGCTCTTAAAGGGCCAGTAGCAGCAATATAAAATATCACATGCCCAAATATTGCATTAAAATTTACCAGGGGCCATAGTCAGCAGGTAGGAGGCGGCAGCCAGGCCTCTCCAATGTCCAGTGGTGAGGCGGGTTCCGCCACAGTAGGTGTCTTCCGTCAGAGTGCATTTTTTGGTGGACTCTAGTTCTTTATTTTTTCGTATCAGCGCTGCTGTACACTCAATCCTTTCCTTTTTGCGCCAGGTACCAATTGCTATGTAATGGCCTCGGATCACACATTTGTGTGCTTCCCATATTGTCAGTGCAGTCATCTCCAGTGTTTCATTTATGTCGAAGTATTGCGTAAGCATTTGTGTCATTTTTGTTTATGCCTTCCAGATTGATCAGAATATTTTGGTTCAGTTTCCATTGGAGTTTGCGAGGTTTAAACAGAGGCAATTTAACTGGTGTCGTGACCGGGGCAGGGTCTGATACACCAATAGATCCGATCTCAGAGGAGATCAGTAGCGCAAGATATTCATGCGCCATGAAGAGGTAGTCAATGTTTTGTGTAGGAAAAGATGTTGTTCCCGATTGGGGAAGTATATGGATGCGAGGGTGTAGGTGTGTTCCGCTGTAGTTCCTTTAACAAGAGGTACCTACCCATGGGGTTCCTCTTTACCGCTTTGCACTGAAATGGGATTGTGTGTGCAAATAGTATGGCTACTCCTGCTCGTTTTGCCGTGGGATAGTGGCAAAGTATACCAAAGGGTATTTCCTGTCCCCTAGTGTTGGGGCACCAGTCTCCTGGAAATGCGTTTCTTGCAATAATGCGATAGAAACTCTATGGGACCAGAGTGTTCGGAGTGTTTGTGCGCGTTTTTGTGGGATATTAAGGCTTCTGACATTGTTGGATCAGAACTTCAGGGATACAGGGAAGAAGGGTGCAGACATGGCGGGCAGAGTGCTGGGGGTTCAGGGGGTGTTGGCAGGAGTTGAGATCAGAGGAAGAGAAGAAAAAAAGGGGAGGGGTGGGAGAGGGGTATGGGGTGAAGGGAATGAGGCTTTAAGGGTGGGGAAGGTGTTGAGTGCACCACTCAAAAATGGGCAACTCTGACCCTGGATCTCTCAGTGATGTACTGGGGTATGTGGGCCTTTAGGAGACCAATGCCACCTCTGAATTCGAGATCTTAATTTTACAATGAGTTCGTTGCTGGGGGAACTAGGAAGTCTTAGAATATATTGTACACAAACAAGCCGTACCAGGCTCCGCAACCCCCTAGATCGTTTAACAGGGTAACAACTCCCAGCTGGGTTAGCCCAGATATAGGGAAAATTTAATTTTGTACAAATGAGTGACAAGGAACGTATAGTGCGGATTGGTCGATGTCCTCATGTGCTTCAAGTCCGTGTTTAGTAAAATGCCTAGTTGCGTGATAAGAACTGATCCAGCCCGCTCAATGTTGGGTGGGTCCCTTCCCTTCCTATCCTCTGTCTAATGTGCTGTCTACCCTCCCCGTGTGCCACTCCCCATCCATCCGGGCCTACACCGTTCGGTCACTCTGGGGGCTATGGGCTAGTCCGGAGTGGGTCATGTCATGTCATGTCATGCACCCTGCCCCCCACCCAGCTGGTGCTACCACCCTGCTCCCGCTCCCATGGGTGTACCTGCTCACACCTCCCAGGTTCCCCATGTCCTCCCCATGGTGAGCTACTGGCACAAGGATACTGGAACAAGGACCCGCCACAGGAACAAGAACCACCCAGAATCAAGGTTTGTTTGGTTCGGCAGCAGTCTCAGCCAATTACCTGGTGGCCTGCCATAGCCCCTGGTGGCCTCGGGGTACATGACCCAAAGGGCCCCCCGGGGCAAGGGACCATAGGATTTTTAAAACTAATTTTCCACTGGTTGCTAATGCATTTGTGACAACTTTTGGCTTTTGTTCCTCTTTAAATGGCAATGAAACTATCATGTCTCAATAAATGGTATTGAGTCAGAAAGCCTGATAATTGCAATGGAAATGGTACATGATTGATTTTTGATTTTTGTTTAAAAAATCATTAATATTAGATCCGATATTTATCTGCTCCAGTTAGCTTTTTATGACGATGATTAAATCAATTTGAACCGATAAAAGGCTTATTGGAAGCCGATAAACAGCAAATACGTGATCGGTTGATAAGTAATCGAAGCTTATGTAAGAGATTTCTTTGACTTCTTTATTTTATTGTCTGAATAGAATTGAGGATTATTTTGTATATTGTGGTGTGCAGTAGGTTATATTGCTTAAAAAAATTAGTACAAGATTGCAGTACCTACAGCCGTCCACTAGAAGGTACTATATGCTCAATAAACAATTCAATGGCAGCGTTGCCAGAATTCCCATTTTCTAACAGCTGGAATAAAGGATATGATTCATCTGTGAAATAAATTACTTTAATTAAATGTCAGCTATTCCTTACATCAAAGAATGTCTCCCTGAAATATATGTATGTTTGTATGTCAACCAGGAGTTAAAGTCAAATATTAAGCTAAAAATGTGGAAACTTTATGGGTAGATATCTGCTTGGGGCAAAGAATTTAAATCAGTTATTGGTTGGGATATGTTATAAACCACCTCATGTTGATATTGATAAGAGACAACAGCTGTTTAAGCAAATTGAAAAAGCTGCAAATCTGGGTAACACGTTAATTATTGGAGATTTTAATTATCCGGACATAAATTGGGACAGAGGGACTTGTAGTTCAGCAAATGGAATTAGGTTATTAAATCTGTTAAATGACACCTTCCTGTCACAAACGGTATAAGAACCAACTAGAAAGGACGCTTGTCTGGATCTGGTTATAACAAACAAGCACTTGGGAACTAGTGATCAAACATGATGTCATTTGAAAGAAACTCAAAAAAGCAAATGTACATGCGGAATACTGAAATATATCATTTTAAAAGGGCCAAATTCAATAAGGTTAAGGCAGCTTTACAACATACTGACTGGGATATAAACTCTTTAGTGAAAAAAAAAAATCATTGGAGATAAATGGAATATATTCAAACAAATATTAGAAATATGTGTAAAAAAAACACATTGAAACCAGAGTGGCTTAATGGGAAGGTAAATAAAGAAATGAATAATAGGAAAAGGGCATTTAAAGCATTTAAATCACACAAATTAGAGACATCCTATAAAAGATAAGAAGCCAATAATGCGTGCAAAAATGCGATTAGATGGGCTAAACTAGAAAATGAGAAAGTCATAGCCAAAGAGAGCAAAACAACCCACCCAATTTTTTTCAGTGCATACATTCTTTAAAAAAAAGAAAAAGAAAAGAAAGTGTAGGTACTCTGAAAACAGAGATAGGTGTGTTAGTTAATAAAGACCAGGAAAATGCAGACATTTTAAACAACTATTGTCCCTTAGTATATATTAAGGAACAACCTATGGCAAGAGATTTGCAAATAATTGCAGCAGGACAATTGTGACTGGATGACTCAAGATAACGTGCTGCAGCAACGAAAGAAAGTTCATGTAAACAAAGTTCCAGGGCTCAGGAGCTAAGTGTGGAAATAAATGAACCTCTGATTTTAATCTTTCAGGATTCTTTTCTTTCAAGAATTGTACTAAAGGATTGGAGGAAGGCAGATGTGGTTCCTATATTCAAAAAAGGTTCAAAATCTTTGTCTGGAAATTATAGACGTATGAGCTTGACTTATGTGGCTGGGAAAGTATTTGAAGGGTTATTAAGGTTATTAACATAATATTCAGGAAATATTGAGAAGAACAATGTCATTAGCAAAAATCAACATGGTTTTATGAAACAGTTCATGCAAAACTAACTTAATTGCATTCTACGAAGAAGTGGATGTGCTCTACTTGGATTTTGCCAAGGCATTCAATATGGTTCCACACAATAGGTTAATGTTCAAACTAAAAGAAATTGGTCTAGATGGAAATTCTTGTTGATGGCTAGAGCATTAGCTTAAAGACAGAGTATATTTTCAAGCTGGACAAAAGTAACAAGTGGTGTCCCTCAGTGCGTCTATTTAACCTATTTGTAAATGATCTTGAAAAAGGCATTACAAGTCATGTTTCAATGTTTCCAGATGGCACAAAACTCTTTAAATTAATACAATGAGAGCAGGATCAGTGGCGGATCCAGAGCCTGATCTCGGGAGGGGCACTTGAAGATTATTTAAATAAATAATCCAGGCACAATAACCACTACAGCTCAGTGTAGTAGTTATGGTGCCAGTAGTGCCAGGATCCCATCCCAGAGTAAGTAGTCAAACAGTTTAAGAACAGTTTGACAACTTACCTGGGGTCTGCTGGGATATAGGGAATAGGAGCAGTGTTAGGGGTGAGGTGTGTGTGTGAAAGGTGCAGTGTGTGTGTGTGAGCAGTGAAGTATGTGTGCGAGTGCGTGAGGGCGGCAGTGTAGGTCAGGGTTGCAGTGTATGTGTGGGGCAGTGTGTGTGTGTGAGAGAGCTGCAGTGTGTGTGTGAGAGAGCTGCAGTGTGTGTGTATGTGAGGGTGGCAGTGTGTATGAGAGTTGATGTGTGTGTGTTTGGGGCAGTGTGTGTATGGGGGGCAGTGTTTGTGGGGCAGTGTGTGTGTATGGGTGGGCAGTGTGTGTATGGGGGCAGTGTTTGTGGGGAAGTGTGTGTATGGGGGAAGTGTTTGTGGGGCAGTGTGTGTATGTGTATGGGGCAGTGTTTGTGGGGCAGTGTGTGTGTGTATGGGGGCAGTGTTTGTGGGGCAGTGTGTGTATGGGGGCAGTGTTTGTGGGGCAGTGTGTGTATGTGTGTATGGGGGCAGTGTGTGTATGGGGGCAGTGTTTGTGGGCAGTGTGTGTATGGGTGTGCAGTGTGTATGGGGCAGTGTGTGTATGGGGGGGCAGTGTGTGTGTATGGATGTGCAGTGTGTATGGGGGCAGTGTGTGTGTATGGGGGGCAGTGTGTGTGTATGGGTGTGCAGTGTGTATGGGGGCAGTGTGTGTATGGGGAGCAGTGTTTGTGGGGCAGTGTGTGTGTATGGGTGTGCAGTGTGTTTGGGGGCAGTGTGTGTGTATGGGTGTGCAGTGTGTATGGGGGGGAAGGAGGGTAGGGAGGCTTTTTGTTTTAATTTAGTTAAAATAAATATATTGATGTCCCCCCTCCCTTCTTACCTTTACTGGAAGGAGGAAGGGGGGCATTTCTGGATCCCTGGTGGTCTGGTGGGGATTAATTGGTGGTCCCAGTGGTGGTGAGGTGAACTCTAGCCCGCGTTTCAGGGCTAGAGTTCACTCTTGTGAGATTTGGAGCGTTGCCGGCAGGGGAGAGCCTCGGGGGGTCGGGGGGGGGGGGGGAAATTGCCCCGTTGCCCCCCCCCCCCTGCATCCACCACTGAGCAGGATATTACTTTGCTGCAGACGAATTTAGATAGACAGCCCCTAGGATGGGGCACTCACATGGCAAATAAAAATTTAATTTAGATAAATGCAAAGTAATGCACTTTGGGGTAAAGAATGCACAAGCAACTTACAACATAAACGGTAGTGAATTAGGGTTACTATCACACAAGGAGCTTTTGGGAATTGTTATAGACAGTAAACTAGGTCACAGTGTGCAAAGTTCATCAGCAGTTGCCAAGACCAGTAAGGTATTCTTGTGTATAAATAGGGACATTAATTCACACAATGAAATAAAATTTGCAGTGTAATTTTTAAAGAAGGATATCATGGCACTAAAAAAAATGCAGAGACGGGCTACAAAATTAATAAAAGTAATGGAATATTTCAGTTATGAAGAAAGGTTAACAAATGTAAATCTCTTTAGTTTAGAAAAAAGGCGCCTCACAGGGTACATGAAAGCATTATACAAATATATTTAGCGCCAATACAAACCATTGTCTGGAAATCTATTCATAAACAAGGCTATACATAGGACACAAGATCACGCATTTAGACTGGAGGAAAGGAGATTTAGTCTAAGGCAAAAGAAAGAGATTTTTATATTTAGAACAATAAGGATGTGGAATTCTCTGCTTGAAGAGGTGGTTTTATTAGATCTGTGCATGTTTAAACAGCAACTGGATGAATACATGCAAAAACATAATATACAGGGATAACATTTTTAGTTTGTGGTGTAATAACTTCTTCTTTCAAGGAGATATTTGACTGCTATTCAGGGGTCGAGAAGGATTTTTCCCCCTAGTTTATTGAAAAATTGGAAAGCGCTTCAAACTGGGTTTTTGCTTTCTTTTGGAACAGCAAAAAGAGATGTGAAAATTTCTGAACTTGATTAACGCATGTCTCTTTTCAGTCTATGTAACTATGTACATTGTACTTCATGGTTTCAGAGTAGAATGTCTTGTTAACATACATAATTTTACCAGTAAATAAATCAGCAGTATTCTGCTTACTGTATGACCCATAAAAGACCTGTATTTATCTTTCCATCACTTCCATGCCCCAAAAATATTTAAATCACGGATGTCCAAATTGATTTTAAAGGAAGCTTCTCTGAGAGTGAAATAAATAAAATTTACAGCATCGTGAATGTAATTAACCCTTTACCCTAAGTACCCAAAAACACACTTAGTAACTCCACTGCAAGAACACATGACTACTGCATGGGAGCACACACTGTGTGCACCTCACATCATTGCAGTGTGGGGTACAGTGGTAAACCCCACAATAAACATAGGAGTGCGCACGGGGTGTGTCGCGGCAAGCCTATGGGTTGAGACCGGCAGGGGAGATCTCAGGATCTCCCGTGTCAGCTCGTGCAGAGCCGGCGCTATCCGAGCGGCGGCTCTGCTCTAAGCCTCCATGCGCCGGTGGGCAGATCAAAGATCTCCCTCAGCGGCCCACAGCAGCATGGAGGGAGGCAGGAGAGGCCAGCAGCTCCGCTGGATTCCTCTTCCTCTAGCGAGAGTTCACTCTCCACTGGGCACAGGGCAGCAAGATTCCCCCCTCCGTTCTTACCTTATGTATTTACTAATCTGCCCCCACCTCCACCTCCACCCCCACAATACCTCCAAACATACAGCATACACACACATACAGCACACACACACACAGCACCCTCACACACACAGCACACACACACATACAGCACCCTCACACATACAGCACCCTCACACACACAGCACACAAACAGCACCCTCAGACACACAGCACACATACAGCACCCTCACACACACAGCACACAAACAGCACCCACACACATACACACACACAAACAGCACCCTCACACAAACAGCACCCTCACATAAACAGCACCCTCACACACACAGCACACAAGCAGCACCCACACACACACAGCACACAAGCAGCACCCACACACACAGCACCCTCACACACACACAGCACCCTCACACACACTGTACACTAACTGCACCCTCACAAACACACACACACACACAGCACACAAACAGCACCCTCACAAACACACACACACACACACAGCACACAAACAGCACCCTCACACACACACAGCACCCTCACACACGCATCACACAAACAGCACCCTCACACACACAGCACCCTCACACAACACACTAACATGACCCTAACAAACACACACACACACACACACACACACAAACACCCGCACACTATCAGCACCCTCACACACAGCACACTAACAGCACCCTCACAAACACACACACAAACACCCTCACCCACATAGCACACTACCAGCACCCTCACACACACACACATCACACTAACAGCACCCTCACACACACAGCACCCTAACAGCACACACAAACACCAGTGTTTGTATGTGTGTGTGTATATATATATATATATATATATATATGTATATATATATATATATATATATATATATATAAATATATACATACATATACATGCGACGTGTGTTTGTGCTTTAGGGTGCACACCCTAATGCAATAGGCTGCGCACGCCTATGACAATAACATTGCTCATCATTTTAAATGGGGCCATAATGGCTGTGAGCTTGGTTCACAGTGGTACAAGTATTACTTGATGTCCTCAATTTAAAAGTCCCCAGTTTGAATTCAACATTTTTAGCCCATAGCAAATTAAAGTGATGTGCTAATATGTATTTGCTTTAATGATATACCCAGAACATGTTGCCATTACAGTCTTTTGTCATACAGTAAGAAGAAGATCCACATACAATGCCTTAAACCAGTGGTAGTCAACCTTTTTCAACCTACCGCCCAATAATGCATTTTTCTTGATGGAAAAATTTCCTTACCGCCCACCAGTTTTCGCGCAAGTGCAGGATGTTTTTTTAGAAAGGAGGGTGTTTTAAAAATAAATAAATGTACGTACATTTATGTTTTTATTTCTACTTAATGCATGTTTATAATGTTTTTAACTTTATAAAGTTTAATGAGAAAACAATAAAGTTAATTGAAATTACCTTTACTAGTAATTAATGAGATCCTTGAGGTTGATGCTGCGAGACTAAATATTTTATATCTGGTTCGATTTTCGTAAGGAACAAACGAAGGTCTCCTCTTTCGGGGATATTCAGACGACTTCTCTGTTTGCGCATAATATGATTTCTAATCTGTGCGTCAGCTCATCTTCTCTCCCTCCTCAATTTCCCTCCCCACCTTTTTTCGCCCTTTTTTCTATTTTTTAACCTTCCTTATAGCAATGCCCAGTTGGAAGGCTGAGCTAGGTAGCCCACCTACTATAGCCCACTATAACAGACAGGCACACATACATACATACAGACACACACACAAGACACACATACACACACACACGACACACATACAAAGACACATACATACAAACAGACAGGCACATATACATACAGACAGGCACACATACAGACACACAAACAAGACACACACATACAGACACACACACAAGACACATACAGACACACAAGACACATACATACAGACACAAAGACAGGCACGCATACAGACACACACACACAAGACACATACGTACAAACAGACAGGCACACATACAAACAGACACACACACACGCAAACATACAGACACACACACAAGACACATACATCCAAACAGACAGGCACACATACAGACACACACACACACACACACACTCAGACATGCACACACACATACAGACACACACATACAAAGACACACAAATAAGACATACATAGACACATACACACATACAGACACAAGACACACATACAAAGACACATACATAAGACACACATACATACAAAGACATACACACACATATATACAGACAGACACACACACACACACACACACAAGAAATACATACATACAAAGACACATACAGACACACACAAGACATACAAAGACACACACACAAGACATACATACAAAGACACATACACACAAACAAACACACACAAAATATGTTAGTCACCCTCCTGTTTCCTACCTTTTAGGTGCAGGAGGGTGACATTCCCTGGGGTCCAGTGGAGGCTCAGGTGGATGGGAGTCAGAGTTCCCACTCTGACTCCCTCTGCTTCCTCCCACGCAGTCTGTGTGTTAGCTGGGAGGAGTGACGTGCAGTCACTTCCTCCCAGCTCTGTGATGTAATCACAGGGGGCCCGGTCGCACTGTTAAAGTGCCCAGCGCTGACCAGGACCCCTTACAATCCACATCCATCGGGTGGCCCTGACAGCATGGGCCACCCGATGGACCCCTTGGACGGTGGCCCCGGCGGTTTGCAGCGCGGGCCGGGGCCGCAAATGGTGACGGCGGTACCCGGTCGCAGGGGTACCGCCGGCTCGCACCCGCCCGTCCAGTCTCTCAAAACTAGGAAATCCCTACCGCCCACCTGGAATCCTGAAACACCCACTAGTGGGCGATAGAGACCAGGTTGATGACCCATGCCTCAAACAATGAAAGCATCACTACTACAGCCATGCAAACACCAAGATTCTCCAAAAGTACAGTTATTAACCACAACTACTAGGCTATATAACAATGCCTCAGCTTAAGCTATCACATTTTTGGGCTCCCTCGAATGCGTGTTTAACCCTTAAAGGGGACACTCTGAGAACCAGTACTATTAATATTAATGTAGTTGTTCTGGGGCAAAGAGCCTGTGCCTGCAATCTCGGAGATGTAAACACTGCCACAGACTACTTTTAAATACTGTAAAAAATAAATAAAATAAAAAGTTGAGTGTGAGCAATTACATAAACAATATAAAATTGAGATCATGGAAGGAGTAATAGAGGAAGAGCAATTCAATGAGAACATGAATCTATTATGAAACAAGGGAAGAATTTGGGCCAGAGGAGAAAGGAAAAGAATATGTATGTGTGTGGTATACATGCACAAAGTAGATGGTTGTATTTTTAGTAGACATGTCTAATATTTACGGATTCTGTTGTCCTCTGTTTACATCCAACTCTGGTTAAGACCAGCTGGCTGATTAACATTGTACTAGAGAACATGGATTAACTATGCATATTGTTTCTTTAAAGAAATATAAACTCACAAAGAGTGACTAATGGCTTGCGTGATTGGCTTGTTTATAAGAGAACCACATATTTGTTTCTGCGTGTATATCTGCTCTTCTAGGTCTCAATCTCTAATGTAAAAGTTGTCTCAAGACAAGATATCAGCTGGTTTGCACTGAGTTTATCTTCATCTGGGAGATGTCCAATGACTCATTATGATTAATTCCGCAGGGTTCCATGTGTTCAGAGACTTAACTAGGCCTGTCTAAAATAATTAGCTCAAGCTAGTTTTAATAAATCAAAGAAAAAAGTTACCTGCACTCCCTCCCAAATCCCTATGTATATTTAAACAAATGGAGGTTATTTAGCTACTCCAATGGCCATTGGATGGAATGCCCATCTGCCACGTCAAGGCAAACCTCTCAAGTGGATCTTAAACTAACCTTTCACCCTGCTTCCTTGAGCTTCTGGCAAAGATATCTCTAATTAGACAGAGAGGGGTATTTTTTTTATATATACACCCCTACCTACTTATTAACCCTTAATAGGGAATAGGGATGGGCGGCAGCATTGTAACAAAGCTGTGTGATACAAAAAGTGAATACAAATACAAAAAAAACAAGTCCTGCACTCAAACTCCCATCACTCCTGTGCTGCAGAAACAACCATAGTACAGATCAGCCCCAATACAGAAAGTAAAAACCAAAGGAAAAAAGTTACCTGCGCTCCCTCCCAAATCCCTTTGTATATTTAAACAAATGGTGATTATTTAGCTACTCCAATGGCCATTGCTGCCGCCCTGTTTGTAATATGTGTATACTATGTGCTTCATGGAGGCCTTAACCAAATATATTTTCCAGCATGTTTCATGGAAAATTTTAATGTTACCTATTAATTCAGAGTTCTGTGGGAGGACTGAAAATCAGTTCCAGTGAATCGTAAGAAAGTTTGACCAGTATTTTTCCCCCTCCCCCTCCCAAAAAAATCTTATAGATTAATTTTTTTATTTTTTTTGACTATGTGTTGGGAGAAAACCAGTCATAAATCCAACGGCTGGGAACATAAACACACCCATGTCTTGTGTAAATTGTAGCTAATTTCTGCCTGCTGAGCACTGTTTATAATGAGACTCCCCACATTACATTTACAAAATAAAGCCACAGGGAATTTACTCTCATGAACCAAACAGAAAAAAAAATATATGGCTTTGGAAACTCTTTAAGCCCCTATAATTGTTTTATTTAGGGTTTGCAGATGTTGAGATCGTTATGTGATGTACTATGAATGTAGACTGATATGCTCATTGTGCAGTGAGGTCAACCATTTTAATCTTTGTTATCATAATTATTTTAATTCTAAATACATTATCTGCCTGATATATGGGAGTACAGGTAAAGCAAGGAACTCAAAAAAACATTTTTTTCTATAATTAATGCTCAGTGGTTTATGCTCTTAATAATGTGATAATATCCTGAACTATTACAGAAAAAATAATAATTTTATACTGTTTTATTGCCGAACTCCACAGAGTCTACAGAACAGTCTCTTAAAGCTTTACCGTGGCATTGACCTTGGGCAAACTGCCATCGTTATGACTCATTATTTCTGAGCCTTTTGGGTCATGTTGCTGGTTTGTAATGGTTCGCGCCACTCTTCTCGGCGTAACTGAGGAACTGGGAAACCTTTCCAGACCAACGTTCAGTTGGAAAAAATAAATAAGTTGTTAAGGAACATAGTAGGAAACCTGACAACTGTGAAGGAAAATAGAGCTAGCCTCTAATAACATCGACCCCCTAAAACATTCCTAACGGAATACAGGAAATTCTGTTACACAGGAGTGCAAGTAACAGGTTAGTCATAAGTTATTTAAGGGTGAGGCTCTGGCTGCCGTCTTTGTATGAAATGCCATAGAAAAGGGGCAGAAATAGAAAATGTTTTAACTAGGTTAAGCTGATAAAAAAAATAGTGCAATTCAAATTAACAAAAATGCATAGTAATAATGAAAAATAATCATTTTAAAATTGTCACAAGTAGTCTTCATTCCCTAGCATGGGTGGAGAACAGTTATTTGTTATTTTTCATGATGCAGATAAATTATTTCCCCATAACCATGGGACTCTGCGATCAAGGGTTGCCAAGTCAGAAGTTTGTGAAAAAAAACATTATTAACCAGTATCAGTTAACAGTATACCACATACATAACAATCTGTGCTGTCTTAAGCTCCTGAATTAATAAATAGTAGTTTTAGTTGGATATTTAAAAGACGTTCTTACAAAACAAAGTGCATTCTGCAGCCAAATCACTTTTTCAAATGCAAAGCTAGACCCAGAGTAGCTGGTCCTGGTATACATAAAGGAACACTATAGTATTCCTGACCACATGTATTTCTGACCCTATAGTGTTAAAACTAATATTTAGATGGCTTGCCCCCTTTAACAGGTAAGAATATGTACCTTTTTTCCAGCGCCGTGCAAGTCTGTTGTGTTGGCCCACCCCCGATCCGCCTCCTTGACTGACATCATCAGAATTGATGATCTCAGCCAATCCAATGCTTTCCTATAAGGAAAGCATAGAGTTGGCTGAGATTTGCAAGGAGGCAGGGCCAAACAATTGCTTGGCCAATCAGCATATCCTCATAGTAATGCAGTGCCTGGAGAGTAGCCACTTGAGGTGTTCCTAGGGAGCAATGTAAACACTGAAAAGACAGTGTTTACAGAAAAAAGGCTGCAGGGACTGACTATAGTCGTCAACACAACTACATTAAGCTATAGTGACTATAGTGTTCCTATAATAAGAATTTACGGTATATACTCGTATATAAGTCGATCTCATGTATAAGTCGAGTGCAGTTTTGTGACCAACAATTGTGAAATATGCTATGCCTCGTGGATAAGTCAAGGGTAAAACTTGGGGCTATGAAATTCTGGGATTTTTATAATTATATACACACACACTCATACAAACACACACTCTGCATTATATACACACACTCTGTGTATATAATGCAGAGTGTGTATATAATGCAGAGTGTGTGTGAACTGGGTGGGGGGAGGGCATTTTGATTATTTTAATTTTTTTTGTCCCCCCCCTGCTTGTTAACTGGTCAGGGAGGGGGGCTATCTTAATCCCTGGTGGTCCAGTGGCATGGGCTGTGAAGTGGGGGGGCCGGCAGGAAGCATTTACTTACCTTTCCTGCAGCTCCTGTCAGCTCCCTTCTCCTCCGTTCCGGTCAGCTCCACTGTAAGTCTCGCGGTCTGGTTGCCGCGCGGATCGTTGCCATGGCTCTGACGGCCGCGGCTCTCTAAGTTGCCATAATACAGACAGTGACTCGAGTATAAGTCGAGTGGGGGTTTTTAAGCACAAAAAATTTGCTGAAAAACTAGACTTATACTCGAGTATATACTGTAGCTTAGGTTGACCACTGTCTATAATTTATAGAAAATAGAACATTAAAGAAACAGAACAGTTATTGAGCATGATTACATATCTGAAACCAAGGGCAATTTATAGCTGTGAATTAAATTTAATTACCAGAAGTTATTAGATAGTTCTCATGTGTGCGTTTAACGTGATAATAACTATTTTTTTTTTCAATTTGGATTCATTTCTTGACTGTGGATAATGAATTTGGATAAATACTTGCAAAAACATAACATACAGGGATATCATTTCTAATTAGTGGGGTAATAGCTGATCCAAGGTGAAATCTGACTGCCATTTTGAGGTCAAGAAGGAATTTTTTCCTAGTTTGTTGCAAAATTGGAAGCATTTCAGACTAGATTTTTAGCCTTCTTTTGGATCAACAGCAAAAACATATGTAAGGAAGGCTGAACTTGATGGACGCAAGTCTGTTTTCAGCTATGTAACTATGTAATCCAAGAGGTGAGCTGCAGACACCATCTTAAGTCCTATGTACCTCTACACACACTCCATGCATCCTAGAACTGAAGGGGCTCCACCTAATATATGTGCACTATGTATCTCTGTCCTTACGTTGTAAATGCAATTACACTATACATTGGTTTTCATTTTTCCTTATTGAGTATTGTGGTGAAGACTCATCCACTGTTCGTGTACTTTTAAGGGACTTTCCGCCAGAACAGGCCCAGAAGTTTTCAAAGTTAGAACCAATGTATTAGCCTAATAGTGTTCCGATATTAAGAATTTTTTTTTTAATTATTATAGTTGTATTATGATATTATTTATATGTTCTTGCTTTTTTTTTTTTTATTCTTTATTTTATTTGTGCATATAATTAACAGATGAGTTTGCTTTGCCACAACAACAGGAGCAAACTGAACGTTATACACATAAGGACAACAATATGGCATTGAAGGCATTGCACATTTTTGTGTTAAAATATCAGGATATACATAAATGTCTAAGCGAAATGTGGTACAGTAACTTGTCATACGTGGTAAAATTCTCTCAAGTTTGAGTGTGCAGTGCAATTATATATTATAAACCCGTTTACCTCAGTGGCTTAATATGAGTGTTCATGGCGAGTGTCTTTGTTTTAGTGTCCCGATGTTGGTTTAGTTGTATACAGCTGTGCTTATCTATGCTTGAAAGAGGGACATGCATTCTATACAGTGACATGTGGTCTAGATAACCATACATTTATCCTATGTAAGATTACATGTCTATCTATACGAATAAGTCAAGTAATAAACAGTATTTGTTATCCTTGCTAAATCTCATCTATAACATAAAATAACTTCGTTAACAATGGGAGTAATGAGCGGGCTAGGACAAGGCTGTGTGGAGCTGGGATAAACCGGGGTAAACACTTCCCAGTGTCTGGCTACACATGGTTATTCAACTAATGTAGTTTTGAATGAGCCATGTTAGATGTAAGTTGAATAAAGGCATATTAAATCGTGAGTGTCTCAGTCCTGCTATATAAAGCTAATCAACTAAATGTGGAACACAGAAGTGTAAGCTAAATAGGACGATCGCTCATATTGGGGAGACAATGCTTAAATGTGCCGTCTAGTGGCAACCAGGATTCTGTATAAGGGTGCCTACTGCAAGGTAGGTAACCTGAGCTGCGGGTCTTTACCAGCTGTGACAATGTCCCTTCGGGTGCTTATTGTCGAGGCCAGAGTCCAGCACCACTCGCTTTTTAGGACGTCCCTTTTGGCCTATACCCACCGGATGTATAGAATTGTCCAGTTTGGGGGGAGTACTCACTGATACCAAAGTGGCTTATCTGGTTAGCAATTTGTCTCCTTGTAGGACCGGGTATTCGTTCAAGTAGTGAGTGCTACGTACAGGTCTGGTGTGCGACCTGTCGATATGAACGGGATGGATCTCTCCGGGTCCCATGAGAGTTGTTCGGGGGTTGCTCTCTTCTAGCCTGCTTGAATGAGGGAGTCCGGTGGTAGGCCCAGTGCCTGCAGGAGCGGGGCTGCGTCGGTCAGTTCCCTGATCTGGTGGGAGTCCGGCCCCTGTTGTACGGTGAGAATGTGGGTCTTCTGCCATTGGTATTTAATGTTTCGTTGGTGGAGAAGCGTGGTAAGTGGCTGGAGGGATCGCCGCCAAGCCAGGGTGTCTCTCGAGAGGTCAGCAAAGAAGCTCACCGCCATCCCATCGAATTGGTACGGTGTCTTACCCCTCAGGGCTGTTTGGATTGCTGCTTTGTCCTGTCTGGTTTGGAAGGTGAGTATAGTGTCTCGTGTGGCTTCGGTTGGCGCCTTTGGCGATTTGGGGATCCTGAATATGTTGGCGAGGACAATCTTGGTAGCCTGTGTGGGTGACAGTATAGCTGCAAGGAGGCGCTTGACCACCTGTGGTAATTCTGTGTCTGGAATCGTTTCAGGGATCCCTCTGACTTTCAAATTATCCTGTCTCCCGACATCTTCTTGCTCCGCCATGCGGTGTTCATGTAGCTTTTGGTGCCGTTGGAGATCTTGCACACTTTGTCTGAGTTCCCAAATGTCTCGGGTAGTGGTTTCTGTTGTGCATTCCAGTGTGTTTAAGCGAGTTGTTAATCCTTTCAGGTCGCCCCGTAGTGCCGTAATATCATTATGTAGTTCTTTATGATGATCTGCAAGTAGCCGCATGAGGACCGATATAGTCACTGGTGTCTGGGTCAGTGTTAGTCGGTTTTGTCTGCTTTCCCAGCTTGGGGGCTGGCAAATACTCCTCTCCGGAGAGGTCCTCGGAAAAGTCAGAGCAGCCACCGTGGAGCGCCGCCATGTTGGTCTCGTTTGCCTCGCGGGCCTGTCTCCACATGTCGCCAATTGTAAGTCCCTGGGTGTTTTTTTCCTTAGGTGTTTTTTTTGTTTTTCGCCCCATGTCACACAGGGGTGTGTAGTGTATCTCTGCTGTGGTTTGGGGGTGTTCAGCCTGGGTTTTTCGGAATTTTTTTCCCGTTTTTCTTGCGGAGCTCTCTGTCTGTGTGACCGCTTGTGAATATATGCACTTTTGATAATTTAAACAGCACTCCACTTCACATTGGGTTTTTAGTAATTTACATTTCTAGTGTCATTTTGGAGAGGTTACATACACATGCCTTGATTTAATAAGGTTTCAAAGTTATTCAAAATTGTTAGAAAAACATTTTTCAGTGATTTATCTACAGATGTTGTCAGTAAGGTCTATGGGAATTTTTCAAGTGTGGTAGCAGCTAGTTATTCACTACATTGTGTATTACTGTATTCCATCACTGTCAAAAACAGGTGCTAATAACTAAAATTAACAATCACCATGGAAACCAATAGAATATATTGCAGCATTTAACACTTGTTTTGCCTTAATAAATCACCCAAAATTATATAAGTAATAAGATATTTTGGTGGACTGCACATCTAATGCAATTAAAATGTCCCCTTTATTTACATTTCTCTCACAAACACACACATGAATAAACACACTATGGCCCCCTAACACATGTATACACACCGATATCGGCATTTTCATTTATATATACATGCCCTTTATACATACACACATGCACATATGCACTTTCTTTAACAGTATTTCACACACTACTCCTTCTGCTTCTTTTACGTGCATTTTTTACCTGGTAGATCAGTCGTCCATCATTTTCTGCCAAAATCAGTTTATTTAAACAAGGCAGTTGTATTGGTAGCCTTTCAGTTATACTTAATTTTAACCTCTTTTTGGTATTTTTTGCATGTTTTGCATGTTTCATTTATTTATCTCTAGAAGCACAGCTAACCTAAACATTTAATGGATAAAAGGCATGTGACAATTACATTTACCATGACAGTAACAGCTCACATAAAATAAAACATACTACTAAAGTTTGAGAATGCTTATCCCGAGAATTTATTGAACGGCTCCAAAGTGCCAATAATATCAAGAGAAAATAATTAAACCTGAACCAGAAAATAATGGAAATCCTGTGCAGGAAATGAGGAAAAAAACGTAAGTTCAGACCAACCAGTGTCTAAAATGCTGCCAGAATGGCGCAAGGGTATATGGATGTTTGTGTTAAAATTGATGGTGGAATGACATGGGTATGAAAACCTGTGGTGGTCCTTGTAAACATTGAAGCCAGAATCACACACTGACCTAACAGGTACAGTGACATTATTATTATTAGAAAGCACAAAGAACTCAAGATTTTATATGGTGCTGATGTAGTGTTTCGGTTTTCTGTCTCATCTGTAGTAGTACCTAGACATGTGCAATTCGTTTCGGGCCGAAAATGAATTCAGACAATTTTCGGGAAATTCTGACATTCGGGTATTCCCGAATGTCCGAATAGCAGAAGTGCAGAATTATAGAGGTCCCGAAGTTCTGAAATTACCGAATTGCCAAAGTTCCGAAGTGCTGAATTGCAGAAGTTCTGAAGCACAGTATTGCCCAAGTACTAATATACTTATCCAGTGAAAGAAGAAGAATGTTACATTGTATACAATTTTAAATAAAAAGTATACAAACATAGCCAGGATTCAGCTGTAAGCATTTGCAACACTTAAAACAATCAAGTAACATACATTCATATAAAATGTAAGTTACTTAGCCAGTCATGTAATGACAGGAATGAATAAGTAGATAACTCCCTAATTCCCACGGTATTAGGGAGCTATCTACTAAAAGGCTGAAAGACCTAAATTGGTCTTTCAGCCAAATTTACTAATACTAAGTAAAGATTACTTAGTATTAGTAAATTATGCCCCTACTCGCTATACTGCGAGTAGGGGCATGTCTATTAAACAGTGAGCAGCCACAGGCTGTAAAAAGCAAACAAAAAAAACAAAAAACATCCCCCCTCCCCCTCCTAACCTGAAGGGGGCCCTAAAGTAAAGTAATGGGGGGGACCTATTGTTCTCCCCCTCGGCCCCCACCACTGAGCGGTGGGTGGGGGCCCTAAAAACTAATTAGGGGGGACCTAATGTCCTCCCCCCTGGCCCCCACCCCTGAGTGGTGGGTGGGGGCCCTAAATTAGAATGAGGTGGGGACCTAATGTCCTCCCCCCTGGCCCCCACCCCTGAGCGGTGGGTGGGGGCCCTAAATACTAATAGGAGGGGGACCTAATGTCCTCCCTCCTGACCCCCACCCCTGAGTGGTGGGTGGGGGCCCTAAAATACTAATTAGGGGGGACCTAATGTCCTCCCCTCTGGCCCCCACCCCTGAGCATTGGGTGGGGGCCCTAAATTAGAATGAGGGGGGAGGACCTAATGTCCTCCTCCCTGGCCCCCACCCCTGAGCAGTGGGTGGGGGCCCTAAATTAGAATGAGGGGGAGAACCTAATGTCCTCCCCCCTGACCCCCACCCCTGAGCGGTGGGTGGGGGCCCTAAAATACTAATTAGGGGGGGGACCTAATGTCCTCCCCCCTGGCCCCCACCCCTGAGCGGTGGGTGGGGCCCTAAAATACTAATTGGGGGACCTAAAGTCCTCCCCCCTGATGGTTTCCGCTGAGCTGCCTACCTGCGTTCAGGAAGTCAAGATTGCAGCCGAGAGAAAGCCAAATGCTACCTGTGGTTTAATGCTATGGGCCTTGCAAGAAAACCATAGGCATGTGGAGCCTATTGCATTAGGGTGTGCACCTATATATATATATATATATATATATATATATATATGAGAAAACAAGGGGCTGGCTGCACTCACCTGAACATGCTTAAATGGGGTGCTGCTGGGGGCCAATAAGTACAGTAAAAATGAAAATCCAGCGCACTCCCTTATCTACTAAACAGCTATTTTGGTGCTGACAGATTTTGCAAGTTTTATTAAAAACACCTAATCTAGGCAAAAAATAATGGGGGTTTAGTTACATTATATGATCATACATTGCATGAGCCTGCCACAACGTCAATATACCTCATCTTTGGCAGGTCCTACTCTAACAGCCAACTGTCATTTGTACTTTACTTTTTGGCCCCCAGCAGCACCCCATTTAAGCATGTTCAGGTGAGTGCAGCCAGCCTCTTGTTTTCTTATATATATATATATATATATATATATATATATATATTTATTTATTTAGGAGTCTAGCCAGCTCCTTGGTTTTGCACCCCTCCCTGTCACAGGTGTCTCATCTCAGGACCCTATTTAGCCTTGTACTGCAGAGAACTCGAGATGGAAGGACTTCCCCAAGTGAGTAGCTCATTTAGTAGACAGTTGGCTGTTAGAGTAGGACCTTCCAAAGATGAGGTATATTGACGTTGTGGCAGGCTCATGCAATGTATGATCATATAATGTAACTAAATTTTTTTGCCTAGATTAGGTGTTTTTAATAAAACTAGCAAAATCTGTCAGCACCAAAGTAGATAAGGGAGTGCGCTGGATTTTCATTTTTACACTGAACAAAACTATAAATGCAACACTTTTGTTTTTTCCCCCTTTTTTCATGAGCTGAACTCATGAAAAATACTTTTTCTATGTACACAAAAGACCTATATCTCAAATCTGTCTAAATCTGTGTTAGTGAGCACTTCTCCTTTGCTGAAATAATCCCTCCACCTCACAGGTGTGGCATATCAAGATGCTGACTAGACAGCATGATTATTGCACAGGTGTGCCTTAGGCTGGACAGAATAAAAGACCACTCTAAAATGTGCAGTTTTATCACACAGCACAATACCACAGATGTCGCAAGTTTTAAGGGAGAGTGCAATTGGCATGCTGACTGCAGGAATGTCCACCAGAGCTGTTGCCCATGAATTGAATGGTCATTTCTCTACCATAAGCCGTCTTCAAAGGCATCAGAGAAATTGGCAGTACATCTAACCGGCCTCACAACCGCAGACCAGGTGTAACCACACCAGCCCAGGACCTCCACATCCAGCATCTTCACCTCCAAGATCGTCTGAGACCAGCCACCCGGACAGCTGCTGCAACAATCAGTTTGCATAACCAAAGTATTTCTGCACAAACTGTCAGAAACCATGTCAGGGAAGCTCATCTGCATGCTCGTCATCCTCATCAGGGTCTTGACCTGACTGCAGTTTGTCGTCGTAACGACTTGAGTGGGCAAATGCTCACATTCAATGGCATTTGGCACTTTGGAGAGATGTTCTCTTCACGGATGAATCCCGGTTTTCACTGTACAGGTCAGATGGCAGACAGGGTGTATGGTGTTGTGTGAGTGAGCGGTTTGCTGATGTCAATATTGTGGATCTAGTGGCCCATGGTAGCGGTGGGGTTATGGTATGGGCAGGCTTATGTTATGTATGTAGAGGCAGAAGAAGACATAGATGCATTCCTTCAGGATTTTGAAAGACTGTGTGCCTTGCATAGGATCAGTGCAGAAGACTGGGTTCCCATTTTGGCTGGGTGTTTAACTGGGAGGGCAGAAGCCTATCGTACTGTACTAGATGAGGAAATCAGAGATTACAGTAGAGTGAAAGAAGTTATACTGGCCCGGTATGCTATAACACCAGAGGCATACTGGAGGTGGTTCAGGGACTTAAAGAAAGCTGAGAAAGACTCGCATGCTGAGTGGGCTTGCAGATTACAGCGGGCAGCCCTCGGGTGAGTGCAAGCTAGCAAAGCACGGTCCATGGAGGACGTAATACAAATGCTACTGATGGAACAATTTTATGATGGGGTACCGACCGATGTCCAAGAATGGGTAAGGGACCATAACCCTACATCCCTCACAGAGACGACTACCTGGACGCACGAAGGCAACAGAAACCAGTAGTCCCAAAGACCACAGTAAAAACCTTTGGGGGAACAAACTACCCCACAGTCCCACCGCAACAACTACCACCACCACCACCACCTGCTGCACAACCACAATTTCTCCAGCCTAGCTCTGGGCCCTGTCACCACTGCCAGAAATGGGGGCTTTATAATTGAGAATGCCCACAACTACGGGATCGATCCACCTGGATCCGTCCAGGACCACCACCACCACTGAGAGCAGCCGCAGCAGACTACTACCAGGACGTAATCCCAACACCATATGGTTCAGCAGTTCCCATTCCCACCATGGAACAGTGGGAAGTACTGCACGAGGCAGACCCTGTACAGGCCAACGCGGATAACCGCCAACATCACACACAGACCGTATATCTAGAGGGTAAAGCTGTGCAAGGGCTCCGCGACTCAGGAGCCACTATAACTTTGGTCAAAAGCCACCTGATCTCGGACAAAGCTAAAACCAGCAAGACCGTAGCCGTCAGGATAGCTGGGGGAGCAGTATACCGGCTACCTACAGCAAGGGTTCACCTACATTGGGGAGTGGGGTCAGGAGAGGTGGAGGTGGGGGTTGATGCCGCAATTGCCAGCGGAAGTTTTGCTGGGCAATGATCTGCGAAGGTTCACGTCCGCTTTTGACGTGACCCCAATCACAGGAGAAGCCCATCTTGTGGTCACCAGACAACAGGCCCGCACCCAAGTCCAACACACACTGGCGGAGGTTCAGGTAAGAGATCCTTCCCCTTCAGTAGATTGTGTCCCCTGGGCCCCTCCTAATGAATTTGCAGCAGAGGTGATAACTGATCCCACGTTACAAGTATATAGGGACAAGGTCACAGCAGACCCACCCGGAGGGGAGGGAGAGAGGTTTATGTGGGATAAGCAGCTTTTATAAAGGGAGTCTGACAAGCAGATAGCCGGGTCAGACCAGATAGTTATGAGGCAGTTAGTGGTACTGTCGGACCAGGTACAGACTGACCCAAAGTTTCTTTTGGCCAGGGATCAGCCAGGAAGTGCGCCGATATTGCAGCATTTGCGATACGTGCCAGAAGGTAGGAAAAAGGGGTGACCGGCGCAAGGCCAAGCTACATCCCCTGCCCATAATTGAGGAGCCATTTAGCAGAGTGGCTGTGGATTTAATAGGACCCCTCAAGAAAGCTATCCCTTCAGGAAATAAATATATCCTGACTGTTGTGGACTATGCCATTAGATATCCAAAGGCGGTGGCTCTGACTAATATTCACGCTGAAACGGTAGTTGAGGCCCTCATGCAGATCTTCTCCAGGATGGTATTACCCAAGGAGATCATCTCAGCTCAGGGTACTCAATTCACCGCAGAAGTCACACAACGCCTCTGGAAGTTCTGTGACATTAAGCCGATCATTAGTGCCCCTTACCACCCCCAGACTAATGGGCTCTGCGAACGATTCAATGGTACATTGAAACAAATGCTCTGAACCTTCGCAGAGACTCACAAGGACTGGGAGCAATTCCTGCCCCAACTCCTCTTTGCTTACCAGGAGGTGCCGCAGGAGTCCACCGGGTTTTCCCCGTTCGAATTGTTATTCGAGAGAAGGGTACGGGGGCCACTAGACGTGATTAGAGAGCATTAGGAGGGAGATCGGAGCACCGACGGCACCCCCACCGACGGCATTCCGAGACCGCCTAGAAGCATTGACTAGGACGGTAAGGGAAAACCTTCAGGTGGGTCAGACCCACTAACGCAGATGGTATGATCGGGGCACCAGGGACCGTAGCTTTCAGGTAGGACAGAAAGTGTTAATTTTAAAACCTGTCCGTCATGATAAGTTGCAGGCCGCCTGGCAGGGCCCTTGTAGGGTGGTGGAGCAGAGATGTGACACCACTTATATAATCGGCTCTTGCGTTGGAACTGGAGGGCGCCGCATGCTCCATGTGAACATGATGAAACCCTACCAGGAGCGCTCCGAGGAGGTGACCGCTATATGTGCACCCAACTCGGATGAGGGAGACGGTCAGTTGTCAGGAGATTTAGGGGAGGTTGCACTGGGAGACCGGTTGAGCCCTCAGGAGCGTATCGAGGTACAACAACTGTTAAGAGAGAAGCAAGACACCTTCTCTAATGTACCTGGATTCACTCCTCTGGCCACTCACCGGGTAGAAACCCCAGGACAACTTCCCATGCGCCAGACCCCCTACCGCATCCCTGAAGCGGTGCGGGAAAATATACGCAAGGAGATCGAGGAGATGCTCCAGCTGGGGGTGATTGAACCCTCAGACAGCCCCTGGGCTTCCCTGGTAGTCCTGGTACCAAAACGGGATGGTACGACCCATTTTTGTGTGGACTACCGGAGGCTGAACGAGAAGACCGTGTCGGACGCCTGTCCCATGCCCAGGATAGACGAACTGCTGGATAGGATGGCCAGGGGCCACTACCTCACTACCATTGACTTGTGTAAGGGGTATTGGCAAATTCCCTTGGCCCTGGACGCCATCCCTAAGTCGGCCTTTGTCACCCCATTCGGCTTGTACCAATTTAAGGTCATGCCGTTTGGGATGAAAAACGCCCCGGCTACCTTTCAGCGGATGGTGGACCGCCTCCAAGATGGGTTCCAAGACTATACCTGTGCATATCTAGATGATATTGCCATTTTTATCAAGACCTGGCAGGAGCACTTGGCCCATATAGGAGCGGTCCTAGACAGAATTAGGGAAGCAGGTCTAACGCTGAAGCCAGCCAAATGTAGTATAGGGATGGTCGAGGTACAATACCTGGGCCATCGGTTAGGCTGTGGGAAGCAAAAACCAGAACCAGCCAAAGTAGAGGCCGTAGCCCAATGGCCCACCCCTAGGACTAGGACAGGTGTTGGCGTTTTTAGGAACAGCAGGGTATTATCGGAAATTCATCCCTAACTATAGCGCCCTGGCCAAACCCATGACCAACCTGACCCGTAAGAACCTTTCCTGCCAAGTAACCTGGACCCCAGAGTGTGAGCAGGCATTCCAGCACCTGAAAAATGCACTGATAAATGCCCCTGTCTTGGCAGCTCCCAATCCAACTAAACATTTTCTTGTTCACACAGACGCTTCTATGTTTGGATTGGGAGCAGTACTGAGCCAAGTCGGTGCCGATGGCGGAGAACATCCCGTAGCTTACATCAGTCGCAAGTTGTTACCCAGAGAAGGAAGCTGCGCCGTCGTCGAGAAGGAATGCCTGGCTGTGGTGTGGGCCCTGAAGAAATTGCAGCCGTATTTGTATGGACAGCCGTTTTCCTTGCTCACGGATCACAACCTGTTAGTATGGCTGAACCGGGTGTCCGGAGACAATGCCAGGCTGCTGCGCTGGAGTTTGGCGCTGCAGCCCTTTGACTTTAACATTCAGTACCGCCCGGGCAAACAGAATGGGAACGCTGACGGGTTGTCAGGACAAACAGACCTGGAGAAATGATCCGTGAGCATCCCTGGACATCCCCAAGCCGATCCGTGTTGAATCAGACTGTGTATGCCGGCTTGTGGGCAAGGGGGAGCAGTGTAGCGGATGGTACTGTGGCTGTCCTGAAAGACTATGAGAATCCTGCAATTCGTGTGTTGTTTCTGCTTTGTATTTAATTGTAAGTAGCATTCGTATGATTGTTTGGTAGTTTCCATCGGTATTTCATACGAATGGAAACTACCGAACTAATAGACCACCCCAGAGTGAAGCGTGTCCCTCGTTAAGCTATAAAGTACTTGCTAACCGCAGACTAATAGGTGGTTTATGGATTTATCGGGGTGGCCGCCATTCGGCATGCGAACACGTGGCGGCGGCCATCTTACGCACGAAAGGCTCAGCGGTGTTTGGTCATCGAGTGTCTGGAACTCAAATCGGACACTTGATTAGCCGAACACCGCTGACACCTCCAGAGCTCCATAACTCACGAACGGGAAGATGAATCAGCCCCCCTGAGTTTTCTTATAGCTGCATCCTATGAGTTTTCCTCTGGCAAAATCTCCACCAGATACATAACGCTTGAGAGGTATGCCTTTTTTAGTGTTTTTGGTCGATAAGATTCTGTACGTAGGCCCCTCATAATTGTCAGCACCAGGCTTAATGGCCTCTTAATCTGGCCCTGCCCCCAATACAGTAAACCTGCACATTTTAGAGTGGCCTTTTATTGTGGCCAGCCAAAGGCACACCTGTGCAATAATCATGCTGTCTAATCAGCATCTTGATATGCCACACCTGTGAGGTGGATGGATTACCTCGGCAAAGGAGAAGTGCTCCCTAACACAGATTTAGACAGATTTGTGAACAATATTTGAGAGAAATATGCCTTTTGTGTACATAGAAAAAGTCTTAGATCTTTGAGTTCAGCTCGTGAAAAATGGGGGCAAAAACATTTATAATTTTGTTCAGTGTATTTACACATACATATATATATATATATATATATATATATATATATATATACACATACATACATACATACATATACACACACATATACAAATACACTCTTGCATACATACACAGACCCGCACTCAAATGAATATCAATACAAACAAACATTGTTGTGATCCATCATCCATTCTGCTGCCTGCAGAAATCACTCAGCTGGGGTCCCGGGGAGCCTGTGCCTGTCTGCTCTGACGATTCTCCTTATCTGCTGCCGTAACTTTCCTTGCTGACTCCTTGCTCTTTCATGTCCATTTCCCCATACTTCACATCCCCCATATTTCATGTCCATTTCCCCCCCCATTTCATGTCTATTCCACCATTTCATGTCCACCCCCCCACTACTGACTCACTGAGAGGAAGTGCGGTGAAATCTATATCATAGAATCACTAGTAGTACTAATGAGTCTATTATAAAGATTTCACCCCCTCCCTCATTCCATTCACTTACCTGGTCCTGGGAGCTCCTCTCTCTTTCCTTCCACACGGCCGTCTGCAAAGAGTGCTGGGAGGAAGTGATGTCATCGCTGGTGACCTCACTTCCTCGCAGTGCTGGGAGGGGAGGGAGAGAGGGAGGGTTGCCGCTTGCACATTTTCACTTGTGGGCAGCAAATGCGGGGCCCGCGGCTCTGGCAAAGTGGGGAAGCCACTCTTCACTACAATGGGGCCCAGCTCATTCCGGGACATTACAAAATGTGGGAGTTGGGCACCCTAGATTAGGGTGTGCCCAGGCAGACCCGGCACACCCCGTGCGCACGCCTATGAAGCAAACCTTCTCTCCCGGGCCTTTCAGAAGCTATGGGAGCAATTCTGGCATAAGATCCAATGACTAGCTGCGAGAGCTGCACAAACATCTTAGTTCTACCGCCAGTTGGGCACAACACTGACACAAAATCGACGGTTAAGAAACAGGGGCAGACACATCAGAAGGCACTAGAGAGCTAAAAGCTACCCACTACCTTCCTCGGCCATGGTCCAACCTGGGACAATACACCAAACACAATTCACTCCCTCGGAAGACCAAGTCTCACCTTTCCAGCATGAATTCTGATAAAAAGCCTTGAGATCAAATCCTGCGTGATACTGGCAACGGGACCAGTGAGACTAATGCTCTGGACTGTATTAAGGTAATCAGTAGGACTTGTGTCACTATTCTAAACCATGGTAGCACCCACTACATGAGAGGTATAGGCTGAATTTCCCCACTCCCCTGCTGACCTCTGTAGAGTTTGCTCACCACATACTTTCACCATCTGGAGTCCTGATTTATAGCGACACATACAGATCGGGAAGAGGGACTTACAGCCCTCCAGCAACATTGGGGGAAGCACCCTTGACCGCATGATACACCTTCATCTTGTGAGTGCATTAATTTATAGCACACACTTTGAATTTAATTTGTATTACACTATATTTTGTTTATGTTTTTTTCTTTAAATGTAACAGCCGTATGCCACATGTTTGTTTTGTCTATATTCTGGTTTATGTGAGATCATTACCTGGAAAGTTATCTTGGGGAGGCTGTCCATTTTGACGTATTAGTATATTACATACTTGTTGTTTTTCTATTCTCACATCTATATTGTGGTGATAGTTTTTTTCGTTTGCATATTGGCTCACCAAATGCCTGTAGATAGTTGCCACTCACTTTGTTTCTATTGATTAATCTCACCTGCCGTTCCCATGCATATTTAGACCTCAGTGGTACCACTCATTGTTTATTTTAACGTATTCCATGCCAGGGATTACTGTATCCAGGGCTGGCCTTAGGGGTGTGCAAGCTGTGCGATTGCAGAGGGCGCCATGGAGCAGGGGGCGCCATGAGGCCGACATAGCTCACACATTGTCTGTGTCAGGGGAGCTAAAACAGGTATATATATTAAAAAAAAAATCTTGGCAGCAGGGGTGGAGCTTATCCCAAGACGGAGGCGGAGCCAATACCTACCCGAAGCCCCTGGTAACAGCTGCACAGGAACGAGGTAATGGAAAGAGGTAAGTCTGTGTGTGTGACTGCCTGGCTATTTGTGACTGTTTGCCTGTGTGTGTGTGTGGCTGTCTGTGTGTGTGACTGCCTGGCTATTTCTGACTGTTTGCCTGTGTGTGTGTGTGTGTGCCTGTTTGTGTTTGTGACTGTTTGCCTGTGTGTGTCTGCCTGCCTGTGTGTGTGACTGCCTGCCTGTGTGTCTGCCTGCCTGTGTGTGTGACTGTGTGTCTGACTACATGCCTGTGTTTGTGACTGCCTGCCTGCCTGTGTTTGTGACTGCCTGCCTGTGTGTGTCTGTGTGACTGCCTGACTGTGTGTGTGTGACTGTCTGTCTGGCTGCATACGTGTGTGTGTGACTGACTGCCTGTGTGTGTGACTGTCTGCCTGCCTGCCTGCCTGTGTTTGTGACTACCTGCCTGTGTTTGTGTGTGTGTGACTGTCTGTCTGACTACCTGCCTGTGTGTGTGAATGTCTGTCTGTGTGATTGCCTGCCTGTGTCTGTGATTGTCTGTCTGTGTGAATGCCTGCCTGTGTGTGTCTGCCTGCCTGTGTGTGTGCGTAACTGTCTGTCTGTGTGACTGCCTGCCTGTGTGTGTGACTGTCTGTCTGACTGTCTGTGTGTGACTGTCTGTCTGACTGTCTGTGTGTGACTGTTTGCCTGTGTGTGTGTGTGCGTGTGGCTGTCTGTCTGTGTGAGTGCCTCTGTGTGTGTGTGGCTGGCTGTCTGTCTGTGTGAATGCCTGACTGTGTGTGTCTGCCTGCCTGTGTGTGTGCGTAACTGTCTGTCTGTGTGACTGCCTGCCTGTGTGTGTGACTGTCTGTCTGACTGTCTGTGTGTGACTGTTTGCCTGTGTGTGTCTGTGTGACTGCCTGCCTGTGTGTGTGTGTGTGGCTGTCTGTCTGTGTGACTGCCTCTGTGTGTGTGTGGCTGTCTGTCTGTGTGACTGTCTCTGTGTGTGTGTGTGGCTGTCTGCCTGCCTGTGTGTGACAGTTTGCCTGTGTGTGTGCCTGTGCATGTGACTATCTGCCTTTAACTGTGTGTGTGTGTGCCTATCAGCGTGTGTGAGTGTCTGCATGCCTGTAACTGAGTGTGTGACTGCTTTTTATGGCGCATGTGTGACTGTCTGCTTGTGACTGTGTGTGTGACTGTATGCCTGTGACTGTGTGTGTGCCTGTAACTGTTTGTGATTGTATGCATGTAACTGTGTGTGACTGTCTGCCTCTAACTGTGTGTTTGGCTCTGTGACTGTCTGCCTGTAACTGAGCATGTGTGACTGTCTGTCTGTAACTATGTGTGTGTGACTTTCTGCCTGTAACTGAGCGTGTCTGACTGTATGCTTTGTAACTGTTAGTGTGACTGTCTGCCTGTGTGTGTGACTGCATACAGGCAACATGGTTGGGAGGGGGGGCCGCTGTGAAGACTTTTCGCACAGGGTGCCTAATGGCCTAAGGCCGGCCCTGACTGTATCTACATTACCTCTTAACCATGCTAGTTGGGTTAGCATGAACCCCTGTTGAATTGCCTGTGCCTATCTAGTCTTTTAATCAGAGATGCTAGTCTCAGTTACCAGATTAGAGATGTATGCAGAGTTGTTTTTGTTTAGTTTTTTTTCTTGCATTTTATTAAACATAGCAGCCTAATTCAGGGGGGAATGGCACACATGTGATTCCTGGTACATGATAACTGATATCTAGAAATGTTCTTGCTAAACAAGTCTATTTTTTATCAATCGTCTAGACATGAATACTTAACTTGACTATAATGTTCTATAACAATTGTGCTGTATTCTCGTACGCTTGCAAATGCTGTTGGGGAATTGTGAGCTAACTTGTTATATTTCCAAAAATAAAGAATTAAAAAAAAAAAAAAGAGTACTGCACAACAACACCAATACATTATCCAAACTGTGAAGAATTGTGGAGAGAGCTGTCACGAAAGCTACTCCAAGTGTGTACACAACTTGTGGTTATGGTGGTAAAATAATTAAAAAACACTATATGTCTGCACTAGACTGGAAATAATGATAAAAATATCCCTAACACTGCCCACACTTAATTATAATAATATAAATATTACTATTTTATAACGCTGCTACCATCAAGACAATTTATAAGTGGGGTGCCTTGGTCCCACAAGTAAAAACTCACCAGTACAATTTAGCACAATATAGTTCATAAAATAATATTTATCATGAACAAGCAATAGTCACAGTGCATATAAAAAAACAGATGACAAACAAATTATTTACACCAAAAACAATTAAAAATGAAAAGGAGAAAATAACAGAAAACCTAACTACTCACTAAGATGGTAAAGTAACAGTATTTTCTGCCTGGGGGGGTCTCCGGCAAGCATATATTGCATCTTACTCAAAATAAGATCTTGGCTCCTAGTAAGCAAACAAAACATTTGCCCATCAATTAGCTGTATGCCTCCTGGTCTCAGGTTTCCAAGCCTGCACAGAGGTGGTATAGGTGGAGGGGAAAGCGTACTTAAACTAGCAATAAGTGACCTCCCCATGTGTGTCAGACCAACATCAATCCAAACAGAAACTTTAGATTTATTTCCTCTTTTGTGCTTGCCACGGGAATAAAAATTGCATCTATGATTTTGTTGCAAATTTTCCATTCCATAAACATGTCACACTTCCTACTTATGAACTAATAGAATGGACTTCACTATTCCTTTTAAACAACTTAAGCTGCCCTAGCCATATTTATACTCATTTTGTAGCTTGTGCACCCCCCTTTCTAAATATGCACAAAAGGAGACATTATCATTAATCGGTGGGTTATTATTAACCTTGTGGAACAAAATGTTTTGCTTGAATGCCAATGATCATTAGCATATCAAAATAATCCAGTATCTAAAAGGGGATTTAGAGATATAATTAATTAATGTTCGTTTATATTGTACTAGACAGAGGCAACTCATGTGTAACATTTAACACCTTGCAGAGGGGACCTGGAGTCACAGCTTTAAAAGACTTATAAGCGTTCTGAAATGTATTGCTTTTTGAACTTTATCGCATTCCTATATAATTTTAATAAACCTCTTCCTCTACCAAGTAGCAAATTCATATATGCACTACCCAAACCACATTAAATAGCAATATTCTATTATGCAACATAAATTATGCACTGTTAGTGTGACAGAAGCATCATGGATTTGGGCTGCTTTGCTGTCTCGGGATCTAGATACCTACAATCAATCGATTTTTTACAACAGAATGTCATGGCAGAAGTCCCTGATCTCAAGTTTAAGAGACACTGGGTGATGCAACAAGGTAATGTCCCAAAGCACACAACTAAATCAACTAAAAATGTCTGAAAAGGAAGAAGTTGGCCAAGTCATAGTTCTGACCTTAACCCAATTGCGATGATGTGGCATGATCTGAAGAGGGCTGTGTAATAAAGAGAACCCATAAATATTGATCCTCTGAAACAGATTTGTAGGGGGGAATGGCTCAAAATTAATCCTTTCTCTTTGCAAGTCTTATAAGCAGCTACAGTTAAAGGACCACTATAGGCACCCAGACCACTTCAGCTTAGTGAGGTGGTCTGGGTGCCTGGTCCATCTAGGATTAACCCTTTTTTCTATAAACAGAGCAGTTTCAGAGAAACTGCTATGTTTATGTTAGGGTTAATCCAGCCTCTAGTGGCTGTCTCATTAACAGCCGCTAGAGGGCTTCCGCGTTTCTCACTGTGAAAATCACAGTGAGAAGATGCCAGCGTCCATAGGAAAGCATTGTGAATGCTTTCCTATGGACTGGCTGAATGCGCGCGCGGCTCCTGCCATGCATGCGCATTCAGCCGAAGAGGAGGAGAGGAGGAGCAGAGCTCCCCGCCAGGCGCTGGAAAAAGAGGTAAGTTTAACCCCTTCCTCTCCATCCAGCCCGGCGGGAGGGGGACCCTGAGGGTGGGGGAACCCTCAGGGCACTATAGTGCCAGGAAAATGAGTATGTTTTCCTGACACTATAGTGGTCCTTTAATGTTTGGTAGAAGTGGCTGCTGTTAAAGCAGGATATACAGTTACTAAATGCAAAGGTTAATTTGTGTTTCCCTCATGCACTGTGAATGATTACTCTGTGTTTTCAATTAAAAACAGTTTGTGTGTAATTAGTTTAGTATTATCGTGCCTATAATTGTGACTTGTGTTACAATTGTGAAGATGTGACTACGTTGTATTTGTAATCAACGCAGAAGTCCTTGTGCTTCCAAAGGGTTCACAGACTTTGTCTTTCAAATGTACTTTTAAGTAACAAATTGTGTGGACTCACCACTAACTTTTCCCATGTAATAAGTCAAATGTACAGCTAATCTGACCGTCTAAAAATTTTATTTTTCCTTTCAAGGCCTAATGAAAAATGGGTACACCAATGCAGACAATTCTTCTAATCAATGAGTTCACTCAGCCCACATATATAACCTTACACTGAATTTCCAGTGACACCTTTCCTCCTACACTGCAAGAATCATTAAGAAAAGGAATTCTCCACTAAGTTTATTTCTGTGCTCTGACCTAAGCTTAGCTTGTGACACTGGCACTGCTATGGAACAGAGATAGATGTCATGGAACATGTCTTAAACAAGCTATTTAGTAAGGCACAAATGACTAGGGAGGAACTCTCCATTTCCACACTGTTTCATTTCAGTACAACGGACCGGAGTTCTAAAACTCTGAACACAGACAAATATATTTATATTTGTGTTTGGCACCAGAATGGTTAAAGGTCATTTGTTGCATTTACATTTTCATCATTGTAATTTTATGTAGCCTCCTATAATGTGAATGCATACTGTTATACCGATTGATTATACTGATACTGTATCGTGTGTAACTGTTTTGTTAATTTAGCAGTACTACATTTAAATTATGCATGCTCATGACATTGTGGCCCTTTTATATTTCCACTAGAGCCTAATGATTCTTCCTTATCTAGAACATTAATCTGACAATTCTTAGTTTTCAATATGTTCTAAAAGCTCTCTTAGGTGATAAAGCCAATGCTCAAGGCACAATCACCACTGCAGCTTATCGTAGTGCTTATGTTGCTAAGAAACTATCCCTGCTTTCCCATTCAGTTATTCATGTAGTTGGTGAGCATGCACTGGATGACCGCGTCTTTAAAGTCAGTCTCTGTCGCTTGCGAATGCTGGGCTCTGAGTGCGCATGCACAGTTCTATACCTGGCTCAGAGCATCATGCATTGTACTTCACAGGGAACATGTTTGAGTGTGCATATTGACATTACAGCCTCTGCAAATGTATGAGACTTATTTAGGTGGCACTATCAGGCAATGCATGGTCAGCAAGACTTCCTCATATTACATTTGTGGATAGAGAGCTGGAGTGTGGGTCCAACAGATCAAGATCAAAATAAAGATCTGTGTGATTAATATTGAAGTACATTATACTGTTTTAGTGCATAATGTGAAACTAAAGAATTACCTCTGATGGGAGGTAATATGTAATACAATAAAGTGTCTTGGTGATCAGCAGCTCAACACTTAAAGTGGAATACCCTTTTATTCACACGTCATAAAATAGCAAAAAAAATGTGGTATAACATACCTATTGGTGGAGCGCTAATAAATAATTTTATCTGGCCTGCGTAGGGGAACCTTGAACTTACCACGCAAATATATACTCGAAGATACATAAAATGACAAGAAAAAAACAAGGCAAAAAAATAATAATAGTGCAGATGGTATAAAACAGTTTTAGTCTAGTATTAAACAAAAAACTAGAACCACTCACATGTTCTGGAGCCTATATAATATTGGCTCCGTAGGATGAAGCTTTTTGCTCTTAGGGCAGCAACACACCCATCTCACGGTATTGTCTCCTCCAGAAGGGATATAAGAAGACAAAAAACCAATGTGTAGGATCTTTTAGTTGTGAACTTACATATAATGGTAAATATTAAGCTCACCTTGTTTAGAGCCTTCAAATTTTTCCTCCAAGGGTAACAAGCAGAGTGTCAATTTTCTGGGGATGGCAGCACCCCAATGAAGATTCTCTAAGGCTTCAGAGGACTTTGTTGGAGAAATATTAAAATGTATTTATTACAAATTAAAACATACATACTAAGTGCTGACAGCTGACTGACGAAGCTCATGGATGAGTGAAATGCATTTAAGCAGATTTGGACTTTTTATTTGACTTTTTTATTTTCCATAGCACTCAGTAAAGCTTGAGAGTGGTATACATGGTTATTAGAATCAATGGGTTTGAGGTCAGAATGGTGTAACATGTAGTATTGGAGTACGTGGTTTGTTTAATTTTTAACAGGAGTTAAAGTTCTGGTTAAAAGTTTTTGGTTTAGTTCTATGCTTTGAGTGATTCAATTTTTGGCACCTGACATGTAAATCTGGCCCTGTCTGAAATGGAAATTTCTGTGAAAGCTAGTGTTATGTACTATGAAGAAACCCCTTACTTTTCAGATCACTTTTAGAGCACTTTAATAAATATAATCAAAATTATGACAGAAATAATACATAACGTTTAAATAAAGTGATAGACAGTAGTTGCATGACATTTCCTGTGATACAAAAAAAGAAATTGATAATATTTGGTATAGTCCTCCTATTTAAATGTGTGACGACCTAAAAACAATCTTTAGTTATAGACAGACAGCAAAAACATGCAGTGCAGTACAAAATACATTATATAAGACACAGGGGCATGCTTCACTATCTTTATTTTCATTATATTGGAAAGGTGAACACCTTTAAAAAAAAGAGTATTAGAGTAAAGATAAAGAGGAAAAAGAGAGTCAGAAATAAGATGAGAAGGTAGGGACCACCAGGAATGCCATCCCAGGGCCCTTACCATCCCTGAAGAGATTCCCAAGGAAGCCACACTTTCCTGTGATCTGGATCGCTAAATACTTAATGGATTCAGGAGTGAAATGTATATCTTGACAGTCCCAACCAAAGCTGACTTTAAGGAAAGAGCAATGGACTTTTCAATATTAACTTTGTAGTCTGATAGTTTTTCGAAGGAAATTAGAAATGAATGTAAATGTTGGATCAATGACACCTAAGTTGTTCATGTATGAAGTGCATCAGCAGCATATGCTATGAGTGTGAAGGTCTGACCATCAACAATAACCCCATTAACATCTGGTTAGTTTCATGTACAGTTGTACAGTAGTAACTTTAAGGAAACTACAAACAGTAATGGTAACAGAGGGCATCACTGTCTTGTGCCATTGCCTATAACAAAGGGACCAAACCTAGCTCTTCTAATCCAGGTGTTTTACTAGTTCAAAAAAGTAAGGCAATTCTACCCTGTCAAATGCATTCCTGGTGTTTGGTGATAAAATCAGAGAAGGTGTTGCAGAGTTGACCAGTGTCTAAATTTAATCTATATTTCTTCTGGTGTTCTCATATAGCTGTTACCCCAGGATAAAGTGCACCTGATGTGGATAGATCAAAGTGCCCAACAGTGGGTTGAGCCTCTGAGACAGAATTTTGGAAAGATGTTTGCATCAAAGTTAATCGATGATGCAGGTCTATAATTTGCAACAAGCATACTATCTGAGCCTAGCTTAGGTATAAGTACATTGTTAGCAAGTGACATATCTAACTCTGGTTTCCCCACAGTGCAATTATTAACAAGGGTTTGAAGGTGGGGAATAAGTTCCTCAAGGGACGTCTTGCAGTTTCCTCCCTCTAGACCAGGGGTGGGGAACCTCTGGCCCTCGAGATGTTTTAGACTATATCTCCCTTGATGCTTTGCCAGCATTATGGCTGTAAGAGCATTATGGGAAATGTAGTCCAAAACATCTGGAGGGCCAAAGGTTCCCCACCCCTGCTCCAGACCATCTGGACCCAGGTTCTTATTCTCCTTTAAGGCTGAAATGACCACTTGGTTTTCATCTTTTATAATTGGAAATCCAGTGGTGTCCATTGCATTTACTGGAAGTGTGACGAGAGCCAAAGAATTAAAGGAACACAATAGGGTAAAAATGTAGTTTAGGCCCCTGACACTCACCTTGCCCTCCTTAAAAATTGTTAAAACTCATCTTTATTCAGTGCTGCGTGGGACTGCCATCGCTGGCCTTGCCTCCGATCCACCTCCATCCACCATCAAAACTGATGATCTCAGCTAATTCAAGGTTCCAATGCTGTTTTACAGCACTGACCCAGGAAGCACCTCTAATAGCTGTCTAATTGTGACTGCCACTGGAGGTGATAGTAGGCAGTCATGTAAACACTGCCTTTTTCCTGAAACTGAAGTTGTTCTGGTGAATATAGTGTCCTTGTAATATATGAGGAAATGGCGTAACCCTCATTATGACAGCATTACTGAGGAGAATGATTATAAAAGGAAGAGAAAAATTCAGTAAATATATTTAAGATATCTGCAGGGGTGTTTGTTAGGTTCCCATCCTTAGTCTTGATAGCAGTGATGGATTTGTTTCATAAGGTTCTGATTAAGAGGGTATCCACTTTGTTGGACTTTTTATAGAACATCCATTTGGACCACAAAAGGGAGTGAGCAATGTCACCCAGAACAGTTTCCTTAATGAAGTGTCAGTGGGCTCTGTAGTGTTGTTGTTCCACCATACCTATGGTAGTATGCAGCAAAAAGAGAACTTGTGTTTTCATCTTTTTTCTACTGGTTGCTACTTAGATGAAATATTCCCTAAGCAACATTTTGTGGCCTGACTAGACAGTTGATGATATTCCAGGAGTGATATTTTTGCTAAAGTGTTTCCAAATAACAGCCCGGGTATCCTCCATTGGATCCCGTACATTGGATGATAGTTTGTCCTGTTCCACCATACCGTGGAATCACAACATCCCTGGACAGAAACTTCTGTCACCTACAGGACATGCACAATGTTGAAATTACCCCCAGTAAAATCACAGCCAAGTAAAATTACCCCATGGTGGAATGACCTGACCAAAACTTGTAAGGACTCCCAGAATTCCAAATCTGGAACATAAAGTTTGTATCTATAATAAGAAAACAGTAAGTTAAAGAGTATATTGTACCTGACACTAATAAACAACATCCATCTGGGTCCAGGATTATCTGTGCGATGTTTAATGGACATTGCTTATGAATTTAAATAGCCACTCCATTGCTTTTCGGAATGCTTGGGAATCTATAACTGTGCTATACATCCAGAGATATAGGATAGGAAGTAGGGAGATATGACTCCTGTATAAATGATATGTCTTCTTTTTGTCTCTTCATTTCTCAAAAAAGGTTGCGTCTTCTGGTAGGGGAGTTGAGACCTTTAGTGTTTAAAGAAGTGATTTTTAAAGTAAAATTAAATATGTGAATGGTGTGGTGTTGTAGCTTATTAACCCTTTGGCATAGGTTTACATGGCTCATGGCCCAAGTTTTATGTGGACCACTCTAAACTACCAACAAGGCCTACAAGGGTGTTAAAAATTGGAAAAGGGTTGTTAGACCATATTTAACATGGCAGATTAACTGGAGGGTAACATAAGGAGAGTATGGTAATAGAGCGAACATGCACCATACATCTAGGTAAACAAATCTCACTGTATTGTCTCCTCCAGAAGGGATATAAGAAGAGAAAAAACCAATGTGTAGGATCTTTTAGTTGTGAACTTACATATAATGGTAAATATTAAGCTCACCTTGTTTAGAGCCGTCAAATTTTTCCTCCAAGGGTAACAAGCAGAGTGTCAATTTTCTGGGGATGGCACCACCCCAATGAAGATTCTCTAAGGCTTCAGAGGACTTTGTTGGAGAAATATTAAAATGTATTTATTACAAATTAAAACATACATACTAAGTGCTGACAGCTGACTGACTAAGCTCATGGATGAGTGAAATGCATTTAAGCAGATTTGGACTTTTTATTGAACTTTTTTATTTTCCATAGCACTTAGTAAAGCTTGAGAGTGGTATGCATGGTGATTAGAATCAATGGGTTTGAGGTCTGAATGGTGTAACATGTAGTATTGGAGTACGTGGTTTGTTTAATTTTTAACAGGAGTTAAAGTTCTGGTTACAAGTTTTTGGTTTAGTTCTATGCTTTGAGTGATTAAATTTTTGGCACCTGACATGTAAATCTGGCCCTGTCTGAAATGGAAATTTCTGTGAAAACTAGTGTTATGTACTATGAAGAAACCCCTTACTTTTCAGATCACTTTTAGAGCACTTTAATAAATATGATCAAAATTATGACAGAATTTAACTGTCACGTTTCAGAACACTTTGATAATGTCTTTCTGAAATCAAATCCCCTCTCCCGATTCTATTCATTTCTTCACTCACATCATTTTCTTGAATATTTTTTTTTCTATTCAGTTATATCCATACTTATTATATTCACTATCAGCCGATTAACGATGCACTATTTTAGTTATTCTGAACATTTCAAATATCAGAATAAACACCTCCACAAATGTCCTGGTTTGTGGGTATTTCAGAGGTCTGACACAGAGTTTTGGAATATGTAGGTCCTTAACTAATCTGATATGTGTGGTGTCTTGTAGTCATCCATTTTTTCACTTCTCCAACATAAATATTTGGATTAAACTCCAATTATTACTGGTTACCACCATTAAGGTTTATTGGGAATTGAGATTCAGAATTCTCCCACTGCAAAATTCCTGTGGGATGAATTACCGAGCATCTTGGATTGTGATCCAATATTTTTTTGCATGTGGGCAAGTATGTTTGCATGAATTGTGCTGGTGTGTAAGTAAAAGGTAGTTATTTGCAGAAATAATACATAACGTTTAAATAAAGTGATAGACAGTAGTTGCATGACATTTCCTGTGATACAAAAAAAGAAATTGATAATATTTGGTATAGTCCTCCTATTTAAATGTGTGACGACCTAAAAACAATCTTTAGTTATAGACAGACAGCAAAAACATGCAGTGCAGTACAAAATACATTATATAAGACATATGGGCATGCTTCACTTATCTTTATTTTCATTATATTGGAAAGGTGAACACCTTTAAAAAAAGAGTATTAGAGTAAAGATAAAGAGGAAAAAGAGAGTCAGAAATAAGTTGAGAAGGTAGGGACCACCAGGAACGCCGCCCCAGGGCCCTTACCATCCCTGAAGAGATTCCCAAGGAAGCCACACTTTCCTGTGATCTGTATCCCTAAATACTTAATGGATTCAGGAGTGAAATGTATATCTTGACAGTCCCAACCAAAGCTGACTTTAAGGAAAGAGCAATGGACTTTTCAATATCAAATTTGTAGTCTGATAGTTTTTCGAAGGAAATTAGAAATGAATGTAAATGTTGGATCAATGACACCTAAGTTGTTCATGTATGAAGTGCATCAGCAGCATATGCTATGAGTGTAAAGGTCTGGCCATCAACAATAACCGCATTAACATCTGGTTAGTTTCATGTACAGTTGTACAGTAGTAACTTTAAGGAAACTACAAACAGTAATGGTAACAGAGGGCATCACTGTCTTGTGCCATTGCCTATAACAAAGGGACCAAACCTAGCTCTTCTAATCCAGGTGTTTTACTAGTTCAAAAAAGTAAGGCAATTCTACCCTGTCAAATGCATTCCTGGTGTTTGGTGATAAGATCAGAAAAGGTGTTGTAGAGTTGACCAGTGTCTAAATTTAATCTATATTTCTTCTGGTGTTCTCATATAGCTGTTACCCCAGGATAAAGTGCACCTGATGTGGATAGATCAAAGTGCCCAACAGTGGGTTGAGCCTATGAGACAGAATGTTTGGAAAGATTTTTGCATCAAAGTTAATCGATGATGCAGGTCTATAATTTGCAACAAGCATACTATCTGAGCCTAGCTTAGGTATAAGTACATTGTTAGCAAGTGACATATCTAACTCTGGTTTCCCCACAGTGCAATTATTAACAAGGGTTTGAAGGTGGGGAAGAAGTTCCTCAAGGGACATCTTGCAGTTTCCTCCCTCGAGACCGGGGTGGGGAACCTCTGGCCCTCCAGATGTTTTAGACTACATCTCCATTGATGCTTTGCCAGCATTATGGCTGTAAGAGCATTATGGGAAATGTAGTCCAAAACATCTGGAGGGCCAAAGGTTCCCCACCCCTGCTCTAGACCATCTGGACCCAGGTTCTTATTCTCCTTTAAGGCTGAAATGACCACTTGGTTTTCATCTTTTATAATTGGAAATCCAGTGGTGTCCATTGCATTTACTGGAAGTGTGACGAGAGCCAAAGAATTAAAGGAACACAATAGGGTAAAAATGTAGTTTAGGCCCCTGACACCCACCTTGCCCTCCTTAAAAATTGTTAAAACTCATCTTTATTCAGTGCTGCGTGGGACTGCCATCGCTGGCCTTGCCTCCGATCCACCTCCATCCACCATCAAAACTGATGATCTCAGCTAATTCAAGGTTCCAATTCTGTTTTACAGCACTGACCCAAGAAACACCTCTAATAGCTGTCTAATTGTGACTGCCACTGGAGATGATACTAGGCAGCCATGTAAACACGGCCTTTTTCCTGAAACTGAAGTTGTTCTGGTGAATATAGTGTCCTTGTAATATATGAGGAAATGGCGTAACCCTCATTATGACAGCATTACTGAGGAGAATGATTATAAATGGAAGAGAAAAATTCAGTAAATATATTAAGATATCTGCAGGGGTGTTTGTTAGGTTCCCATCCTTAGTCTTGATAGCAGTGATGGATTTGTTTCTGATTAAGAGGGTATCCACTTTGTTGGACTTTTTATAGAACATCCATTTGGACCACAAAAGAGAGTGAGCAATGTCACCCAGAACACCTTCCTTAATGAAGTGTCAGTGGGCTCTGTTGTGTTGTTGTTCCACCATACCTATGGTAGTATGCAGCAAAAAGAGAACTTGTGTTTTCATCTTTTTTCTACTGGTTGCTACTTAGATGAAATATTCCCTAAGCAACATTTTGTGGCCTGACTAGATAGTTGATGATATTCCAGGAGTGATATTTTTGCTAAATTGTTTCCAAATAACAGCCCGGGTATCCTTCATTGGATCCCGTACATTGGATGATAGTTTGTCCTGTTCCACCATACCGTGGGATCACAACATCCCTGGACAGAAACTTCTGTCACCTACAGGACATGCACAATGTTGAAATTACCCCCAGTAAAATCACAGCCAAGTAAAATTACCCCATGGTGGAATGACCTGACCAAAACTTGTAAGGACTCACAGAATTCCAAATCTGGAACATAAAGTTTGTATCTATAATAAGAAAATAGTAAGTTAAAGAGTATATTGTACCTGACACTAATAAACAACGTCCATCTGGGTCCAGGATTATCTGTGTGATGTTTAATGGACATTGCTTATGAATTTAAATAGCCACTCCATTGCTTTTCGGAATGCTTGAGAATCTATAACTGTGCTATACATTCAGAGATATAGGATTGGAAGTAGGGAGATATGACTCCTGTATAAATGATATGTCTTCTTTTTGTCTCTTCATTTCTCAAAAAAGGTTGCGTCTTCTGGTAGGGGAGTTGAGACCTTTAGTGTTTAAAGAAGTGATTTTTAAAGTAAAATTAAATATGTGAATGGTGTGGTGTTGTAGCTTATTAACCCTTTGGCATAGGTTTACATGGCCCATGGCCCAAGTTTTATGAGGACCACTCTAAACTACCAACAAGGCCTACAAGGGTGTTAAAAATTGGAAAAGAGTTGTTAGACCATATTTAACATGGCAGATTAACTGGAGGGTAACATAAGGAGACTGTGGTAATAGAGCGAACATGCACCATACATCTAGGTAAACAAACGTGATACTGTAGCTGGCGGAGATGCCTGCAGAAAGTAGTCATTGACCCACAGAAGTAGGTGTACCTTGTCTCTCTGCTGCACTGTGCCTTTGCAACAGTGATTGATTTTGTGTTTGTTAGTTTTCTGTGATTTAATTTAAATAACAATTTAATAAAACAAAAGAAACCATAATGGATTATCCCCTCTCTCACACACTCTCACTTGCTTGTTCACACACAAATTGCTTTCTCTCTGCTAACTCTCTGCACACTCCCTGCTCCTAAACTCTCCACAAAGATGGTGCCAAATGGGTGGGATTATAGAAGTGTTGCATGCTGGTAGTGCTCCCCGATTGGCTGCACAATCTGTGCAGTAAAAATATAATTTTTTAAATTGTATATATACTAAACTAACACTACTAATTATTAACTAAACCCAGACCACTTCTTTAAGATTAAGTGGTCTGGGTGCTGCTGTGGTCCACTATGCAGTGTAAAACATTGCTGTTTAAGGAAAAAAAAACACAAATGTTTATGTTTCAAAACTAATGACATTCCGAACTGCCGAATGCCTGAAACAAATGACATGTTGAATGTCGAATTCCCGAAATGAATGCCAGAATTCTGCGTGCCTGAATGCCGAATGTCTGAACCGAATGACATTTAGCAATTCCAAAGTGCCGAACCGAACCGAATGCCATTGGTCCGAATTGCCAAAGCAGACAAATTTTTACTCACCTGAATTTTCCAAACAAAACAAAAACCAATTTTTGACCCATGCACATCCTTAGTAATCTTAAAATCTAATATGCATAAGTGCAATAAGATGGCCCAGGAACTTAAAATCTAAGGAGATAATTGAGAGTGAAACAAAGGGTAGTTGGTATTGCTTTAAAAGGACAATAAAGTGGCAGTGAACCCATTGGATGTGATTCTGTAATTAATTACTGTTATAAACTCTGTGTGAGTCTTCATGGTTGGATTCTGCTGTAAGATGTTAAAGGCAGGTAACCCTTATAAAGTACTACAACTTTAGTTATTTTATTTTATGGGTAGCTCAAAAAGTAGGCTATAGTGAATTTTTCAGACCAAACAAAATAAATTCTAGTGTACTAGAAACTTGGCCAATACAAAGGAATCTTTTTATTTCCGTTACTAAATGCTCAAAACAGATGTTCTGTCTATTCTTTAGAAATCATATTGAACGGATTAAAATCATGAGCTTAGTGATCTTTTTGCGTCATGGTATCATAAACATACAACCCCCTCATGATTAACAAATGTAATGATAACCAATGTAGATATATATGGAACTCAATGACAGTTTCTTGATAAAACAGCCCCAGTCTTGAAATGTTAACAGTAAGTACAGCCAGGTCAATTTAACTGTTTAATGTGTTCTTCAATTTCCAAAGAAAATCCGAGCAGATGAAATCTGTAAATATTCTTCTTACTTTTTCAATGTTGAATCAGTACAGCACAACATAAATTGGTTCACATCCTTATTATAGTTTGGCATAAGTGCACCTTAGAGTATCCGGACGAGAAGGAAAACGGGCATGGAATGAAGGTGGGGAGCATGAACGTCAGAGGAATCAATCCAGGACTGCTCCTCAATACCATACCCCTTACAGTCCACCAAATACTGAATTCCCCCCTGCGAAACATGAGAGTCATATTCCTCCTGACCCATTAAGATACTTTGGGAGCCAATGGGGCCAGTTGACTTTTTTACAGTCATGTACCCTGCTAAAAACAGGAAAAAAAAAATTGCCTAGCACAAATCTTTGTCTTGTGATCCTTTATTTTAATGTGCCAAACAAAAGATAATGTTTCAATCCACCTGGCCTTTGTCAAAGACAAAGGTTTGGACTGTGGGCCTAGGCCCTTGCACCTTAGCTGGTACATTAGCTTCATACTTTCTCTATAATGTATACTTCTTAGAGCAGTAACAATTAAGACTTTAAGTGAAAAAGAAAATAAAATGCTGTAAGGTAATATGTAGTAGATATGTATGGTTTTATAGAGTGCTGAGAAAATAGAATAATTAATATGTAATAAAATTACAAGAGTCATTTCTCTTTCCTGAGGAATAATGTCATTCTCACCTTAAGCCATGATATCACTAACTGGGTTTTCCAACAAGTGATTAATACCTGGAATAATTCAGTTTCAGTTTTGGTACAAAGCTAACACTGCCAATAACGTGCAGCAAAAGATTACAGGACTAATATCTGAGATCATGAAAAAGAAAAGGTGCTGAAAGGAAGAAAATTGTGTTCTGCTGGAGAGGATGTATGCAACTCTAGTTGCAATTTGTGAAGGCAGTATTGGAACAATCAAAGTACTATAACCACCTTAAGGTCATTACATGGGCTAAACTAGAGAATAAGTAAGTGATAGTGAAAAGAGAACAAGACAACTCCCAAAACTTTTTAAAATACATTAAGTACATTGTAAATCAATGGAAAGATCACACCTTGAATATACCATTCAAATTTGATCACCTGTTCTAAAGAAGGATATAGAAAAGTGCAGAGTCGGGCTACAAAATTAATAACAGGAGTGGAAGATTTTATATATGAAGAAAGGCTAACAATATATTAACGTTTCTGTTGAATACCTATGCACATAACCTATGGGGCAGCTTTTATCGTTTTTTCAGCCACTGCACTACCAGCCTCCTCGCTGAGTCTTAATGCTACATTATTATAATTATTAAAACATTGTGCAGATTTATTGTTAGCCACGTTGACAATGTATCTTAATGTTTAGCCCTGGATTCCTGTCGTGGCATTAAGGGCCCGTTTGTCATTTTGTGCACTGCAAAATAAAGAATATAAAAAAAAAAAAAAAAAAGGCTAACAAATAGAGTTGAGCAGACACCTGGATGTTCGGGTTCGGCGGGTTTGAAAAAAAGTCCGGGTTCGGACCAATGGCTGGTGTGGCTGTATTAAGTCTGCTGGCAGCTGTAGAGAGCACTGTAGGTAGGGAACTTTTCTGTGACTTTTCTGCTCCACCCTACACATAAGCTCCACACCCACTCTAAAGCTTTGCCTCTGATCTCAAGCTCTGCCCCCAGCCTCAAGCAGCTGACTTTGTCAGGAAGAGGCCAGAAAGTGGGAACTTTACCTACCAGTTCTTCCACTGCCTTCAGTGCCAGGAAGTCTTCAAATACTCAGCAGTCCATGACCGAGTGTGGTCTTGTGTGTGTATGGGCCTGCTACTGTGTGAGCTTGTACGTGTGTGTGTCAGTTAGCTTGCCTTTAGTAAGCATATGTGTGTCCGTGACCTTGTCTGCAGTGAGCATGTGTGTGCCAGTGAGCTTGTCTGTGTTGAGCTTGTGTGCGTCAGTGAGCTTGTCTGTAGTGAGCTTGTGTGCGACAGTGAGCTTGTGTCATGCGATATCTCTTCCGGGTTCAGCATTCCCGCTAAGCGGAGCCAGCCCCGCCCCCTTCTGACGCAGCTCTCTGACACTACTTAGAGAGACCGCGCCAGAGAGAAAGGGCTTGGTGATTGTGGGACCTACTTCCGGGTATAGACGCCGGCTCCACAAGCTTCTCTCACAAGCCTTCCTAAACCTTTGAAGATAAAAGAATTATGCTTCATCCGCTAGAGGATTACTGGAGAACGGACACTTTACCATTTAACAAGTGGACTCTAATACTGATCTCTTGGAGGACAACTCACATTAATCTTAAGTATAACTTCCAATCTATTATCTGGAATCTCAATTATTAATGAACTGTTTCTTGCTTGCTGAAATCTTCTCTGCTGCATACACACTAATTATATTGAGGATAACTCCCATCAAGCTTAACCACTATGAACTGTTTCTTGCTTTGCAAACATTCTCTGCTACCTGCATACTAATTTTATTGAAGATTATTTCTATCAACCTAAAGAATATTATTCAATACATCTCTGAGGAAATACTTATTGATGAACTTTGTCTTGTTTGCTACAACCAGCAATTTCTTCTTATTGAATTATTACCTATATGATTTTCACTTAAGTTTATCACAATCATTAAAACTTAGTTTGATTCTCTAATTGCCAGCAATCCTCTCTTTTCTTAAAGCTACAGTATTGATAATTAAAGTTTCTCTGTTTCTTCACTATTGTAATTAAGGAGTTCTACAAGCTGCAGTTGAGTTCCAATTCTAAAAACCCTAGTAGCATAACAGCTTGTCTGTAGTGAGCATGTGTTTGACAGTGAGTTGTCTGTAGTGAGCAAATGTGTGTCAGTGAGATTGTCTGTAGTAAGCATGTGTGTGACAGTGAACTTGAATGTAGTGAACTTGTGTGTGTCAGTGAGCTTGTCTGTAGTGAGCATGTGTGTCAGTGAGCTTGTGTGCTGTGAGCATGTGTGCAACAGTGAACTTGTCTGTAGTGAGCATGTGTTTGACAGTGAGCTTGTCTATAGTGAGCATGTGTGTTTCAGTGAGCTTATATGTAGTAAGCTTCTGTGTGTATACCAGTGTGTTTGTCTGTAGTAACCTTAAATGTGTGTCAGAGAGTTTGTCTGTACTAAGCTTGTGTGTGTGTACCAGTAAGCTTGTCTATGTGTGTCAATGACATTGTCTGTCAGTGAGCCTATTTGTGTGTATCTTTGATTTTGTGTTTTTGTATAAGTGATCTTGTGTGTCAATGAGACTGTCTGTCTGTGAGCCTGTATATCAGTGAGCTTGTGTGCTTGTGTCAGAGAGATCCTGCATGTGAGTATGCTTTTTGTATAATTTAAAAGAACACTATAGTGTCATGAATACAAACTTGTATTCCTAATACTAATGTGTTAAAAACCCATTATAGGCCCCAAGCCCCCCTTACCCCCTTAAAAAGAATGAAAACTCATCTTTATTCTTGTCAGGATTCCTAAGGACCAACTAGCAGGGTGTAAGTGAAAAACATATACCAGACCTTAGAGTAGCCGGGCTGTACGTTAGACAGAGAATGTCAATGACAAGCCAAGGTCAGGGGAGCCACAGCGGCCGGCGTTGGATCCACTGAAAGGAAGTATGGGACTGGGGAGACATACCCTCTCCTTCTGCTGGTAGTCCCTAACGTGAGTAAACACGGCAGAACCTCCCATTCGGGAAGGACCAGGATGAAAAGCAAAATGGGCATGAAAGGACCGCAGAAGGCGGGGAGCGTGAACGTCAGGACCATACCTCCATGGGCATCCGCATGAATTTTTCCAGAGAGGTTAGCATAATTTAATGACATCCATGCTTGGTCCCTTTTTGACAGTGTCATGAATGAGAAGGGGCATAGTCATTATCACATAAAGCCAGGGTGAATAGCGTTTTCACAACTATGGTGTCAGGAAGACATGTTTGTATTCCTGACACTATAATGTTACTTTAAGCAAATTAAAGGAACATTCTGGTCACCAGATCAACTTCATCTAAATGAAAATGCTATGATACCAAGAAGGGGTTAAATCGCTCAAATGGTTTAACCCCAAAGGCTTCCTCCACCATCAGATCTCCAGGTTGCTCAGTGGTATTTGGCTTCTGAAATGGAGTGTGAGGAAGTGCAAATGGACGTCAGGCATGGGTGCCGCAGATTGACTAGCATGGCCAATAGCAAGTTTCCGGTTCATAAATGTTTTTTACTTTTTTATGAATGGGGAGCTACTGATTGGCTTAGAGTGCCAGCTGACCGCTCTAGCTAATCAGCGGCACCCCTACCCAGCGACACTCCGTGCTTCCAGGCACTCAGTAAATAAAAGTGAACACATTAACACTGATATTTTTTTTTACCTGGGGAGATGAGAAGGTCCAAAGTTTCCCTGCCAGGCCCAGGTACCAAAGCCTTATGATGTGGTGTCCAGAATAAAGTGAAGGGTTTACTTCACTTGTCCTTCCTGCTCCAATCGCCTTTTCTTCTCCTTCATTTGACACAGTCTTCTTTTTCTTCTGACACTGTCTTCTCTCCTCCTTGGCTCCTTCTGCTCCTTTACATTTCTGCTACTTTCTGCTCCTTGCAGACCCTTTCTGCCTATTCTCCTACTTTACCCTTGTGCTCCTTGCTGACCCTTTTCTGCCCTTTCTGCTCCTTGCTGTCCCTTCCTGCTCCTTCTCCTTCTTTACCTTTGCGCTGCTTCTGTCCCTTCCTGCTCATTGCTGCCCCTTTCTGCTCCTTGCAGACCCTTCCTTGTCCTTGCTGCCCCTTCATCCTACTTGCTGACCCTTTCTTCTCCTTGTTGACCCTTCCTGCTCATTTTTGCTCCTTATCCTACTTTACCTTTGTAATCCTTCTGCCCCTTCCAGCTCATTGCTGACCCTTTCTGCTCCTTCATGTCCCTTCCTGCTCATTTCTGTTCCTTCTCCTTTCTGCTCCTTGATGTTCCTTCTTGCTCATTTCTGTTCCATTTTCTTTCTGCTCCTTCTCCTACTTTACCTTTGTGCTCCTTCTGTCCCTTCCTGCTCCTTGCTGATCCTTTCTGCTCCTTGCTGTCCCTTCCTGCTCCTTGTTGTCCTGTTCTGCACCTTCTCCTCCTTTACTGTTGTACTCCTTCTGCCCCTTCCAGCTCCTTGCTGCCCCTTCCAGCTCCTTGCTGCCCCCTTCTGCTCCTTGCCGTCCCTTCCTGTTTCTTTCTGCACCGTCTACTACTTTACCATTGTTCTCCTTCTGATTCTTTCTTCTCCTTCACCTTTGTGCTCCTTCTGTCTTTTCCTGCTCCTGCTGCCCCTTTCTGCTTCTTGTAGACCCTTTCTGCTTCTTGCTGACCCTTCCTGCTCATTTCTATTCCTTTCTGCTCCTTCTCCTTCTTTACCTTTGCGCTCCCTGCTGTCCCTTCCAGCTCCTTGCTGCCCCTTTCTGCTCCTTCTCCTACTTTACCTTTGTGCTCCTTCTGTCCCTTTCTGCTCCTTGCTGACTATTTCTGCTCCTTGCAGACCCTTCCTGCGCCTTGCTGCCCATTCCTGCTCCTTGCTGTCCCTTTCTGCTCCTTGCTGCTCCTTGCTGCCCCTTCTTGCTTCTTGCTAACCCTTCCTGCTCATTTTCCTACTTTATGTTTGTGCTCCTTCTGCCCCTTCCAGCTCATTGCTGACCCTTTCTGCTCCTTGATGTCCCTTCCTGCTCATTTCTGTTCTTCTCTCTTCTGCTCCTTCTCCTACTTTACCTTTTTGCTCCTTTCTGCTTCTTCTACTTTACCTTTGTGCTTCCTGCTCCTTGCAGACCCTTCCTGCTCCTTGCAGACCCTTCCTTCTCCTTGCTGGCCCTTCCTGCTTCTTGCTGCCCCTTCCTGCTCATTTCTGTTCCTATGTGCTTCTTCTAATACTTTACCTTTGTGCTCCTTGCTGCCCCTTTTTGCTCCTTGATGTCCCTTCCTGCTCATTTCTGTTCCTTATCCTTTCTGCTCCTTTGCTTACTTTACCTTCCTGCTCCTTGATGTTCCTTCCTGTAGGCTGTTTCCCCCATCCCTCACTTACCTGATCTGTAGGTTGCCAACCCATCCCTCACTTACCTGATCTATAGGCTGTCTCCCCCCCACCCCTCATTTACCTGATCTGTGTCACGGGTGGTGGTACGGAAACCGGGACCCCTGAGTGCCTGATGTTGTTGGGAGTCTCAGCGTGGTAATAGACTATCAGGGCCTGGTGCAGGGTAACCACATGCCCCCTGGTGTTGAGCACCAGCGTTTGTGCGGCCACATACCATAGCCCTGATGCAGCTACTGCGGATCCCAGGAACTAGGAGCCTGGAAATAAGCAGACCTCCCAGGAGCTGAATACGGAGGCTCTGCAGCAGGGATGTATCCAGTACAGAAACAAGGCAAGGCTAGGATAGTCACCAAACATGAAAACAAGACAAAACTAGTAGAACCCAGAATCAGAGAAGGATAGGAAGCTAAACCTAGAACATGTACACAATACATAAGGGAACATTAACTAAACAGGGGCAGGACAGGACTTTACATGGACTGGGTTAACAAAATAAAACAAGACAAGATATAATAGGCAAAACAAGAGGAGACATAACTAAGCACTATATATGAAAAGTATGGGGATTTAGTTACATGATATGATCATACATTGCATAAGCCTGCCACAACGCCAATGTACCCCATATTCGGCAGGTCCTACACTGCCTAATGTTTGCTAAAAGAACCATACTAAACCACAATAGCACTTACCTGCAAGAAAGGGCAGAGACTTGAAACACTGCTGCAGGTCCAGACTGAAATAAAAGGAATATGGAAAACAAACGGGTGTGGCAACTTAAAACAAACATATAAATAAATCCAGGAGACTGGGAATTCCAGGGACGGAATAATGGAATGAACCCAGAAAACCCAGCATAAGGAAAACCAGACATGGAATAGAAAACTAAAAAAACAAGAAAAACTAAACAAGAATTGTAAAAAGAGTACTGGATACCAGAAGCCATCACCAGACTGATCCGCAGAACAAGGCATGATGTGACAATTAGTGATGTCGCGAACCGCCGGAGCTCCGGTCAGCTGACACATCCCGGCCAATCTCCAGCAGACCCTCCCTCCCAGACCCTGCCACCTCTTGGACAGCATCCATGTTGAAGGCAGCATCCATGTTGAAGGTTCGCGACATCACTAGTGACAATCTGTAGGTAGATCCCTGCATCTATAACTTACCTGAACTGTAGGCTGCAACACCCTCCCCATCCCTCACTTACCTGATCTATAGGCTGTCTCCCCCCATCCCTCACTTACCTGACCTGTAATTGGATCCCCCATCTCTAACTTACCTGATCAGTAGGCTCCAACCCTCCCCCCATCCCTCACTTACCTGATCTGTAGGCTGCCACCCCATCACTTGCTTACCTGATCTATAGGCTGTCTCCCTCCCCCATCCCTTACTTACCTGATCTGTTGGCTGTCCCCCCATTCCTCACTTACCTGATCTGCATCCCTCACTTACCTGATCTGTAGGCTGCCCCCCCATGATCCCTCACTTACCTGATCTGTAGGCTGTCTCTGCAGTCTGAGAGTTGCTGGCTGCATGTGCTGCTCCCCTGTGGTTTCAGTCAGGAGAGAGAAGCAGGGATAAGATGTAGTTTCCTATCCCTGCCTCTCTCCACACACAGCGGCACCGACTGGTCGGCGCCGGAATTGCAATGTACAGTATTATCAATCTCAAAATGAAAATATTGGCACAAGCTGAAAAATCCAGGGTGGGGGATAGCAGGTATATGCAACAGGGTTGATATGCCTTAATATGCCTTAAAACTTTATAAGGGCCCACGTATATAGGAGCAAATTTCATGGAAGGCACCTTTAAACGTATATGTTTGGTACTCAACTAGACCTTATCTCCAGGTTGATAGGGAGCACATCTGCGTTTATCAGCATTAGATTTGAACAAATTGTAATTGTGTGGAAGGATGTGTTGAACCCGTTATCGACAGAGGCGGCTCTAGACTTTATGAGGCCTAGGGGAAATTTAAGCATGAGGCCCCACTAACACCCAAAGTATAAAATAATAGGGTTCTATTTTGTGTGTGTGTAAGGAGCAGTCGCTTTATTGAAAGGCGGGCTTGCAGTGCTGGATACAGAGAGTCAGTCTCTGCATTCATTGTTCAGAAGCTTGCAGTGTCACGGCTTCCTGTGCACTGCAATTGTGAGTTCTCTGGCTGTAGTTGTAGCATAATTTGCAAACAAAATGAATTTTCAATAAATTAAATTTTCAATTATTCCAAACATTTATATACAATTGTTGGATATGGTTACATAGCCTTGCAGTCATGTATACTTAAGTACTGGTGTGTAGGGGTTATTGAAAACAAAAATGAAAATTTTGTTTGCGCAAAAAAGCTTTAAAAAAAATAATTGACCAATGCTATGTCTGCAGCTGGTGACTATGACAGAGCGAGTAAAGGGGTACCAGTAGCAGGCAGGGCCGGACTGGCCCACCGGGATACCGGGAAATTTCCCGGTGGGCCGCGGCACCTGGGGGCCGGCCGCGTTCCTGGCTGGAGCCGCCGGGCCGGGTGGCAGCTTCCCCGGTCCGGCGGCACTCCTCACTGCTGTGGCTGATGGAGGAGGAGCATGTCTCTGTACCATGCTCCCTCGCGGTTCCTGTGCCGGGAACCGCGAGGGAGCATGGTGCAGAGACAGGCTCCTCCTCCATCAGCCACAGCAGTGAGAGGAGCAGTCTGGGCGGCCGGCCGGTTGGCCGGCGCGCAAGGGAGCACTCTCCCCGGAGTTCTTCCTCTTCAGCTCCCTCGCACGCCGCATAGGGATGCCGGAGCCGGAAGATGACGTCATCTTTTGGCTCCGGCATCCCTATGCGGCGCGCGAGGGAGCCGAAGAGGAAGAACTCCGGGGAGAGTGCTCCCTCGCGCGCCGGCCGCCCGCCCAGACAGCCAGCCCGCCCGCACAGTGACCGGCCGCCCGCCCGCACGCCCAGGAGCACCACTGGACCCCAGGGAATCCCCCCAGCACTCCAAAAGGTAAGGAGGCTGGGGGGATTAATTTTTTTTTTTTAAATGTGTGTGTTAGTGTATGTGTGTGTGTGTGTGTTAGTGTATGTGTGTGTTAGTGTGTGTGTGTGTGTGTTAGTGTATGTGTGTGTTAGAGTGTGTGTGTGTTAGTGTGTGTGTGTTAGTGTGTCAGTGTTTGTTTGTGTTAGTGCGTGTGTTAGTGTGTGTGTCAGTGAATGTGTCTGCTAGTGAGTGTGTTACTGTGTGTGTCTGTTACTGAGTGTGTTTGATGTCTGATAGTGTGTGTTTGTCAGTGAAAGTGTATGTTTTGTAAGTGAGTGTGTATGTATGTCTGTCGCTGAGTGTGTCTCTGTCAGTAAATGTGTGTGTCTGTTAGCTAGTGTGTATGCGTCTGTTTGTGAGAGTGTGTGTGTCTTCAGCATTTACCTTTCTCCAGCGTCGGACTCCCCAGTGTCCGCCTCTCAGCTCCGAATGCACATGCGCGGCAAGAGGCGCGCGCGCATTTAAACCGCCCATAGGGAAGCATTACTCAATGCTTTCCTATGGACGGTCAGTGTCTTCTCACTGTGATTTTCACAGTGAGAATCGCGGAAGCTCCTCTAGCAGCTGTCAATGAGACAGCCACCAGAGGCTGGATTAACCCTCAGTGAAACATAGCCGTTTCTCTGAAACGGCTATGTTTTCAGCTGCAGGGTTAAAACTAGAGGGACCTGTCACCCAGACCACTTCATTGAGCTGATGTGATCTGGGTGTCTGTAGTGGTCCTTTAAGTGTGTGTGCATACCGCGGTCGTGGGGTCGCAGCCCTGCAACTCATGCGACCAGGTGCCCGCCGCCATATGTTGCGGCCCCGACCCGCGCCGAGTAGGCGCGGGGGGGGCCCATGGATCAATTTTCGCACCGGGGCCCCATGGGTCATGTGTACGCCACTGCACACACACACCATACACATTCACACACTGCCCCCACACACACCATACACATTTACACACTGCCCACCCACACACTGAACCTTTTACACACATTGCACCACTGCTCCTATACCCTACTACAGCCCCATATCCCAGCAGACTCCAGGTAAGTTGTCAAACTGTTCTTAAACGGTTTGACGACTTACTCTGGGAGGGGGTGCCGATGCTCCTGGCACCATAACCACTACACAGAGGAGTAGTGGTTATTGTGCATGGAATATTTCTTTAAATAATCTACAAGTGCCCCTCTCAGGCTCAGGCTCTGGATCCGCCACTAGTATATGACATGTATATTAATGTGTGTATTAGTTATATATATATATATATATATATATATATATACCTATTATATTTACACATATTAATGTACATTTATAAATGCATAATACACAGAGAAATTTCATTAATATGTACCATATGTAATGAGCAGATATTGGCCCAATCTTGTTGCTAGGTGCATACTCCAGCACAATAACATATTTAAAGTGAAGAGCACACCCACAGGACTTCAAAATAAAATTTTTTTACAGTTGTGCCCTACATACATTCACCATTTCAGTCCCATTAACAAGCTTTCCTTAATATGTCAAGGTAGTTGGACTGAAACATTGATTACATGCAAAGGCACGTCTGCTTAAAATAAATCTGCACTTTTGTTTATTTTGAAGCCTATGAGTGCGCTTTTTATGTTGAAGTACTTTTTAATTTTAAGTTATCTGTTCTAACTCTGTATCTGCACACTATGCTGGCGCGACGCATTATGGGGCTGGTAAATATTTTTTTTCCAGGGCTGCTTTTAATTCCCAGTCCGGCCCTGGTAGCAGGGAAAGTGTGACAGGATGAAGGAGGCAATTGGGACAGGGTGGGGGGTTGTGAGAGAAAATGAGGGAGGGCTAGTATGACATGGTTTGATGAGGGAGTGTGACAAGGTGAATGGATATAAGTGTGTCAGGGCAATAGTGGCATGGTAGGAGGGATGAGTGTGACAGGATTTGAGTAGTTAATATGACAGGGTAAGTGTGGCATAGTTGGGGTGGGGTGGAGTGAGTATCACAGGGTTGGAGTGAAGGGTGAATGTGGCATGGTTGGAGTGTGACAGGATTAAGGGGGGTTAATGTGACAGGGTGAGTGTGGCAGAATGTGACAGGATGAGAGGCATTAATGTGATGGGATAAATGTGGCAGGGTTGGGGAGAGTGAGAGAAGGTGAGTGTGACAGAAATAGGGGGGTTAATTTGACTAGATGATTTTGGCAGAACGAGGGCAGGTGAGTTTGGAGGAGGTCAGAGTACCAGGATTAGTAGTGGTTAATGTGAGTGTGGATGAATGAAGGGGCTGAAAGTGTGGACGGGGATGACAGTGTGGTGAGGGGTGACAATGTGTGGGCAGGGCCAGACTGGGGATACAAAGCAGCCCAGAAAAAAAATCTATGCCAACCCCATAAGTCATTGCGCCATGTATTGTCACATGTAATAGGTACGGCTATGTCTTGCCACCCCAGATGATTGAGTCATATATAAATGTATTTATATATAATATGTATTTATATATGACTCAATCATCTGGGGTGGCAAGACATAGCCCCTTACATATTATTGGTCAATATATATATATTTATTTATTCTAATATAAAATATTCCTTTCAGAGTAAAACATTTAATTATACAGTAAGCGTACTCACATGCAGACACAGACAATCTCACTGACATACGCAAGCTCATTGATACACAGCGTCATAGACAAACAATCTCACTGATATATATAAGATCATTGACATAAATACACAAGCTTACAGATGCACACAAAAATGCTCACTGACAGACAATCTCACTTACATGCACAGACAAGCTTATTGGCATACACACAAATGTAGTACAGACAAACTCTGACA
>OW240918.1:65193059-65333078 GCA_933207985.1 Pelobates cultripes | reverse complement strand
TCCAGTAGGTGGGAGGGTCTGCTAGGGAGGCTGTGCTGCTAATTGGCTGAAATGTGTCTGCTGACTGTGAGGTACAGGGTCAAAGTTTACTCAATGATGACGAATAGGGGGCGGGTCGAACCGCGCATATGTTCGCCCGCCGTGGCGAACGCGAACATGCTATGTTCGCCAGGAACCATTCGCCGGCGAACCGTTCGGTACATCACTACACACAACTAAATCAACTAAAAATGTCTGAAAAGGAAGAAGTTGGCCAAGTCATAGTTCTGACCTTAACCCAATTGAGATGATGTGGCATGATCTGAAGAGGGCTGTGTAATAAAGAGAACCCATAAATATTGATCCTCTGAAACAGATTTGTAGGGAGGAATGGCTCAAAATTCATCCTTTCTCTTTGCAAGTCTTATAAGCAGCTACAGTTAAAGGACCACTATAGGCACCCAGACAACTTCAGCTTAGTGAGGTGGTCTGGGTGCCTGGTCCATCTAGGATTAACCCTTTTTTCTATAAACATAGCAGTTTCAGAGAAACTGCTATGTTTATGTTAGGGTTAATCCAGCCTCTAGTGGCTGTCTCATTAACAGCCGCTAGAGGGCTTCCGCGTTTCTCACTGTGAGAAGATGCCAGCGTCCATAGGAAAGCATTGTGAATGCTTTCCTATGGACTGGCTGAATGCGCGCGCAGCTCCTGCCGTGCATGCGCATTCAGCCGAAGAGGAGGAGAGGAGGAGCAGAGCTCCCCGCCCGGCGCTGGAAAAAGAGGTAAGTTTAACCCCTTCCTCTCCATCCAGCCCGGCGGGAGGGGGACCCTGAGGGTGGGGGAACCCTCAGGGCACTATAGTGCCAGGAAAATGAGTATGTTTTCCTGACACTATAGTGGTCCTTTAATGTTTGGTAGAAGTGGCTGCTGTTAAAGCAGGATATACAGTTACTAAATGCAAAGGTTAATTTGTGTTTCCCTCATGCACTGTGAATGATTACTCTGTGTTTTCAATTAAAAACTGTTTGTGTGTAATTAGTTTAGTATTATCGTGCCTATAATTGTGACTTGTGTCACAATTGTGAAGATGTGACTACGTTGTATTTGTAATCAACGCAGAAGTCCTTGTGCTTCCAAAGGGTTCACAGACTTTGTCTTTCAAATGTACTTTTAAGTAACAAATTGTGTGGACTCACCACTAACTTTTCCCATGTAATTAGTCAAATGTACACCTAATCTGACCGTCTAAAAATTTTATTTTTCCTTTCAAGGCCTAATGAAAAATGGGTACACCAATGCAGACAATTCTTCTAATCAATGAGTTCACTCAGCCCACATATATAACCTTACACTGAATTTCCAGTGACACCTTTCCTCCTACACTGCAAGAATCATTAAGAAAAGGAATTCTCCACTAAGTTTATTTCTGTGCTCTGACGTAAGCTTAGCTTGTGACACTGGCACTGCTATGGAACAGAGATAGATGTCATGGAACATGTCTTAAACAAGCTATTTAGTAAGGCACAAATGACTAGGGAGGAACTCTCCATTTCCACACTGTTTCATTTCAGTACAACGGACCGGAGTTCTAAAACTCTGAACACAGACAAATATATTTATATTTGTGTTTGGCACCAGAATGGTTAAAGGTCATTTGTTGCATTTACATTTTCATCATTGTAATTTTATGTAGCCTCCTATAATGTGAATGCATACTGTTATACCGATTGATTATACTGATACTGTATCGTGTGTAACTGTTTTGTTAATTTAGCAGTACTACATTTAAATTATGCATGCTCATGACATTGTGGCCCTTTTATATTTCCACTAGAGCCTAATGATTCTTCCTTATCTAGAACATTAATCTGACAATTCTTAGTTTTCAATATGTTCTAAAAGCTCTCTTAGGTGATAAAGCCAATGCTCAAGGCACAATCACCACTGCAGCTTATCGTAGTGCTTATGTTGCTAAGAAACTATCCCTGCTTTCCCATTCAGTTATTCATGTAGTTGGTGAGCATGCACTGGCTGACCGCGTCTTTAAAGTCATTCTCTGTCGCTTGCGAATGCTGGGCTCTGAGTGCGCATGCACAGTTCTATACCTGGCTCAGAGCATCATGCATTGTACTTCACAGGGAACATGTTTGAGTGTGCATATTGACATTACAGCCTCTGCAAATGTATGAGACTTATTTAGGTGGCACTATCAGGCAATGCATGGTCAGCAAGACTTCCTCATATTACATTTGTGGATAGAGAGCTGGAGTGTGGGTCCAACAGATCAAGATCCAAATAAAGATCTGTGTGATTAATATTGAAGTACATTATACTGTTTTAGTGCATAATGTGAAACTAAAGAATTACCTCTGATGGGAGGTAATATGTAATACAATAAAGTGTCTTGGTGATCAGCAGCTCAACACTTAAAGTGGAATACCCTTTTATTCACACTTCATAAAATAGCAAAAAAAATGTGGTATAACATACCTATTGGTGGAGCGCTAATAAATAATTCTATCTGGCCTGCGTAGGGGAACCTTGAACTTACCCCGCAAATATATACTCGAAGATACATAAAATGACAAGAAAAAAACAAGGCAAAAAAATAATAATAGTGCAGATGGTATAAAACAGTTTTAGTCTAGTATTAAACAAAAAACTAGAACCACTCACATGTTCTGGAGCCTATATAATATTGGCTCCGTAGGATGAAGCTTTTTGCTCTTAGGGCAGCAACACACCCATCTCACGGTATTGTCTCCTCCAGAAGGGATATAAGAAGACAAAAAACCAATGTGTAGGATCTTTTAGTTGTGAACTTACATATAATGGTAAATATTAAGCTCACCTTGTTTAGAGCCTTCAAATTTTTCCTCCAAGGGTAACAAGCAGAGTGTCAATTTTCTGGGGATGGCACCACCCCAATGAAGATTCTCTAAGGCTTCAGATGACTTTGTTGGAGAAATATTAAAATGTATTTATTACAAATTAAAACATACATACTAAGTGCTGACAGCTGACTGACGAAGCTCATGGATGAGTGAAATGCATTTAAGCAGATTTGGACTTTTTATTGGACTTTTTTATTTTCCATAGCACTCAGTAAAGCTTGAGAGTGGTATACATGGTGATTAGAATCAATGGGTTTGAGGTCAGAATGGTGTAACATGTAGTATTGGAGTACGTGGTTTGTTTAATTTTTAACAGGAGTTAAAGTTCTGGTTAAAAGTTTTTGGTTTAGTTCTATGCTTTGAGTGATTAAATTTTTGGCACCTGACATGTAAATCTGGCCCTGTCTGAAATGGAAATTTCTGTGAAAACTAGTGTTATGTACTATGAAGAAACCCCTTACTTTTCAGATCACTTTTAGAGCACTTTAATAAATATGATCAAAATTATGACAGAAATAATACATAACGTTTAAATAAAGTGATAGACAGTAGTTGCATAACATTTCCTGTGATACAAAAAAAGAAATTGATAATATTTGGTATAGTCCTCCTATTTAAATGTGTGACGACCTAAAAACAATCTTTAGTTATAGACAGACAGCAAAAACATGCAGTGCAGTACAAAATACATTATATAAGACATATGGGCATGCTTCACTTATCTTTATTTTCATTATATTGGAAAGGTGAACACCTTTAAAAAAAGAGTATTAGAGTAAAGATAAAGAGGAAAAAGAGAGTCAGAAATAAGTTGAGAAGGTAGGGACCACCAGGAACGCCGCCCCAGGGCCCTTACCATCCCTGAAGAGATTCCCAAGGAAGCCACACTTTCCTGTGATCTGTATCCCTAAATACTTAATGGATTCAGGAGTGAAATGTATATCTTGACAGTCCCAACCAAAGCTGACTTTAAGGAAAGAGCAATGGACTTTTCAATATCAAATTTGTAGTCTGATAGTTTTTCGAAGGAAATTAGAAATGAATGTAAATGTTGGATCAATGACACCTAAGTTGTTCATGTATGAAGTGCATCAGCAGCATATGCTATGAGTGTAAAGGTCTGGCCATCAACAATAACCGCATTAACATCTGGTTAGTTTCATGTACAGTTGTACAGTAGTAACTTTAAGGAAACTACAAACAGTAATGGTAACAGAGGGCATCACTGTCTTGTGCCATTGCCTATAACAAAGGGACCAAACCTAGCTCTTCTAATCCAGGTGTTTTACTAGTTCAAAAAAGTAAGGCAATTCTACCCTGTCAAATGCATTCCTGGTGTTTGGTGATAAGATCAGAAAAGGTGTTGTAGAGTTGACCAGTGTCTAAATTTAATCTATATTTCTTCTGGTGTTCTCATATAGCTGTTACCCCAGGATAAAGTGCACCTGATGTGGATAGATCAAAGTGCCCAACAGTGGGTTGAGCCTATGAGACAGAATGTTTGGAAAGATTTTTGCATCAAAGTTAATCGATGATGCAGGTCTATAATTTGCAACAAGCATACTATCTGAGCCTAGCTTAGGTATAAGTACATTGTTAGCAAGTGACATATCTAACTCTGGTTTCCCCACAGTGCAATTATTAACAAGGGTTTGAAGGTGGGGAAGAAGTTCCTCAAGGGACATCTTGCAGTTTCCTCCCTCGAGACCAGGGGTGGGGAACCTCTGGCCCTCCAGATGTTTTAGACTACATCTCCCTTGATGCTTTGCCAGCATTATGGCTGTAAGAGCATTATGGGAAATGTAGTCCAAAACATCTGGAGGGCCAAAGGTTCCCCACCCCTGCTCTAGACCATCTGGACCCAGGTTCTTATTCTCCTTTAAGGCTGAAATGACCCCTTGGTTTTCATCTTTTATAATTGGAAATCCAGTGGTGTCCATTGCATTTACTGGAAGTGTGACGAGAGCCAAAGAATTAAAGGAACACAATAGGGTAAAAATGTAGTTTAGGCCCCTGACACCCACCTTGCCCTCCTTAAAAATTGTTAAAACTCATCTTTATTCAGTGCTGCGTGAGACTGCCATCGCTGGCCTTGCCTCCGATCCACCTCCATCCACCATCAAAACTGATGATCTCAGCTAATTCAAGGTTCCAATTCTGTTTTACAGCACTGACCCAAGAAACACCTCTAATAGCTGTCTAATTGTGACTGCCACTGGAGATGATGCTAGGCAGCCATTTAAACACTGCCTTTTTCCTGAAACTGAAGTTGTTCTGGTGAATATAGTGTCCTTGTAATATATGAGGAAATGGCGTAACCCTCATTATGACAGCATTACTGAGGAGAATGATTATAAAAGGAAGAGAAAAATTCAGTAAATATATTAAGATATCTGCAGGGGTGTTTGTTAGGTTCCCATCCTTAGTCTTGATAGCAGTGATGGATTTGTTTCTGATTAAGAGGGTATCCACTTTGTTGGACTTTTTATAGAACATCCATTTGGACCACAAAAGAGAGCGAGCAATGTCACCCAGAACACCTTAATGAAGTGTCAGTGGGCTCTGTTGTGTTGTTGTTCCACCATACCTATGGTAGTATGCAGCAAAAAGAGAACTTGTGTTTTCATCTTTTTTCTACTGGTTGCTACTTAGATGAAATATTCCCTAAGCAACATTTTGTGGCCTGACTAGATAGTTGATGATATTCCAGGAGTGATATTGTTGCTAAATTGTTTCCAAATAACAGCCCGGGTATCCTTCATTGGATCCCGTACATTGGATGATAGTTTGTCCTGTTCCACCATACCGTGGGATCACAACATCCCTGGACAGAAACTTCTGTCACCTACAGGACATGCACAATGTTGAAATTACCCCCAGTAAAATCACAGCCAAGTAAAATTACCCCATGGTGGAATGACCTGACCAAAACTTGTAAGGACTCACAGAATTCCAAATCTGGAACATAAAGTTTGTATCTATAATAAGAAAATAGTAAGTTAAAGAGTATATTGTACCTGACACTAATAAACAACGTCCATCTGGGTCCAGGATTATCTGTGTGATGTTTAATGGACATTGCTTATGAATTTAAATAGCCACTCCATTGCTTTTCGGAATGCTTGAGAATCTATAACTGTGCTATACATTCAGAGATATAGGATTGGAAGTAGGGAGATATGACTCCTGTATAAATGATATGTCTTCTTTTTGTCTCTTCATTTCTCAAAAAAGGTTGCGTCTTCTGGTAGGGGAGTTGAGACCTTTAGTGTTTAAAGAAGTGATTTTTAAAGTAAAATTAAATATGTGAATGGTGTGGTGTTGTAGCTTATTAACCCTTTGGCATAGGTTTACATGGCCCATGGCCCAAGTTTTATGAGGACCACTCTAAACTACCAACAAGGCCTACAAGGGTGTTAAAAATTGGAAAAGAGTTGTTAGACCATATTTAACATGGCAGATTAACTGGAGGGTAACATAAGGAGACTGTGGTAATAGAGCGAACATGCACCATACATCTAGGTAAACAAACGTGATACTGTAGCTGGCGGAGATGCCTGCAGAAAGTAGTCATTGACCCACAGAAGTAGGTGTACCTTGTCTCTCTGCTGCACTGTGCCTTTGCAACAGTGATTGATTTTGTGTTTGTTAGTTTTCTGTGATTTAATTTAAATAACAATTTAATAAAACAAAAGAAACCATAATGGATTATCCCCTCTCTCACACACTCTCACTTGCTTGTTCACACACAAATTGCTTTCTCTCTGCTAACTCTCTGCACACTCCCTGCTCCTAAACTCTCCACAAAGATGGTGCCAAATGGGTGGGATTATAGAAGTGTTGCATGCTGGTAGTGCTCCCCGATTGGCTGCACAATCTGTGCAGTAAAAATATAATTTTTTAAATTGTATATATACTAAACTAACACTACTAATTATTAACTAAACCCAGACCACTTCTTTAAGATTAAGTGGTCTGGGTGCTGCTGTGGTCCACTATGCAGTGTAAAACATTGCTGTTTAAGGAAAAAAAAACACAAATGTTTATGTTTCAAAACTAATGACATTCCGAACTGCCGAATGCCTGAAACAAATGACATGTTGAATGTCGAATTCCCGAAATGAATGCCAGAATTCTGCGTGCCTGGATGCTGAATGTCTGAACCGAATGACATTTAGCAATTCCAAAGTGCCGAACCGAACCGAATGCCATTGGTCCGAATTGCCAAAGCAGACAAATTTTTACTCACCTGAATTTTCCAAACAAAACAAAAACCAATTTTTGACCCATGCACATCCTTAGTAATCTTAAAATCTAATATGCATAAGTGCAATAAGATGGCCCAGGAACTTAAAATCTAAGGAGATAATTGAGAGTGAAACAAAGGGTAGTTGGTATTGCTTTAAAAGGACAATAAAGTGGCAGTGAACCCATTGGATGTGATTCTGTAATTAATTACTGTTATAAACTCTGTGTGAGTCTTCATGGTTGGATTCTGCTGTAAGATGTTAAAGGCAGGTAACCCTTATAAAGTACTACAACTTTAGTTATTTTATTTTATGGGTAGCTCAAAAAGTAGGCTATAGTGAATTTTTCAGACCAAACAAAATAAATTCTAGTGCACTAGAAACTTGGCCAATACAAAGGAATCTTTTTATTTCCGTTACTAAATGCTCAAAACAGATGTTCTGTCTATTCTTTAGAAATCATATTGAACGGATTAAAATCATGAGCTTAGTGATCTTTTTGCGTCATGGTATCATAAACATACAACCCCCTCATGATTAACAAATGTAATGATAACCAATGTAGATATATATGGAACTCAATGACAGTTTCTTGATAAAACAGCCCCAGTCTTGAAATGTTAACAGTAAGTACAGCCAGGTCAATTTAACTGTTTAATGTGTTCTTCAATTTCCAAAGAAAATCCGAGCAGATGAAATCTGTAAATATTCTTCTTACTTTTTCAATGTTGAATCAGTACAGCACAACATAAATTGGTTCACATCCTTATTATAGTTTGGCATAAGTGCACCTTAGAGTATCCGGACGAGAAGGAAAACGGGCATGGAATGAAGGTGGGGAGCATGAACGTCAGAGGAATCAATCCAGGACTGCTCCTCAATACCATACCCCTTACAGTCCACCAAATACTGAATTCCCCCCTGCGAAACATGAGAGTCATATTCCTCCTGACCCATTAAGATACTTTGGGAGCCAATGGGGCCAGTTGACTTTTTTACAGTCATGTACCCTGCTAAAAACAGGAAAAAAAAAATTGCCTAGCACAAATCTTTGTCTTGTGATCCTTTATTTTAATGTGCCAAACAAAAGATAATGTTTCAATCCACCTGGCCTTTGTCAAAGACAAAGGTTTGGACTGTGGGCCTAGGCCCTTGCACCTTAGCTGGTACATTAGCTTCATACTTTCTCTATAATGTATACTTCTTAGAGCAGTAACAATTAAGACTTTAAGTGAAAAAGAAAATAAAATGCTGTAAGGTAATATGTAGTAGATATGTATGGTTTTATAGAGTGCTGAGAAAATAGAATAATTAATATGTAATAAAATTACAAGAGTCATTTCTCTTTCCTGAGGAATAATGTCATTCTCACCTTAAGCCATGATATCACTAACTGGGTTTTCCAACAAGTGATTAATACCTGGAATAATTCAGTTTCAGTTTTGGTACAAAGCTAACACTGCCAATAACGTGCAGCAAAAGATTACAGGACTAATATCTGAGATCATGAAAAAGAAAAGGTGCTGAAAGGAAGAAAATTGTGTTCTGCTGGAGAGGATGTATGCAACTCTAGTTGCAATTTGTGAAGGCAGTATTGGAACAATCAAAGTACTATAACCACCTTAAGGTCATTACATGGGCTAAACTAGAGAATAAGTAAGTGATAGTGAAAAGAGAACAAGACAACTCCCAAAACTTTTTAAAATACATTAAGTACATTGTAAATCAATGGAAAGATCACACCTTGAATATACCATTCAAATTTGATCACCTGTTCTAAAGAAGGATATAGAAAAGTGCAGAGTCGGGCTACAAAATTAATAACAGGAGTGGAAGATTTTATATATGAAGAAAGGCTAACAATATATTAACGTTTCTGTTGAATACCTATGCACATAACCTATGGGGCAGCTTTTATCGTTTTTTCAGCCACTGCACTACCAGCCTCCTCGCTGAGTCTTAATGCTACATTATTATAATTATTAAAACATTGTGCAGATTTATTGTTAGCCACGTTGACAATGTATCTTAATGTTTAGCCCTGGATTCCTGTCGTGGCATTAAGGGCCCGTTTGTCATTTTGTGCACTGCAAAATAAAGAATATAAAAAAAAAAAAAAAAAAGGCTAACAAATAGAGTTGAGCAGACACCTGGATGTTCGGGTTCGGCGGGTTTGAAAAAAAGTCCGGGTTCGGACCAATGGCTGGTGTGGCTGTATTAAGTCTGCTGGCAGCTGTAGAGAGCACTGTAGGTAGGGAACTTTTCTGTGACTTTTCTGCTCCACCCTACACATAAGCTCCACACCCACTCTAAAGCTTTGCCTCTGATCTCAAGCTCTGCCCCCAGCCTCAAGCAGCTGACTTTGTCAGGAAGAGGCCAGAAAGTGGGAACTTTACCTACCAGTTCTTCCACTGCCTTCAGTGCCAGGAAGTCTTCAAATACTCAGCAGTCCATGACCGAGTGTGGTCTTGTGTGTGTATGGGCCTGCTACTGTGTGAGCTTGTACGTGTGTGTGTCAGTTAGCTTGCCTTTAGTAAGCATATGTGTGTCCGTGACCTTGTCTGCAGTGAGCATGTGTGTGCCAGTGAGCTTGTCTGTGTTGAGCTTGTGTGCGTCAGTGAGCTTGTCTGTAGTGAGCTTGTGTGCGACAGTGAGCTTGTGTCATGCGATATCTCTTCCGGGTTCAGCATTCCCGCTAAGCGGAGCCAGCCCCGCCCCCTTCTGACGCAGCTCTCTGACACTACTTAGAGAGACCGCGCCAGAGAGAAAGGGCTTGGTGATTGTGGGACCTACTTCCGGGTATAGACGCCGGCTCCACAAGCTTCTCTCACAAGCCTTCCTAAACCTTTGAAGATAAAAGAATTATGCTTCATCCGCTAGAGGATTACTGGAGAACGGACACTTTACCATTTAACAAGTGGACTCTAATACTGATCTCTTGGAGGACAACTCACATTAATCTTAAGTATAACTTCCAATCTATTATCTGGAATCTCAATTATTAATGAACTGTTTCTTGCTTGCTGAAATCTTCTCTGCTGCATACACACTAATTATATTGAGGATAACTCCCATCAAGCTTAACCACTATGAACTGTTTCTTGCTTTGCAAACATTCTCTGCTACCTGCATACTAATTTTATTGAAGATTATTTCTATCAACCTAAAGAATATTATTCAATACATCTCTGAGGAAATACTTATTGATGAACTTTGTCTTGTTTGCTACAACCAGCAATTTCTTCTTATTGAATTATTACCTATATGATTTTCACTTAAGTTTATCACAATCATTAAAACTTAGTTTGATTCTCTAATTGCCAGCAATCCTCTCTTTTCTTAAAGCTACAGTATTGATAATTAAAGTTTCTCTGTTTCTTCACTATTGTAATTAAGGAGTTCTACAAGCTGCAGTTGAGTTCCAATTCTAAAAACCCTAGTAGCATAACAGCTTGTCTGTAGTGAGCATGTGTTTGACAGTGAGTTGTCTGTAGTGAGCAAATGTGTGTCAGTGAGATTGTCTGTAGTAAGCATGTGTGTGACAGTGAACTTGAATGTAGTGAACTTGTGTGTGTCAGTGAGCTTGTCTGTAGTGAGCATGTGTGTCAGTGAGCTTGTGTGCTGTGAGCATGTGTGCAACAGTGAACTTGTCTGTAGTGAGCATGTGTTTGACAGTGAGCTTGTCTATAGTGAGCATGTGTGTTTCAGTGAGCTTATATGTAGTAAGCTTCTGTGTGTATACCAGTGTGTTTGTCTGTAGTAACCTTAAATGTGTGTCAGAGAGTTTGTCTGTACTAAGCTTGTGTGTGTGTACCAGTAAGCTTGTCTATGTGTGTCAATGACATTGTCTGTCAGTGAGCCTATTTGTGTGTATCTTTGATTTTGTGTTTTTGTATAAGTGATCTTGTGTGTCAATGAGACTGTCTGTCTGTGAGCCTGTATATCAGTGAGCTTGTGTGCTTGTGTCAGAGAGATCCTGCATGTGAGTATGCTTTTTGTATAATTTAAAAGAACACTATAGTGTCATGAATACAAACTTGTATTCCTAATACTAATGTGTTAAAAACCCATTATAGGCCCCAAGCCCCCCTTACCCCCTTAAAAAGAATGAAAACTCATCTTTATTCTTGTCAGGATTCCTAAGGACCAACTAGCAGGGTGTAAGTGAAAAACATATACCAGACCTTAGAGTAGCCGGGCTGTACGTTAGACAGAGAATGTCAATGACAAGCCAAGGTCAGGGGAGCCACAGCGGCCGGCGTTGGATCCACTGAAAGGAAGTATGGGACTGGGGAGACATACCCTCTCCTTCTGCTGGTAGTCCCTAACGTGAGTAAACACGGCAGAACCTCCCATTCGGGAAGGACCAGGATGAAAAGCAAAATGGGCATGAAAGGACCGCAGAAGGCGGGGAGCGTGAACGTCAGGACCATACCTCCATGGGCATCCGCATGAATTTTTCCAGAGAGGTTAGCATAATTTAATGACATCCATGCTTGGTCCCTTTTTGACAGTGTCATGAATGAGAAGGGGCATAGTCATTATCACATAAAGCCAGGGTGAATAGCGTTTTCACAACTATGGTGTCAGGAAGACATGTTTGTATTCCTGACACTATAATGTTACTTTAAGCAAATTAAAGGAACATTCTGGTCACCAGATCAACTTCATCTAAATGAAAATGCTATGATACCAAGAAGGGGTTAAATCGCTCAAATGGTTTAACCCCAAAGGCTTCCTCCACCATCAGATCTCCAGGTTGCTCAGTGGTATTTGGCTTCTGAAATGGAGTGTGAGGAAGTGCAAATGGACGTCAGGCATGGGTGCCGCAGATTGACTAGCATGGCCAATAGCAAGTTTCCGGTTCATAAATGTTTTTTACTTTTTTATGAATGGGGAGCTACTGATTGGCTTAGAGTGCCAGCTGACCGCTCTAGCTAATCAGCGGCACCCCTACCCAGCGACACTCCGTGCTTCCAGGCACTCAGTAAATAAAAGTGAACACATTAACACTGATATTTTTTTTTACCTGGGGAGATGAGAAGGTCCAAAGTTTCCCTGCCAGGCCCAGGTACCAAAGCCTTATGATGTGGTGTCCAGAATAAAGTGAAGGGTTTACTTCACTTGTCCTTCCTGCTCCAATCGCCTTTTCTTCTCCTTCATTTGACACAGTCTTCTTTTTCTTCTGACACTGTCTTCTCTCCTCCTTGGCTCCTTCTGCTCCTTTACATTTCTGCTACTTTCTGCTCCTTGCAGACCCTTTCTGCCTATTCTCCTACTTTACCCTTGTGCTCCTTGCTGACCCTTTTCTGCCCTTTCTGCTCCTTGCTGTCCCTTCCTGCTCCTTCTCCTTCTTTACCTTTGCGCTGCTTCTGTCCCTTCCTGCTCATTGCTGCCCCTTTCTGCTCCTTGCAGACCCTTCCTTGTCCTTGCTGCCCCTTCATCCTACTTGCTGACCCTTTCTTCTCCTTGTTGACCCTTCCTGCTCATTTTTGCTCCTTATCCTACTTTACCTTTGTAATCCTTCTGCCCCTTCCAGCTCATTGCTGACCCTTTCTGCTCCTTCATGTCCCTTCCTGCTCATTTCTGTTCCTTCTCCTTTCTGCTCCTTGATGTTCCTTCTTGCTCATTTCTGTTCCATTTTCTTTCTGCTCCTTCTCCTACTTTACCTTTGTGCTCCTTCTGTCCCTTCCTGCTCCTTGCTGATCCTTTCTGCTCCTTGCTGTCCCTTCCTGCTCCTTGTTGTCCTGTTCTGCACCTTCTCCTCCTTTACTGTTGTACTCCTTCTGCCCCTTCCAGCTCCTTGCTGCCCCTTCCAGCTCCTTGCTGCCCCCTTCTGCTCCTTGCCGTCCCTTCCTGTTTCTTTCTGCACCGTCTACTACTTTACCATTGTTCTCCTTCTGATTCTTTCTTCTCCTTCACCTTTGTGCTCCTTCTGTCTTTTCCTGCTCCTGCTGCCCCTTTCTGCTTCTTGTAGACCCTTTCTGCTTCTTGCTGACCCTTCCTGCTCATTTCTATTCCTTTCTGCTCCTTCTCCTTCTTTACCTTTGCGCTCCCTGCTGTCCCTTCCAGCTCCTTGCTGCCCCTTTCTGCTCCTTCTCCTACTTTACCTTTGTGCTCCTTCTGTCCCTTTCTGCTCCTTGCTGACTATTTCTGCTCCTTGCAGACCCTTCCTGCGCCTTGCTGCCCATTCCTGCTCCTTGCTGTCCCTTTCTGCTCCTTGCTGCTCCTTGCTGCCCCTTCTTGCTTCTTGCTAACCCTTCCTGCTCATTTTCCTACTTTATGTTTGTGCTCCTTCTGCCCCTTCCAGCTCATTGCTGACCCTTTCTGCTCCTTGATGTCCCTTCCTGCTCATTTCTGTTCTTCTCTCTTCTGCTCCTTCTCCTACTTTACCTTTTTGCTCCTTTCTGCTTCTTCTACTTTACCTTTGTGCTTCCTGCTCCTTGCAGACCCTTCCTGCTCCTTGCAGACCCTTTCTTCTCCTTGCTGGCCCTTCCTGCTTCTTGCTGCCCCTTCCTGCTCATTTCTGTTCCTATGTGCTTCTTCTAATACTTTACCTTTGTGCTCCTTGCTGCCCCTTTTTGATCCTTGATGTCCCTTCCTGCTCATTTTTGTTCCTTATCCTTTCTGCTCCTTTGCTTACTTTACCTTCCTGCTCCTTGATGTTCCTTCCTGTAGGCTGTTTCCCCCATCCCTCACTTACCTGATCTGTAGGCTGCCAACCCATCCCTCACTTACCTGATCTATAGGCTGTCTCCCCCCCACCCCTCATTTACCTGATCTGTGTCACGGGTGGTGGTACGGAAACCGGGACCCCTGAGTGCCTGATGTTGTTGGGAGTCTCAGCGTGGTAATAGACTATCAGGGCCTGGTGCAGGGTAACCACATGCCCCCTGGTGTTGAGCACCAGCGTTTGTGCGGCCACATACCATAGCCCTGATGCAGCTACTGCGGATCCCAGGAACTAGGAGCCTGGAAATAAGCAGACCTCCCAGGAGCTGAATACGGAGGCTCTGCAGCAGGGATGTATCCAGTACAGAAACAAGGCAAGGCTAGGATAGTCACCAAACATGAAAACAAGACAAAACTAGTAGAACCCAGAATCAGAGAAGGATAGGAAGCTAAACCTAGAACATGTACACAATACATAAGGGAACATTAACTAAACAGGGGCAGGACAGGACTTTACATGGACTGGGTTAACAAAATAAAACAAGACAATATATAATAGGCAAAACAAGAGGAGACATAACTAAGCACTATATATGAAAAGTATGGGGATTTAGTTACATGATATGATCATACATTGCATAAGCCTGCCACAACGCCAATGTACCCCATATTCGGCAGGTCCTACACTGCCTAATGTTCGCTAAAAGAACCATACTAAACCACAATAGCACTTACCTGCAAGAAAGGGCAGAGACTTGAAACACTGCTGCAGGTCCAGACTGAAATAAAAGGAATATGGAAAACAAACGGGTGTGGCAACTTAAAACAAACATATAAATAAATCCAGGAGACTGGGAATTCCAGGGACGGAATAATGGAATGAACCCAGAAAACCCAGCATAAGGAAAACCAGACATGGAATAGAAAACTAAAAAAACAAGAAAAACTAAACAAGAATTGTAAAAAGAGTACTGGATACCAGAAGCCATCACCAGACTGATCCGCAGAACAAGGCATGATGTGACAATTAGTGATGTTGCGAACCGCCGGAGCTCCGGTCAGCTGACACATCCCGGCCAATCTCCAGCAGACCCTCCCTCCCAGACCCTGCCACCTCTTGGACAACATCCATGTTGAAGGCAGCATCCATGTTGAAGGTTCGCGACATCACTAGTGACAATCTGTAGGTAGATCCCTGCATCTATAACTTACCTGAACTGTAGGCTGCAACACCCTCCCCATCCCTCACTTACCTGATCTATAGGCTGTCTCCCCCCATCCCTCACTTACCTGACCTGTAATTGGATCCCCCATCTCTAACTTACCTGATCAGTAGGCTCCAACCCTCCCCCCATCCCTCACTTACCTGATCTGTAGGCTGCCACCCCATCACTTGCTTACCTGATCTATAGGCTGTCTCCCTCCCCCATCCCTTACTTACCTGATCTGTTGGCTGTCCCCCCATTCCTCACTTACCTGATCTGCATCCCTCACTTACCTGATCTGTAGGCTGCCCCCCCATGATCCCTCACTTACCTGATCTGTAGGCTGTCTCTGCAGTCTGAGAGTTGCTGGCTGCATGTGCTGCTCCCCTGTGGTTTCAGTCAGGAGAGAGAAGCAGGGATAAGATGTAGTTTCCTATCCCTGCCTCTCTCCACACACAGCGGCACCGACTGGTCGGCGCCGGAATTGCAATGTACAGTATTATCAATCTCAAAATGAAAATATTGGCACAAGCTGAAAAATCCAGGGTGGGGGATAGCAGGTATATGCAACAGGGTTGATATGCCTTAATATGCCTTAAAACTTTATAAGGGCCCACGTATATAGGAGCAAATTTCCTGGAAGGCACCTTTAAACGTATATGTTTGGTACTCAACTAGACCTTATCTCCAGGTTGATAGGGAGCACATCTGCGTTTATCAGCATTAGATTTGAACAAATTGTAATTGTGTGGAAGGATGTGTTGAACCCGTTCCCAGGTTTTCCATGGGTTATCGACAGAGGCGGCTCTAGACTTTATGAGGCCTAGGGGAAATTTAAGCATGAGGCCCCACTAACACCCAAAGTATAAAATAATAGGGTTCTATTTTGTGTGTGTGTAAGGAGCAGTCGCTTTATTGAAAGGCGGGCTTGCAGTGCTGGATACAGAGAGTCAGTCTCTGCATTCATTGTTCAGAAGCTTGCAGTGTCACGGCTTCCTGTGCACTGCAATTGTGAGTTCTCTGGCTGTAGTTGTAGCATAATTTGCAAACAAAATGAATTTTCAATAAATTAAATTTTCAATTATTCCAAACATTTATATACAATTGTTGGATATGGTTACATAGCCTTGCAGTCATGTATACTTAAGTACTGGTGTGTAGGGGTTATTGAAAACAAAAATGAAAATTTTGTTTGCGCAAAAAAGCTTTAAAAAAAATAATTGACCAATGCTATGTCTGCAGCTGGTGACTATGACAGAGCGAGTAAAGGGGTACCAGTAGCAGGCAGGGCCGGACTGGCCCACCGGGATACCGGGAAATTTCCCGGTGGGCCGCGGCACCTGGGGGCCGGCCGCGTTCCTGGCTGGAGCCGCCGGGCCGGGTGGCAGCTTCCCCGGTCCGGCGGCACTCCTCTCACTGCTGTGGCTGATGGAGGAGGAGCATGTCTCTGTACCATGCTCCCTCGCGGTTCCTGTGCCGGGAACCGCGAGGGAGCATGGTGCAGAGACAGGCTCCTCCTCCATCAGCCACAGCAGTGAGAGGAGCAGTCTGGGCGGGCGGCCGGCCGGTTGGCTGGCGTGCGAGGGAGCACTCTCCCCGGAGTGCTTACTCTTCAGCTCCCTCGCACGCCGCACAGGGATACCGGAGCCGGAAGATGACGTCATCTTCTGGCTCCGGCATCCCTATGCGGCGCGCGAGGGAGCCGAAGAGGAAGAACTCCGGGGAGAGTGCTCCCTCGCGCACCGGCTGCCCGCCCAGACAGCCAGTCCGCCCGCACAGTGACCGGCCGCCCGCCCGCACGCCCAGGAGCACCACTGGACCCCAGGGAATCCCCCCAGCACTCCAAAAGGTAAGGAGGCTGGGGGGATTACATTTAAAAAAAAAATGTGTGTGTGTGTTAGTGTGTGTGTTAGTGTGTGTGTTACTGTGTGTGTGTTAGTGTTTGTTAGTGTGTGTGTGTGTTAGTGTTTGTTTGTGTTAGTGCGTGTGTTAGTGTGTGTGTCTGCTAGTGAGTTTGTTACTGTGTGTGTCTGTTACTGAGTGTGTTTGATGTCTGATAGTGTGTGTTTGTCAGTGAAAGTGTATGTTTTGTAAGTGAGTGTGTATGTATGTCTGTCGCTGAGTGTGTCTCTGTCAGTAAATGTGTGTGTCTGTTAGCTAGTGTGTATGCGTCTGTTTGTGAGAGTGTGTGTGTCTTCAGCATTTACCTTTCTCCAGCGTCGGACTCCCGTGTCCGCCTCTCAGCTCCGAATGCACATGCGCGGCAAGAGGCGCGCGCGCATTTAAACCGCCCATAGGAAAGCATTACTCAATGCTTTCCTATGGACGTTCAGTGTCTTCTCACTGTGATTTTCACAGTGGAATCGCGGAAGCTCCTCTAGCAGCTGTCAATGAGACAGCCACCAGAGGCTGGATTAACCCTCAGTGAAACATAGCCGTTTCTCTGAAACGGCTATGTTTTCAGCTGCAGAGTTAAAACTAGAGGGACCTGGCACCCAGACCACTTCATTGAGCTGATGTGATCTGGGTGTCTGTAGTGGTCCTTTAAGTGTGTGTGCATACCGCGGTCGTGGGGTCGCAGCCCTGCAACCCCTGCGACCAGGTGCCCGCCGCCATATGTTGCGGCCCCGACCCGCGCCGAGTAAGCGCGGGGGGGGGCCCATGGATCAATTTTCGCACCGGGGCCCCATGGGTCATGTGTACGCCACTGCACACACACACCATACACATTCACACACTGCCCCCACACACACACACCATACACATTTACACACTGCCCACCCACACACTGAACCTTTCACACACATTGCACCACTGCTCCTATACCCTACTACAGCCCCATATCCCAGCAGACTCCAGGTAAGTTGTCAAACTGTTCTTAAACGGTTTGACGACTTACTCTGGGAGGGGGTGCCGACGCTCCTGGCACCATAACCACTACACAGAGGAGTAGTAGTTATTGTGCATGGAATATTTCTTTAAATAATCTACAAGTGCCCCTCTCAGGCTCAGGCTCTGGATCCGCCACTAGTATATGACATGTATATTAATGTGTGTATTAGTTATATACATATATATATATATATATATATATATATTTATATTATATTTACACATATTAATGTACATTTATAAATGCATAATACACAGAGACATTTCATTAATATGTACCATATGTAATGAGCAGATATTGGCCCAATCTTGTTGCTAGGTGCATACTCCAGCACAATAACATATTTAAAGTGAAGAGCACACCCACAGGACTTCAAAATAAACATTTTTTACAGTTGTGCCCTACATACATTCACCATTTCAGTCCCATTAACAAGCTTTCCTTAATATGTCAAGGTAGTTGGACTGAAACATTGATTACATGCAAAGGCACGTCTGCATAAAATAAATCTGCATTTTTGTTTATTTTTAAGCCTATGAGTGCGCTTTTTACGTTGAAGTACTTTTTAATTTTAAGTTATCTGTTCTAACTCTGTATCTGCACACTATGCTGGCGCGACACATTATGGGGCTGGTAAATATCTTTTTTCCAGGGCTGCTTTTAATTCCCAGTCCGGCCCTGGTAGCAGGGAAAGTGTGACAGGATGAAGGAGGCAATTGGGACAGGGTGGGGGGTTGTGAGAGAAAATGAGGGAGGGCTAGTATGACATGGTTTGATGAGGGAGTGTGACAGGGTGAATGGATGTAAGTGTGTCAGGGCAATAGTGGCATGGTAGGAGGGATGAGTGTGACAGGATTTGAGTAGTTAATATGACAGGGTAAGTGTGGCATAGTTGGGGTGGGGTGGAGTGAGTATCACAGGGTTGGAGTGAAGGGTGAATGTGGCATGGTTGGAGTGTGACAGGATTAAGGGGGGTTAATGTGACAGGGTGAGTGTGGTGGATGTGACAGGATGAGAGGCATTAATGTGATGGGATAAATGTGGCAGGGTTGGGGAGAGTGAGAGAAGGTGAGTGTGACAGAAATAGGGGGGTTAATTTGACTAGATGATTGTGGCAGAACGAGGGCAGGTGAGTTTGGAGGAGGTCAGAGTACCAGGATTAGTAGTGGTTAATGTGAGTGTGGATGAATGAAGGGGCTGAAAGTGTGGACGGGGATGACAGTGTGGTGAGGGGTGACAATGTGTGGGCAGGGCCAGACTGGGGATACAAAGCAGCCCAGAAAAAAAATCTATGCCAACCCCATAAGTCATTGCGCCATGTATTGTCACATGTAATAGGTACGGCTATGTCTTGCCACCCCAGATGATTGAGTCATATATAAATGTATTTATATATAATATGTATTTATATATGACTCAATCATCTGGGGTGGCAAGACATAGCCCCTTACATATTATTGGTCAATATATATATATTTATTTATTCTAATATAAAATATTCCTTTCAGAGTAAAACATGCAGACACAGACAATCTCATTGATACACAGCGTCATAGACAAACAATCTCACTGATATATATAAGATCATTGACATAAATACACAAGCTTACAGATGCACACATAAATGCTCACTGACAGACAATCTCACTTACATGCACAGACAAGCTTATTGGCATACACACAAATGTAGTACAGACAAACTCTGACACACACAAGCTTACTACAGACAAGCTCTGACACGCACATGCTTACTACAGACAAGCTCACACACACACACACACAAGCTCACTCACTAGAATGCACACACACACACACACACACACACACAAGCTCACTCACTAGCAGGCACACACACAAGCTCTCTCACTAGCAGACACATACACACAGACAAGCTCACTCACTAGCAGGCACACACACACACATACACATACACACACACACACACACACACAAGCTCTCTCACTAGCAGGCACACACACAAGCTCTCTCACTAGCAGACACACAAACAGACAAGCTCACTAACTAGTAGGCACACACACAATCTCACTCACTAACAGGCACTAACAAGTTCTCTCACTAGCAGGCCCACATACACAAGCTCTCTCACTAGCAGGCACACACACAAGCTATCTCACTAGCAGGCACACACACAAGCTCACTCACTAGCAGGCACACACAAATACACACACAGACAAGCTCACTCACTAGCAGGCACACACACACACACATGGACAAGCTCACTCACTAGCAGGCACACACACACAGACAGGGAAATTTCCTGGTGGGCTCACCCTGTCTTGGGCCGCAGAACTGGGCCGCTCCTCCAGGCACCCGAAGATGGGGGCGCCCAGAGGAGCCCTGTCACAGTATGGCAGAGCAGGCACCTTCTTACCTTGATGACAGGTGCCTGCTCTGCCATCAAATCCCGATGACCGGAGGAGAGGGGGGAAGGAGAAGGCGGTGAGGGAGGCTGTTCTTGCAGCCTCTCACTCCTCTCTCACACGCCCTCTGTGATGCCGTGAGCCGGAATATGATGTCATTCCTGCCCCAGCATACTAAACGGTGGGCAGGAGGAGTGAGGAGCTGCCCCACACTGGATCCTAGGGATCCTAGGGAGGTGAATGTTTAAGTGTTTAAGTGTTTGTCAGTGAGTGAGTGTGTGTGTGTCAGTGAGGGTCTGTCAGTGAGTGAGTGTATGTCAGTGAGTGTCTGTGTGTGTGTGTGTGTGTGTGTCTGTCTCTCAGTGAGTGAGTATATGTCTGTCAGTGAGTGTGTGTGTCTGTCAGTGAGTGAGTATATGTCTGTCAGTGAATGTGTGTGTCTGTCTGTCTGTCACTGAGTGAATATATATCTGTCAGTGAGTGTGTGTGTCAGTAAGTGAGTGTATGTCTAGGACAGCAGAAATCCTTGCACCGGCCCTGAACACAGACAAGCTCACTCACTAGCAGGCACACACACACACACAAGCTCACTCACACACACACAAACACACACAAGCAGGCACACACACACACACACACACACACAGACAAGCTCACTCACTAGCAGACACACACACAAACACAATCACTGTCATGGCTGAAGCTTACCTGGCACTGGTAGGTGAAGTTTCCATTTTGTAGCCTCTTCCTTCCGGAGAGCAACTTGTGTGTGTGTGGGGGGGGGCTAACGCAAGCTATGTTCAGGAGGCGAGGCTTATGTGCGGAGGCAGGGCATGCAGCCTAAATTAAGGTAAAATGTGCTGGGAGCCTGAGAGGTCTCCCTCCGGCCACCGGCAGCCTCATTGTGGCCGTACCAGCCCCCAGCTAGTCCCTCTTTACTCCTCTCGGACTGACAGCCTGGCACAGTCCAAGAGGAAAATTATTTAAATAAAATTACTTGGGATGATTAGGGCTGTCAGCCCGGCCCCAGGTGTGTGAGAGTATGGTGACATTACATTGTGGGGGTAACAGTGTTTGGGGGGCATGCCAGTGTGTGTGTGAGGGGGTGACATTATGTGCAAGGAAGGGTGATAGTGCGTATAAGGGAGGGTGACAGTGTGTATAAGGGAGGATGACAGTGTGTGTGAGGGGGGTGATACTGTGTGTGGGAGGGGGTGACAGTCTGTGTTTGTGTGTGTGTGTGGGGGTGATCCTGTGTGGAGGGGGTGATCCTGTGAGGGAGGCTGTGATACTGTGAGGGACAGTGGGGTGATGCTGTGTAGGACAGTCGGGTGACACTGTGTGGGACAGTGGGGTGATACTGTGTGCAGTGGCATACATACCGTGGTCGCAGGGGTCCCGGCTGCGTGTGTGTGTTAGTGTTAGTTTTTGTGTCAGTGTATGTGTTACTGTGTATGTGTCTGCTAGTGAGTGTCAGTGAGTGTGTTAGTTTTTGTGTGTGTGTGTTAGTTTGTGTGTGTCTGTTATTGAGTGTGTGTCTGCTAGTGAGTGTCAGTGTGTGTGATAGTTTGTGTCAGTGAGTGCGTATGTGTATGTGTCAGTGAGTGTGTTACTGTGTGTGTCTGTTACTGAGTGTGTTAGTTTGTGTGTCTGTTAGTGAGTCTGTTTGATGCCTGTTAGTGAGTGTGTGTTTGTCAGTGAGAGTGTATGTTTTGTAATTGAGTGTGTATGTGTGTCTGTCTGTCAGTGAGTGTATATATATGTATGTCGCTGAGTGTGTCTCTGTCAGTAAATGTGTGTGTCTGTTAGGTAGTGTGTATGCATCTGTTCGTGAGAGTGTGTTTGTGTGTTTAAAACCCCTTCAGCACTTACCTTTCTCCAGAACCGGACTCCTTTGGTGCTGGGGATCCCTCTTCCTCGATCCGCCTCTCAGCTCCGAATGCGCATGCGCGGCAAGAGCCACGCGCGCATTCAAACCGCCCATAGGAAAGCATTACTCAATGCTTTCCTATGGACCTCCAGCGTCTTCTCACTGTGATTTTCACAGTGAGAATCACAGAAGCACCTCTAGCGGCTGTCAGTGAGACAGCCACTAGAGGCTGGATTAACCCTCAGGGAAACATAGCAGTTTCTCAGCTGCAGGGTTAAAACTAGACGGACCTGGCACCCAGACCACTTCATTAAGCTGATGTGATCTGGGTGTGTGTAGTGGTCCTTTAAGTGTGTGTGTATCTGCATGCACTGGCGTACATACCACGGCCGCAGGGGTCGCAGCCCTGTGACCCCTGCGACCAGGTGCCCGCTGCCATGTGTTGCGGCCCCGGCCCGCACAGAGTAAGCGCGGGGGGGCCCACGGATCAATTTTCGTACCGGGCCCCATGGGTCGTGTGTACGCCACTGACTGTGTGGGACAGTGGGGCGAAAGTGTGTGTGAGTGTGGGGGGTGATACTGTGAGGAAGTGGATGATGGTGTGTGGGAGGGGGTAATACTCTGAAGGAGGGGGTGCTACTGTGAGGGAGGAGGGTGATACTGGGAGGGAGCGGGGTCATGGTGTGTAGGAGGGGGATACTGGAAGAGAAGGGGGTAATAGTGTGAGGGTGGGGGTAATACTGTGAAGGAGGGGTTAATACTGTGATGGAGGGGGTAATACTGTGAGGGAGGGGTGATGGTGTGAGGGAGAGGGTGATGGTGTCAGTTAGTGTGGTTTAATATAAGAACAGTGACTGAGTCACACCACACAAAAACAAACGTTTTAGACTTTAGAAAAAAACTTTTCTAAAATTAGAATATGTGTAAAGGAGTCATTATGAAACTGGAGCAGTTTAGATTGATCCAAGAGAAATGAGATTATTTAAAAGTTGCACTGCTGAAGGCAACAGAAAATTGCATTAGGCTTGTCAATAAATACAGAAAATGTAAGAAACCACTGTGGTACTCTGCAGGTGTGGCCAAAATAGTAAAAAACAAAAAGTTAGCATTTAGTAATTATAAAAAACCCAGAGGGAGGAAGATAGATAGATCTATAAGATTAGACAGAAAGAGGCTAAGGAAGTTATAAGAGCTTCCAAATAACACACAGAAGAGAAAATAGTACAATTAGTTAAAAAAATAAAAAGGGGAGAGGCGGAGCTAACTGAGGACCAGAGCGGACGCAACTCTCTGAGCTCCGAGCCCTATACTGCTGAAACCGTGCTAAAACAGGCTTTTTCAGCCAAAACTGACCCCATATCATACACGCAATGCAAAGGCAGATGATGGGCAGAAAAACTAAAAAGCCCCGAGCCGACAAGTGCCCGATCAGCAAAGATATTGGGGAACTGCTACGGAACTCACAGCAGGCCGCATGGGCCAAGATGGCGCTCAGGGATGAGTTCTCGTGCTCATCCGACGAGGCCTCCATAGATCTCGAGGAGGGAGCCTCCTATGACCCACCGCAGAAAAGGGCAGATAAGCCCCTGCAAGCCGGGGAACCGGTGACGGCGGACTTGCTTAAAGCCATGTTTGCGGACCTGCGAAAAGACCTGGCCGCGGACAGGGCCCACTACAACACCGCCATAGAAGGCGTCAAGGCCAAAGCCACACAACTCGAAGCCACCTCCAATGTCCATGATGCCCGAATCACGCAGGTGGAGCAGTCACTGGCAGACCTCCAAGACAGGCAACTAGCTGCTGAAAATCGAGTAAACTCACTCGAAGACCAAAGACGACGATACAATTTAAAAGTTAGAGGCATACCGGAGACCGTAGGCCTCAAGGACTTACCCCACTTCATCAGACGCCTGTTTGAGGCTTTGATGTTGCCCAAACAGGCCAAGGCCCTAAAGCTAGACGGGATGTTCTGGCTTCCCAAGCCTGCACAGGTACCACAAACAACACTGGCGGACCTCATCCTCCGCTTCCAAAACCTCCAGGACAAGAACACCTTCTCAGTCGCAATAAAAGGGAAAACCCCCTTAACCTTTGAAGGGGCCACGCTCCTAGTCTTTCCAGACGTGACAAAAAGTACCCTGTCCTGGAGGAAATCACTGCAGCCGCAGCTTCAACATCTCCGCACCAAAAACATCCCATACCGATGGGGCACCCCGCGAGCACTGCTCTTCTCCCATGGAGGGACTACCTACAAGGCACGGAGCCTACAAGAATTAGAAGTGCACCTGCGTTCTCTTAGTATTACCGCCAACCCGAATGGGGCAAGCGGGACTCTGCTTCACATCAACCCTGCAAATATTGCGGTCTTTACTCCAAGACCAACCCTGAACGCGATGCCGACCTGAACGCCAACGAGAAGACCGAGCCAGAGATGGTATACCCGCATGGATGTCCAATTGCTGAGCCGGACTGTTTGTTGCCCACCAGGCTTCTATGATAACTTTCTCTCGTTCCTCAGCTTTAATGTTTTTCTTCTTGTTTTATTTTAATGGTTTAAGTTTCTTAAAAGCACTAACATAACCGCATGGCGCTGTTTCACCAGTAACTGTCGCCAAGTCCCCACCGACTAGATATCACACTACCTTGAAAATACTCGAGTACTAATCCGCTCATAACCCTCAGACCCAGTATCTCCCAATCGGCCCACACATACCTCCCCTACCATACCTCCGCAAGGGAACCACTATACGAACTTATCCACCAGCACCCGGTAGGGAACACAGTTACCTGCAGATAGGTGACTTTTTAACAATTTCTCTTTGGTTAGAGCTCAAGGTCCAAACTAGGTGACTACCTAATGCTCTATGGAGCAAGTAAACCACAGGAATGTAACTCACGGGGCCTCAATAAAATACTCAAATTAACACGCCAAGGAGCGGACAAAGATTAGGACCCACAGTCTCTCAATAGAGGTTTAACAGGACATCCAAAACTAGACCCGCTTTCACTATAACAGTACTCCGCCCGCACACCTCTGGCAATCAATATCAATGCTTACACTGATGTCCATGTATGCCCCGCTACCTAGCTATGTTTATATTTACAAAAAAAAAAAAAATGTGCAATGTTCCTCACCTGCTATGTGCTTGTTTTCAAATGTATACCAATTTTGGGCTCACACACGCTGTTTTAGCAGTGCAAGCCAATTTGTGATCTTTTTTTTGCATAACAAAATAAAGAATTAAAAAAAATAAAAAATAAAAATAAAAAGGGACAAAACATTTTTTAGATATATAAATGAGAAAAGGAAAGTAAATCAAGGATTAGTTAGATTAAAAAGCAAAAGAAGGAAGGTATGTGGAAGAGGATAAAGGTCTAGCTGACTACCTCAATGAATATTTTTGTTCAGTATTTACAGAGGAAAATGAAGGAAAGGGGCCTCAGTTATGAAAAAAGACAAATAAGTAATTTGTTACATGTGAGTTTACAGAGGAAGAGGTTCTATTTCAACTGTCAAAAGTAAAGACAAATAAGTCGATGGGGCCTGATGGAATACACCCAAAAGAGGTTTGTTCTTAGACGCACTCGATCAGCTGCCTCCGATTGTGCCTCCACCTAGGCAACGTTTTAGAAGAGGCATAGCCTCCTCTGCTGATGTCCAATACAATGCTACTCATGGAGTGGCTGCATTTACATTAGTATTTCCCCCATAGGAAAGACGCCCAGCGTCTGTAAGGTGACCTAAAGTCTCATAACAACCCGGAAGTCTCTCTAGTGGCTGTCTGGTAGAGATGGAGTTAACCCTCAAAGGTAATAATTGCAATTTATTCAAAACTGCAATAATTGCCATTGAAGGGTTAAGGGACTGGTGGCTATAGTGTTCCTTTAAACTCATTATACTGTGTTTCTTATGCAAAGCAAATGGATTACAATACTGCTAGGCATTTTAATACATTTATAATTTCTTATTTCTATGGGTTACGAGTTTTCTTTTTCCCGGTAGAATTAGTGTTTTTTGCCTGCATCTTATTTTTTTTTTTTACCTTATATGATTGTGTCAACTTACTCTAGACAATGCTTTTAGTCTTAAACCTTTTCTTTGTTATTTTATGCAGAAGGTATAAGGACCAGTCTTCTGTGAGCCAGATGCTAAAAAACCTATCCTTAACCACCTCCCTCGAAACACACAAAAACAAAGTTTTTTTGCCCAAATCCTTTGTTCAAATGCTCCCTCCCTCCTATGTTCTCCCCCTTCTCATCCAAGTATTAATCTGCTCCCCACCGCCTTTTCCCTTCCTTTAAAAGAACATTTGCCAAACCGTGTGCAACAGTCTCGGATATTAAATAAATATTGTAAGCAGATGTGCAAAGCAGTGAGAACAAAATTTTTACCCTTTCCAGTACAAGCTACAAGAGAATATATGTCATAACTAATGGGTTAATGACGTCACACACAGTTTCCTGAAGACAATGTTTGCACTTGAATTGAAGTTCTATATTCAATATATACCTAAACTTAATGTGTTTATCTGTAAGGCTTTGAGCACTACAGCTGCTACAATTTAAACAAGGGTTACATTTGTTCACTGATTGACGATTCTGCACCATGTGATATAATGTGGATGGGTGTGTGAGTTGTGGGACGCCAGCGCTGTACAGTGGATCTAGTGATGGTGGGGGTGAGGGAACTGAACTGTAAAATATGACAATGCAAAGGGAGTTTGCTCAGTTAAAGGGGAGCAGGGAGAAATCTAAGAAAAGGGAAGTTGGATTGGCGGAAATACATGTTAGGGTATCTTGGTGTTGATTCATCATCATTCCCTGTTTAGTGAACAAACCCTTAGTTTTTCCCTTTTAATTGATTGCACTACCCTCGCAGTGTACTTCTCTCCAAGTGCTCTAGGTGGCATTGTTGTTTCATCCCACTTTGCAAACCATTAAGTGCAGTTCAGAAAGATTTGGCACAGATGTGTGGCTGCTAAAAGCATGTGTCAGTGATCATTTCCAGATGTGTTAGAACAGCCATATATGGACAGGGATTGAGTGCAGACTCTGCTTGTGTCACACACTCTTTCCTGGAGTTATTGCAGCAGTTTGTTCTTCAAAGTAAGAATGCGAGGTGTAGGGAGGTTGTGTTCATCTGTTCCATCTGTGGAAGGGACAGGATCTCCTAAGGCATTGCATGTATACAAGAAATAACAGCTTGCTAGGTTTTTATATGTACATAAAAAACATTTATAATGGAGTATCTATTTTGGCGTGATCTACTCTCTCCCTCTCCCTTTCTCTCTCTCTCTCTCTCTTAAAGAAATGGTGGCTGGGGGGTTGCAAATGTACTGACCAGCTACTAACCTGCAAAATGGGAAATGTTCTTCCTAAATTCTGCTGAACTTTGCATGGATTGTAAAACATTTCAGTTCCAAGGAGAGCATAATTAATTTGAGCAGGATCCTGTTATTTTGGGCAATACTTCCTTACATACAGCATTTGAACCATGCATAAATGATCACTGTTAGTAAAATAGGCTATCTTTAATTTATTTGTACATGATCCGTTACATTATAACAGATCAAGAACTCCATGTTTGAATAACATAGTTTTTATCATTATGACTAACTCAAAGGTACATGTAGGCAGGTGTACTCTGTATCAAATACAATATTATTATTATTTATAAAGTGCCAAGAAATTCTATAGTGCTGTACAATAAGCTTTATATGTGTTTTGTCAATGTATACAAACCTGTATTCCTAAAGTTTTAGTGGCCCCGTTTCTAGGCTTATTAAGGTCCCATAGCCATTTGCAACAGAAGTTAAGAAAATTAAAGTTTTATATAATTTTTTTTACCTCTCCATCTCCCACAATGTCATCAGGGAGGAATGGTCTTGTTCACGATGGTCAAATCCAATACACCTCATAGAGGATCATTGGGGAGCCAATGCTGTCCGCGCATCCAAGCTCCCCACTGGAAAATATTGAATCAAATGCTTTCCTATGGGGCTTCTGCATCACGTCACCAAGATTTACTCTCAATCAGAATATGCAGGTAAAAACCTATAGGACCCCTGCATCTAGATATGTTTATTGAGGGGTTACTTTTGTGTTCCTTTAATAATGAAGTGGATGGTGTGCGTTTAACGGAACACTCTAGTGTAAGTAATGCACACATGTATTCCTGACACTATACACTTCATGGCTGAGATCAATGATGATAATCTATTGGAAGGCTATTTTGGATGCACATCAAAATGTCATGCTGCGCCAATGAGCATCTCCTCATAGAGATACATTGTATTAATACATCTCTATGGGGAACATTCAGCATCTCCATACTGTACATGGAGACGCTGAACACCAGTGCTGCACACTGTGCTGCTCTGGACTAGGAAGCACCTCCAGTGACCATCTGAGTGACTGCCACTAGAGGTGTTAATAGGCAGCAATAGAAATATTGCTTTTTCTCTGAAATATTTGGGCTTATTTTAAAATAAAGGCCTTAAAGGAACACTATAGTCACCAGAATGACTACAACTTAATGTAGTGGTTCTGGTGTCGATAGTCTGCCCTGCAGGCATTTCAATTAGTGATGTCCCGAACGGTCCGCCGAATGGTTCGCCACGGACGGCGAACATATGCGGTAAACTTTGACCCTGTACCTCACAGTCAGCAGACACATTCCAGCCAATCAGCAGCAGTCCCTCCCTCCCAGACCCTCCAACCTCCTGGACAGCATTCATTTTACATTCATTGGGAAGCTGCATTCTTAGTGAGCTTCCAGGAGGTGGGAGGGTCTGGGAGGGAGGGACTGCTGCTGATTGGCTGGAATGTGTCTGCTGACTGTGAGGTACAGGGTCAAAGTTTACCGCCTATGTTCGCCGTCCGTGGCGAACCGTTCGGGACATCACTAATTGAAATGCCTGCAGGGCAGACTATCGACACCAGAACCACTACATTAAGTTGTAGTCATTCTGGTGACTATAGTGTTCCTTTAAGGCCTTTATTTTAAAATAAGCCCAAATAAGCTGTTTGACTTCAAAAACACTGTCAATGATCTAAGTATCATCAGAAGTATAAATAAAAAACAAACAAACATTTATTATGAATTGCAAAGACATTTTATTGTCATGCATATGCCGTTAGAGGCCAATAACAGTATAACTAATATGCAAACTACCATATACTTGTCTTATCAAAAAAATGCCACTTGGAATAAAATATCACTAAAAAGTATGCTTGTTCTATTACTTAAAGTATGTATCATCCCTTGGTACTTAAAAAGTCACTCCAAACCCCAAAAACAATTTAGCTTGCTTAAAGGGACACTCCAGGCACCCAGACCACTTCTGCCCATTGGAGTGGTCTGGGTGCCAACTCCCACTACCCTTAACCCTGCAAGTGTAATTATTGCAGTTTTCTAGAGACAGCCACTAGAGGGCACTTCCGTGTTTATAGCACATGAAAAGTGTGCTATAGCGTCGCTGGACGTCCTCACGCTATTTGAGGACCTCCAGCATTGCTGAAATCCCCATAGGAAAGCCTTTTTCAATGCTGGGGAGGTCTAATACGCGTGCGCGGCATTGGCGCGCATGTGCTTTAGGTCTCCCCCACTAGCGGCCGCGCATGCTCAATAGGTCTCCCCTGCCGGATGACGTCGGTGGGGGAGGAGTGTGGGTAGACCCTGAACCAGCACCGAGGGACATCGGTGCTGGATACAGGTAAGTCACTGAAGGGGTTGTAACCCCTTCAGCAACATGGGATGGGGGGGTGGGAAGGAGAGGGGTTTGTTTTCCTGGCACTGGCTTTATGTGAGAAGAGTGTGTCCTCTTTTTTCATTTTACAAAAAATGCAGAGTTCAATTGAAATTGTCACTTTCTAAAATTAGGGCTGTACATCGGGCGGCTAATCCTGTTACTTCCTGGTTTGGTTAGCTCAGTGGAGGCAGCAATTGCCCAGAGCTCCTGCCTTGCAAATACTTCTCATTCAGCTGCATTGGGAAGTCTGTGATTAGACAGCCACAGAAAGTCTTAGCTGGGGAAGAAGGGGAGGGCTTACAATGGCAGCAGGCAAGAAATCTGCAGCTTTTCTCAAACTGCTTTTAGAAATACCCCTCATGAAAAAAATTGCATAATTAAACGCATGCATGTTTTTATTGTGGTATATCTGCTGAGCAGTGATTTATTTTGGCATTCGGTGTTCCCTTTAAGCCACTGTATGTTCAACTTATCAAACGTATAGAGTGCTTTTTATCAATAGATTAGCTCCAGCCAAATAAGCCTTCTGGCAGAATTGATATCTAGAACTACCCATCGATGATAAATTATGAATGAAGGGCACCTCGCACACGGCACTAAACTTCCTACTAACATACAGTGTACGTCCATTCATAATGTGGTAGGAAACGGAATAAAGAGAGCAAATTGAAAGAAACACACTGAGACACTTAAGTTGGAATAAGACCGTGGTCTTTATTTAAAGGCATTTCAAAACACACAGTAACTACACACTATTATAGTAAATGTAAGTTTATTTTTTAACTCCCAGTGATCTAGGCAGACAATTTCACACCCCTTTTTTTGCCATTTAAAGATAACAAATTAAAACAAAGATGCAAACGGATACAACATTTACAGGTCATATACCCATGCACAAACTGTTGCTCACTCTGCACACAGCAAAAGCCCTCGCACTTCACTTGCGGCATCTGAAGGAGCGAATGGAGGGGTAATCCACTGACCCCTCTGATCCTTTTAAACACATATAGACAAGGGACCCTTGTCTGTGTCCCTTGCAGGGCCGGCCTTAGGCCTTCAGGCGCCCTGTGCGAAAAATCTTAACAGCCATCCATGTGTATAGGGGATTTATTAAATGAAAATTTAACAATTAACAAATATTTATCACCTCTTCCCTGTCATTACCTTGCATGGAGGGAGGGCATGCTGATCTCTGGTGATCAGAGCTTTCCTGTGGTAATCCGCGGCAACGTTCTGATTGGCCGGAACTCGGAAGACAGCTACATTTATCATGTGTGTGTCAGACGTGATTGTGTGATGTGTTCTCTGTGTGCCATATTTGTAATGGGTGTATTGACTGTGTCTGATATGTGTGTGTATTGACCGTGTGTGATTTTTGTTCACTATAGCAGTAGATAGGGGGAGCAGGGGCACTGGGGTAGATGTGGGAGCAATGCACTATAGCAGTAGATAAGGGGAGCAGTGTCACTAGGGTAGACAGGGAACAATGGCAATATAGGGGGAGCATGGGCACAATAGGGATGGATAAGGAGCATGGGCACTATAGGGGTAGATGGAGGGATCAGGTACACTATAGGGGTAAATGGGGAAGCACTATAGGGGTAGATGGGGAGCAGGGGTGCTATAGTGGTAGATCGAGGAGCAGGGGCACTATAGAGGTAGATAGGGGGAACTATAGAGATAGATGGGGAACATGGGTACTATAGGAGTAGAGGGGGCACTATAGGGTAGGGATAGATGGGGAACAGGTGTACTATAGGGGGAGCAGGGGCACTATAGGGGTAGAGGGGGAACAGGGGTACTATAGTGGGAGCAGGGGCACTGTAGGGATAGATGGGAACAGGGGTACTATAGGTGTAGATGGGGGCACTATAGGGATAGATGGGGAACAGGGGTACTATAGGGGGAACAGGGGTAGGGCACTGTAGGGATAGATGGGAACAGGGGTACTATAAGGGGAGCAGGGGCACTATAGGGGTAGAGGGGGCACTATAGGTATATATGGGGAACAGGGGTACTATAGGGGTAGAGGGGGCACTATAGGGAACAGGGGTACTATAGGGGTAGAGGGGGGTCACTTTAGTGGTAGAGGGGGAACAGGGTTACTATAGGGGTAGAGGGGGGCCCTATAGGGATAGGGGGCACTATAGGGATAGATGGGGAACAGGGTTACTATAAGAGTAGAGGGGGCACTATAGGGATAGATGGGGAACAGGGTTACTATAGGGGTAAAGGGTGCACTATAGGGGAAGAGGGGGGCACTATAGGGATAGATGGGGAACAGGGTTACTATAGGGGAAGAGGGGGGCACTATAGGGATAGATGGGGAACAGGGGCACTATAGGGGAAGAGGGGGGCACTATAGGGATAGATGGGGAACAGGGTTACTATAGGGGTAAGGGGGGCACTATAGGGGAAGAGGGGGGCACTATAGGGATAGATGGGGAACAGGGTTACTATAGGGGAAGAGGGGGGCACTATAGGGATAGATGGGGAACAGGGGTACTATAGGGGGAGCAGGGGCACTATGGTCTCACTTACCAGGCAGCAGATTCAGGCCTCGGTTAGCTCCGCCCCCGCCGACCACTTGGCTCCGCCCCCATCGTCTGCTTGGCTCCGCCTCCTACAGTCTCTTTCGCTGCTAAGCCCTGGTAGAGGGCAGGGGGTGTGCAAGCTGTCAGCCATAGGGCGCCCCCTGCTGCCATGGCGCCCTGTGCGGCCGCACAGCTCGCACACCCCTAAGGCCGGCCCTGGTCCCTTGTGTCACTTGTCTGTTGGTGATCCTGAGTATTTCATGGAGCCTTTCACTACTTATCTCTGCGAATCATGGCTTTCACTTACAAGTGCTGAATCTCAGCCCCTTTATACCCCCACCCCCTTAATATAAACTAAAAAAATATCTGTTTTAACTATTTTCAGCATTTGACTGGCAAGTGGCTGATGGGCAGCATGTGTAGTGGTCAGTGATTACATGGCAGACTGTAAAGTTACTCTGATGGGTCACTTCTTTTAAACTTTGAAATATATAGTTATTGTGAGCTCCAAAGTACCACTTTCTGATGCCATACCACAGTATTTGTTTAATTCCACTTGCTGCACATCTGCCTAGTCAAGTGCCAGATGATGAAGACAGCACAGGGATAGCACAGGCTGTTTATCACTAAATTCACTCCCCTACCCATCCATCCAGCCATAGTGATTCTTGATTTATGTTATTAGTAATAATAATGATAAATATTATTATGCTATTGTATTATTATTATTATAAGGACAACTGTTCACATTCTTGTTTTCTGGAACCACTGTGGAGTTAAATGATCGTTCTATACAACTAAAGCACTTTAACTTGCTTAAGTGCTTTGTGTGCAAAGAGTGTGTCCTCTTTTTCATTTTCCAAAAAGTGCAGATTTCAATAGAAATTGACACTTTTGTAAATTAACCTGGTTACACCCCACTGGCTTTCAAGCAGACAGCAGGTTCAGTTACTTCCTGGTTTGGTTAACTAAACTCAAGAGGGAAGAAATCGCTCAGACAATCTGCCTTGCAAAGACTTCTCATTGAACTGCATTGGGAAGTCTGTGATTGGATAGCCCCAGAATGTCTTGCCCTGGTTAGAAGAGGAGGGTTCACAAAGGCTGCAGACAAGAGATCTACCCCAATGAAAAAAAGCATATTTAAATGCATGCATGTTGTTTTTATATTAAGGGTATGTCTACTAACTTGTCAAACGATAGTTTTTCCCATTGCAGTGTTCCTTTAACTAGAAGAAGCTCATTTAAATTAAATGATCTCATTATATTTTGCAGGTTTTTTTTCAGAAATATTTAGAAAGCTATGATACTTTATATAAATGTCAGTTTAAAATGGTAAATCTCAATTCTATGGTTGAAGAATGGTTTGGTGCATCACAGAACAGTCTTCATAGATTAATAATAAAATAAATAGACTGGGAATTATTCATATCTATCACAGATTAGGAAATCCCCAACAATTTTTGAATTAGAGAATACCACTGTTTGCAACAAAATTTGTTTGATCAACAAACACATGATTAGCAAATCATTATACAAGATATCTTAAAGCAACACTATAGCGTCAGGAACACAATCACGTATTCCTGACACTATAGTGGTAAGCCCACTATTTAGCCCTGTCCGAAAAGTGAAACAGTTTTTAAGCTCACCTTTTTAACCCACGCTGTGCCGGTCTCCCAATAGGCAAGCATTAAGAGCCTATTGTGCATCCGTGCAAAACGCTGCGCCAATCAGCATCTATAGTTCAAAGGGTAACTAGATGATTGTGAGGTCTGCAGCGCAGAGACTAGCTGAACATTTCCATGTGCCTTAGTATTTATTTTTGTTTATATAGTACTGTATATACGCAGTATATTACAGGTTATGGCACAATAAAGTAGAAATGCAGTGCATTTAGTAACTAAAACAGACATAATGCCACTGCAGCCCATAGGTTCCAGGTTTTCATTGACATCCAAAGTTTCCTGTGCTATTGCCCAAGTTCACTTCCCCAATACCCAAGTTCACTTCCCCATTTCCCCAATACCCAAGTTCACTTCCCCATTTCCCCATTACCCAAGTTCACTTCCCCATTTCTCCATTACTCAAGGAACTAAAGTATATGTAGAAACAAAAGGGAAGACTAACAATTTAATTTACATTACATCTTTTTTTTTTTTTTTTAATAAGCCTTTCAGTAGAATGTTACACGTTGCACCAGTTTCTATAGAAATATTTTATTTGGCAAATGCTTAACATTTATAGTTCTCCAGAATGACCCAGTTGTGCTTTAGTATATTTCCCAAGAATTTCTGTGTTTTTCAAGACATATTTGATTATATGAATGGCAGATGCTTGCCTCGGTTAGATTTTAAACTTGTTCCCAAAAACTTTTTTTTTTTAGCAAGGACAATAAAATGAAAAAACACATCTTCAAATTCCCAAACATGTCCTTTTATATAACATGCTGAGAAGGATTAAGATCCCCTAGGGCCATAGGCAGGGTCCCAGTTTTCCCCTCCACCCCTTTTATTCTTCTCATTAGGATAGGTAACGAGGGCAAGTAAATTCATATTTTCATTGCCCCAAATCCCCAAGGCCAAGGATTTAATCCAGCTCTGATTACACCTGTATTTGGTTATATCAACATATATAATTCACCGATAAAAATTAAAAAATTAAAAACTAAAATTTTGTCTGTCCTTTGTTATTCTGAATGTGACTCATTTTAGTAATATTATATACTCTATATGTCTCTCTGTTCTACAGTAAAAGATAATGGTGAACAGAATATCATTTGAGAAATAAAGAGGACAGAACTAGCCATGAATGAATCGCAATGGGGAAAGATGATGGGTGTCTTCTACTCCATCTATTCTGATTTATAAAGAAACATTGTTACTTGATTATTGTACAGCACAATTTAAGGGGGGGAGGGAGGCACTAAAAGTTAGCTATTAGTTGTGTTATTTAAAAAAAATTATAATTATATTTTCTTTTATTTTAATGTACATGCTTTTCTTCACTAGATAGCTCTGTGTGTATGCGTCTCCCTGATGCATTATGGGAGACCAGAGTCTTTGCAACATTGAAGTGCAGCAAAGGAAAGCACACTTTTTTACAGAATGTTTTGCTGAAATAGTGTTACTGGGATGAAGGAACAAGAAACCGTCACTTCTCTGTCTGGAACTGATAGTTCCCTTTTAATGGACACATATCACGTTTATACAATGATGGCAGGTGCATGAAAAGTGCTGCCATGGAGTACATAGAACTCACATTTCTTAAGAGAAAAATCATTATATTACTTATAGAGGAATCCTATAGCATAGGAATTCTACATACTGCAGGGAAGCACTTTTCACACACAGTATCTCATGATGAAGAAGTGACATTTGTCACGGAAAACATGGTGGCAACCCAAAGTGGCACCATTAAAAAACCAAAAGGGTTGTTAAACTTGACCTTCCCAGCAAGTGATCTGTCATAAAAGAGTTGACCAACACATACAAAATAAATTAATGCCCAAATGACCATCGGCTTTTTCAGTATATGTTCAACCATGATTATCTATAATATTGATTTGCCTTATTTGCGTTGTCATTAATTTACTTAAACCCAGATGAATAGGAAATTTGCAGTTTCTTCATTCTGTGTGATCCACAACTGAACTTTACAACATTTCAGTTGGATACTAAAATAACACTATACATGTTTGTGTTTCTGAACCCATAGTGTTAAAACCACAACTTAGCCCCCCCTGGCCTCCCTAAATATAGTAAAATCTCACTTGTATTCAAGTCTGCAGCTGCTGCCTTTGCCCGTGATATGCCTGATTGACTAACATCATCAGAAGTGATACTGTTTCTCCGTAGGATTGGCTAAGACTGTCAAGGAGCAGATCAGGGTCAGAGCCAGCACAAGCCAAACACAGCACTGGCAAACCAGCATCTCCTCATAGAGATGCATTGAATCAATGCATCTCTATGAGACAAGTTCAGTGTCTTCATGCAGAGGGTGTAGACTATTGGCAGTGCTGCACACTGTGCAGCACTGCCCCCGGAAGAACCTCTTGTAGCCATCTGTGGAGTTGCCAGTGGAGTTATCACTAGGCTGTAATGTAAACACTGAATTTTCTCTGAAAAGACAGTGTTTGCTGCATAAAGCCTGAAGGGAATAATTCTACTCACCATAACAAATACAATGAGCTGTAGTTGTTCTGGTGACTTTAGTTTCCCTTTAAAGGAACACTCAACACATAAACTACTTTAGCGTCACATGAGATGAATGTTTACAAAAAGTTCAGATCCCAATACAAATAGCTGTATGTGACAGTTAAAAAATAGTCTGTAGAGGGTCACTTTGACCCCCACATTAGCACAATGGAGGTTTATACTTCAATTAAGTTGGAGCTTCAATTTAAAGACCAGAAAGTGGACAGATGGGGTCTTAAATTATTAAACAGTAGGGGACCTAAAGTGGGGGCTATAACTTTGATAATGGAAAGAAACCTAATATTCCTTGGAGCCCCTGACCATGGGCAGTAGGTTGGTTCTAATATAGTTAATGTAGGGGGCATGTGGGGTAAAATAAAACTAGGAAACTGCATATTTTAGACCTTAATAGTCAAACTGGAAAAATAGCTGAGTTGTACACATTAGTTCCAGCTTGGCTATTTAGGCCTAAAATTTACAATTCACATTTCAAACCCCAGTTAAATAATCGAAATCTAATTCTCATATGATTCCTCGTACACTCTTAAATATGTGCAGATGTGCTGGGATTTGCAGTGAACGGATATCCCATTGCCGTTGGTAGAGAGCCAGATTGCGAGCACAATATGTAGCAATTCACAGTTTAGGGTTGTTCGCTAAGGGGTTTATTTATTACTCTCCAAATTGTAAGGAATTGAGACCCAAATGACAAAACTGCTGATCTGGTAAAATAAGTCAGCGTTTACAGATCTACATTTAGTTGAAAGAGAAAAAATATTGAAAACCGAATGTCATTTTAATTGCATGCTGTTGGTTTGGTGTTTGACATTTAATGTACAGTACCATCATTTCACAAGATTTTTTTTAGGAAGGTATGGGTCTATTATAGCAATTTTCCTGTAAGCTTTAATGGAGGAAGTGTCATTCAGTAAGTTGTTGCCTTGTATATTTGGTTTCAAAGAATTGTAATTTGTCCGAATTTTGCTCAGATTGTCCAAATTATGTAACTCCAATGCACCATAAGGATGTATAACAAAAATAAATTATACAGACAATGGCTGAATATGTCTGTTTGCTTTGTGAGTTGGTGTTTTGTCCATGGCGCCAAAACAAGATGAATGATGATTAAGGGACAGCAACTAATTAAATAAATAATGAAATAAATCCTTTTTTTTTTTAAAGCAATAAAGAAATAAAGCAGAGACCAGCTGAAATAAACACTTAGCAACTGAATGTTTAAAAACAATCAAGCAAAAATCGCCACACGTTCTGCACACAGCCAAAACCCTCATGCCTCACTTGCGACAGCTGAAAGAGGGAATGGAGGGGTAAACTACTGACTGAGAGGGTAAAATATTGAGGGGTATACTAAAATTGCGAATATTGACCGAATGTGTACCGATATTGAACAGTAAAATACCATTATATTAGAATTGGAAGTCCGTCCACGAAATTTCAACCGGAATTAGCTTCATTAAAAAGGTTAAAAATGAGCCTATCACAGTATTGCAATATATGCTTTTAAATATTATGTATAAATTTTGCTAAAATTATAGGCTCATTTTTCACGCCCTTTTGGTTTCTAGAAAAGGTTTTTGCAAATTTTTGCATGGATGTTATTTGGACGAGCCAAACCACCCCGTCAACAAAATTCAGCTGACTGAATTACATTTGTTTTTTCAGCTGCATTGATTGGCCTAACCAAATTCTTTCGCTGTGCATAAGCCTAGTAAACTGACTAAACTAATAATCCAACCCATTTTCAATCCCAATTTACAGTTTGGTAAATAAACCTGAGATAACTTATACTTATGATCCAGCTTGAAGAATTATAGGAAAATAATTGCCATTATGTAGTACACCCTACATTATGTTCATACAGCATAATTAAAGGGACACTTCAGGCACCCAGACCACTTCTGCCTATTGGAGTGGTCTGGGTGCCAACTCCCATCACCCTTAACCCTGCAAGTGTAATTATTGCATTTTTTTTATAAACGGCAATAATTACCTTGCAGGGTAATTCCTCCTCTAGTGGCTGTCTATCAGACAGACACTAGAGGGACTCCGACTTCTTAAAACACGAAAAGTGTTTTAAATGACACTGGACGTCCTCACGCTATGCATTAGGACCTCATGCGTCGCCTAAATCCTCATTGGAAAGCATTGCACATTAGGTCTCCCCCGCCAGCTGATTTCGGCGGGGTAGGAGCATGGGCAGAGCCTGACCCAGCGCCAAGGGACAATGGCGCTGGATTCAGGTAAGTCACCAGCAATGTGGGGTGGGGGAGGGGTAAGGGGGCACTGCAAGTTTGTTTTCCTGGCCCTGGAGAGCCCCTTTAAGCACAGTTTGATAAGTAAAAAAAACATAAACAGGGTTATACACTGAAACGAAAATTGTCATAAATTCATAGTTTATTTAAAATGTAAGACACAAAGAGCAAAAATGCAAAAAAAAAATCTTCTAGTAAGCTATGCTTCCAGATCAGCTACTTTGGCCTAAAATTTGGAATTCTCTAGCGAATAAGCGTGCATATTTAATTTTACTATATATTTTTTTATTATTTACTGAGTTTATTATTAAATAACCTTTTTAATGTTTTCACCAGCGTTTTTTGTGTCTATTTAGACCTGATAGTTTCTGTTCTTCCTGTGATGATCTGATGATAACTAGCTTGTGTGTTCATGGAAATTGTAAAAAAAAAAAGCATAGAAGTGATTATGGTGCCATGAGGCTGTGAGTGTCATACTCTGGTTCTTGGTAAGGCTATTTTGAGCAGGTTGACAACTCACCATAATTGCTAATGAGGATATTTCATTTCTTCATTCAAAATATTAATATCATTCATATTTTAACGCCATTCATTAGGTGAGCCCATCACAAGGCTCCCGCCCCTCATTATTTACATTACTACATATAATATGATGGGTTTCACATCTTCTTGCTGTCAACATAGGGATACTTCTTTCTTTTAGCCTATTGTATCAGTGTTGGGGCCCTCATACCAAGGAAACTGGTTTAACTGTAGAAGTGCTGTGCACCCAGACATTCCTTTATTAGAATATACTACTGACTCTAACACATCATCATTTATTTAATTGAATTTATTTTAATAAATACACTGCCTGTCCATAGGTTGATCTGTACCATACCTCCCAATTGTCCCTATTCAGGAGGAAGAGTGTCTGTTTTGGTCCCAAATCCCTCTGTCCCTCTTTGCTGTCCTAAGGTCTCTCTTTTCTAGGAGCTTCATATTGTTGGTGTGTCTGAGTGAGAGTATAACAGAGCTCCACATCAATAATACTCACAGTAATGTGTCTTTAAACTACACTATATGTGATTAGATATCAGTTTGTGTAAATAAGATACACTGTTCTTGTTCTAAATTACAATTTCTCAGAACAACCCGATCCTGGCCACACCCGCACTCACACCCCTGTAATTAAAGTGTCCCTCTCTGTCCATTTGAAAGGTATGTTGTACCATGCAGTAAGTACATTTTACTTGTCCCTGGGCTGATGATTCCTGAGTAAACTATTTTGTTCCTTTATAATAGTGGTGGGAAAATGTGGCACCTACATGGTGAACTAATATTGCTAGAATTCACAAAACCTCATAATTCATGGCCAAGCTGTGTTTGAGTAGAAAACTATCACACCATTTTGATACCCTTGCTTTACAGGTGATGTTACCCCTTCAGTGACAAGAAATGAAATCATTGAACCTTTGTCATCTCTAACCTCTTTTGCTACAATATATCCTTTCAGTCTTTGTAAAATCCCAGGACACTGTCCACAAACTGCTCTTCAAAGCGCAGCTCATCTCCCCAGCCCAGATCACTCCTCTTCACCAGTGTCATTACACCCCTCTAATAGTCTCTCTAGTTACTCCCAGTCTGAACTGTCTCTCCCCACCATCTCATACTAATTATCCAACCTCCCTCTCAGTCCTTCCCCTTTTTCCTCAGAACTCAGAGAGTCCCCTCCCTTCACTCTCTAAAATCTGTCTCCCTGCGTTCTGTCCTCTCCTCAGCATTCACTAGCATTCTCAGTCAGTCAGAAGAATTCCAACACTCTCCCTTCTGCCTGCTAGTCTAACTGCAGGCTGGCATCATGAAGATGCTGCAGGGAGATTTGCCACTCACCCTCCTGCAGATTGTACTACTGGTTGGTGGTGGCTTTACTCAACAACAGGGCCAGGTCCCCGACAAGAAACCACCACCACAACCTGGTACAGGAGAGAAAGGGACACAGATCATCATCCCTGGACCAGAGAGAACGAACTCTTTCCAAGGTAACATCTCTCACTGGTACCCTGACACAAACATTGCAATCAGAAAATCACTAATTTTTACTGTCAAAGAAAATGTAACTGTGTGCCTGATTAAGGATCACATTAGAGACATGTACCGATCGTTTAATGCTCACCTGACATCGTATGGTTATATTAATAGAAGGGGCTGATTAAAGTGTCAGCTCTTGGGACTAATAATTATGTCAAACGTCCTTCTATTTACTTTTGTTGTTAATGCTTATATTATGTTAGTAGCTTTAATGTTATGCTTTTATGGATATGTTCAGGTCTAGAAATAATTATCTGAATCCAAGGCGTTATAGCATTACTAGTTCCTTCACAGGAACGAAAAGTTTGTTTTTTTCTATTTCTCTGAATTGTTTAATTTATTGTCACTGTTTGTGTGTGTCTATAAGGATCAGATTAAAGTTTTGGTATATAAAGTTGTAGTAAATGTGTTATAAATATATATTTAATTAGGTATATCTGGTGAAAAGTGTAAAGTGTAAACCTTTTGCCCTAGTGAGTAAAAAAAAAAAAAAAACAAGAAAAAAAAAATACAAAACCTTGTATTCCATTTGTATCTGTAGACTATACTGTATCTACCAAAGGGAAATATTAAATATAAAACTGTCTCTGTATAGATGCTGAGAGTTTAATTTCTTTGCAGTTTGAACCATCTGGTTTAACTGTTTCTCTGTAGTCCTTTTGCTGAAAGTGTTATGTACAGGGTCATTACCAACATAATAATCTAGGACAGATCCCAAGGCCCATTTTAATAAAAGGGGCAACATAATGGACCACTGAAGGTAGGATAGTCATGTTATCTTATCTAATGTGCCCTCTATGATATTAATTCAGTGTAAAAGCACACTGGTTTAATCTGTTTAGGACCCAGCAGAACTTTAATTTAAATGTTGGGTTACATTGGACAGTCAAGCTTGTATATTACATGGGGGATATTAGCTCTTATATTGCATGGAGACATTGCAATAAATGAATGAGGAACATGGTAATGGTCCAGTCTTTCTTAATCCATGGGACAGCACCCTATATTGAGTTTAATGTTTTTAGACCGGTATACTTAATTATATAATTTAATATACTATATAATGTAACATATTGTGTAAGATTATGAATGATATCTACCTATGAAACTTTCTGTTTGAGCATAATGTAAAAACTAATGCACAGTTCATTAGAGAGCCAGAGGCTTGCTAATGTTGTTGGAGGACTCCGACTCCCACCACCGTGGGCTGGCACGATGGGAGTTGCAGACTAAACAAAGATGCATGTCAGCAGTTTCCCAAACTTGCTACATAGTTACACTATGCAAGGAACTATTATAATCTTATTTTCACTGGCCATTCTTCACAACCTTGATTTGTTGTTTAATTAGTTTGGAGTCAGATAAACATTACTTTTCTCTTGGGCTGCATCATTTATCAAAGTACGGTATGTGTTTCGGAAAAGTTTAATGCACTTCTCATTTCGGCCTGACCATGGTTGGGGTCACTGTTTCCCCATTTACTACATAAAATTAGCAACTCAGTGGCTCAGAATTTCCATAAAATGTATTAAGAAAATCTTCCTTGCAGCGTTAAGGGTGCAGGATACCAACGCGTTTTCCCTTTTCAGATAAAATAACTTGTGGTTTAAATAAATTATGGGTAAAATACACATTATATCTCATCAGGATGGAGAAATATTTTTTCTTTACATGAGCAAGCTGCAGCCTTTTGACACAAGCTGTAGAGATGACAGTCAAAGACTCCTTGCACCATAACCACTACAATAATATGCAGTGGTTATGGTGCTTACAGCATGCCTTTTAGAAATGCAAGTTTTCTGCAATAACCTCACAAATTACCTCAAAGTGGATCCACATCAAATGTGGCGGCTCCTTATTTGGTTCTTGCTTTGGGGACGCCAGAACCCATGGCTGGATTAACATAGGGCTGATGGAGCTGAAGCTCCAGGCCCATTGATAAAAATAAATGCTCTTGCTTTGTGCTGAGGAAATTAAAGGAACCTCATAGTGACAGGAATACAAACGTGTATTCCTGTCACTAAGGTGTTAAAAACGCAGTTTAGACCCCGGCCCCCCATGGCTCTCTTTAAAAAGGTAATAAACTCACCATTATTCCAATGCTGCATGGGTCCACTGCAGCTGACTCCACCCTGCCCCACCGCCTTGGCTGAGATGATCAAAATTGACAATCTCAGCCAATCCAATGCTTTCCCGTAGGAAAGCATTGGGAGGCTATTGTGCATGAGTGACAAAAAAACGCCTCGCTGCACTAATCAGCATCTCCTCATAGAGATGCATTGAAGCAATGCATCTCTATGGGGAACATTCAGCCCCTCCATGCAAAGCGTCATGTACAGCACTGACCCAGGGAGCATCTCTAGTGGCTCTCTGAGTGATAGCCACTATAGGTGTTCTTAGGCAGTAATGCAAACAGTTCCTTTTCTCAGAGAAGGCAGTGCTTACATTAAAAAGCCTGCAAAGGCATAGTATACTCACCAGAACAACTACATTAAAGGATCACTATAGGGTCAGGAACACAAACATGTATTCCTGACCCTATAGTGCTAAACCCACCATTTAGGTGGCTCGCCCTTCCCTTAGCCCCCTTATAAAAGTTTAAAACTCACCTTATTTCCAGCGCCTAGCGAGTCTACCAGTGCTGGCTCCGCCCCCTTTGTGACATCATCAAAATGGCTGATTTTTAGCCAGTCCAATGCTTTCCCATAGGGATTGGCTAAAAGCATTGGATTGGCTAAAATCGGCACGGGGCGGAGCCAAATGCAGTTTTGCCCAATCAGGACCTCCTCATAGAGATGCATTGAATCAATGCATCTCTATGAGGAAATTTCAGTGTATCCGTGCAGAGCGTGGGGATGCTAAATGTCAGGGCTGCTTACTGTGCAGCCCTGAGCAAAGAAGCCCCTCCAGTGGTCATCTGAGGAGTGGCCACTTGGAGGTGTCCCTAGGGGCAATGTAAACACTGCCTTTTCTCTGAAAAGGCAGTGTTTACATGAAAATGCCTGAAGAGAGCTATTATACTCACCAGAACAAATACATTAAGCTGTAGTTGTTCTGGTGACTATAGTGTCCCTTTAAGCTGTACTTGTTCTAGTGACTATAGGGTCCCTTTCACGGGATAGTATAGTCACCAAATCAACTTATTGAAGTAGTTTTGGTGTATTGATTATGATCCTGCATTCTTACTGTTCAATTCTCTGCCATTTAGGAGTTAAATCACTTTGTTTATGCAGCTCTAGGCACACCTCCCTGCATGTGACTTACACAACCTTCCTAAACACGTCCTGTGAAGAGTCATCTAATGTTTACACTTCCTTTACTGCATATTCTGTTTAATTTAGAATTGCTTAATTCCCCCTCTGTTATTTTCTACGAGACCAGCATGAGCCTCCTGTATGTAATTAAAGGAACACTATAGGGTCAGGAACGCAAATGTATTTCTGACCTTGTAGTGTTAAAAACACACTCTAGCTTCCCCCCCAGGGTCACCCTTACTCCCTAAATATAAAACTTTACATTTATTCCAGCCTGCCAGCTCTGCCCCTGATCTGCCTGCATGGCTGACATCAGCAGAAGTGGTGATCTGACCCAATCACAATTCTTTCCCATATGATTGTCTAAAAATTCAGTTTCTTCATGCAGAGGGTGGAGACACTGAATGTCAATGCTGCACAGTGCGCAGCACTGCCTCAGGAGGCACCTTTAGTAGCCATCTGAGGAGTGGCCAGTGGAGGTATCCGTAGGCTGTAATGTGAACTCTGCATTTTCTCTGGACAAACAGTGTTTACCGCAAAAAGCCTGAAGGGTCTGTTTATACTCTCTAGAACAAATACATTAAGCTGTAGTTCTTCCGGTGACCATAGTGTTCCTTTAAAGTTCAATGTACAGAGCATGAGATAAAAACTTTTAAAGTAAGTTACATCTGATTGAAAATGAAACCATTTTGTTTTCATGCAGACTGTGTTAATCACAGCCAGGAGAAATGTGGCTAGAGCTGTATAAACAAAAGCAAACGTGATTTGACTCCTAAATGGCAGAGAATTGAGAAGTAAAACTACAGAGACATGATCTTTACACACAAACCAATTCATTAAGCTGAAGTTGTTTTGGTGACTTTAAGTCATTTTTGATTGAAGCACCTGTGCACTGATACTGATATCTTCAAGTCCCTTCCTTTCTGACAGTCCTAGATCTAGCGGGATCGCTAGAATTTGAAAAACCGTGTCCCAGCATCCTTTGCTTCATCTCCAGGGTATCAGCTTCTGGGTCATCAGAGTAAAGCCAGAGGAAACCATATAAGGAGTACATCATTACAAATTGCCCAACAAGACCCTTACTGGGAATTTCTGCCATAAGTATAATGATTTTGCAGTTGTATCTGCATGTGTAGGCCTTATTGACGTGATGGTAAGGTGTGTATTGTTTAGTGTACTGGCAACCACTTCACTTTTGATTTTGACTCCTGGCAATTGTCAGGTCAAATCGCTAGTTTGTCAATTTATGACCACTCATATTTCCATGCCACTTTTATATCTTACAGTGTAGTGGGTATGGTGCAATGAAGCTGTCCATGCAATCTGACTGGTAATTTCTGTGAAATTGTATTTATTTATTATCAAAATGTCAACCTGACATAATTTGTAGAAGTCATATATAAAATGGTGTCAGGGCCGGTACAAGAATTTTTGCTGCCACATCACAATGTCCTACCATTCTGTGGTTTCTCTTCCCCCTCTCTATGCACCATAACCACTACAGCACACCCTGGTGCCCTTCAAATTGTAAGTAATGAAACCATTTTAGAACAGTTTGACTTCATATCTGCCACAGGCCACTTACTGACTCCACTGCAAGGCAGTGCAGGACTAGCTCATTTGCTGAGAATGTCAGCTGATTGCTCTCTGCCCATAGGCTAAGCCCTGTACTGCAATGCTTAGCTCAGACAGAGAACCTCCGCCTCTTTGTCTGAAGTAGTGGTGGTGGGGATCAACTCTCTAAAAGGGTTTGACAGCTTACAATGGGGTAGGGTTGCCAGGGTACTCCTGTCCAGCGAGTTGTAGTGGTTATTGTGCTTGGAGTGTTACTTTATTGTGCTTTGAGTGTTACTGCTATACGCATTAGAATAATGTGAAGATTGCACAATTAAGAACTGAGAGTGTCAGCTGAGACATGCATATATGATCATCAATACAGCTTCTTATAACTACTTATACAATGACTTAGGTTATTCATTTTGAGGATTTAGAAAAATGGTGATAACATGTGTTTATTCTTAAATAATTCTAAGGGAATTTTGGTGTTAGTATGGGAGACTCCAAACTAGTTCCCTTGTGAAATGGTAGAACTTAGCATAGAATAAATTACTGTATAATTTATCAATAGTAATGAAAGTCAATATTTTTCACTGTAGCTGCTGTGGACTAGTTGGCTTCCCTGAGGCTCATTTGGCTTCTTTTATATAGTGTATGTCCTGAGTGTACCTATTTAGGTGGAACAGTCCCTATTTTTGGCCTAAATCCCACTGTCCCTCTTTTTTTATTTAAATGTCTAACTTTTCTAGGACCTCCATTTTGTTGGTGTGTGTGAAGAAATGACTCCGTTAATCAGGATTTCTACCTTTTCTTGTACAGTTAATTCACCAAATTCAGCTGGAATTCGGCATATAGCTTTCATTTCTACCCTTCGGATGGATTCAGGCGAATTCCCTGTGTAAAATATAGGTGGCCGCCATTTCGGCACTTTACACGTGGCCGCGGCCATTTTCCGTGCGAACAGCGGTGTTTGCCCGTCAACGCGTGGAACTAAAATCGGATACGCAAACAGGCGAACACCGCTGAGACCTCCATACATCCAGAACTTCGCACGGGAACGACCGAATCACCGGCCGTTCGGTAGTTACATGCAACTTCGTATGGGGATTTCAACGATCACAAAGATGCGAATGGATGGCAGGGCTTTCGTCTCTTTTATTCGCCTAAACGGAGACCGACCGCAGGGCCAAAACTTATGGAACTATTTTCGGCTAGATGGTCCGTGCGGTCGGTCAAAACTTTAGTGTTCCATAACTCCCGAACCATTCATCCGAATGGACTGATTTTTCGATATGTTGTCCACACAAATGTTGTCCACACAAATGAGAACTATCCAGCGGTACCAGATTTAAAGGTGTACCCCCTGTTTTTGGGGTACATCCAGAACTGGGGTAAAATAGTACACGTTTTAATTAAGTTAACTGTTTATCAGAGGGGAGGGAGGTATGGGCTGTAACCTATTCCTGATTGGTGATTTAATGCCTCCCCCTGGGTGTGTATTTCTTGTCTGTAACCGTAATAAAAAGCAGGCTGGAGATTCCAGACCTCAGATCTACTTGTAACCTGATTCTGGACTCTGACTGTTATTTGGGAATTCGTATGCTTTACCAAGGGGTTTATCTTGGGAAGCTGTTATATTTCTTATGGACTTCATTTGCTTAGACCTGTAGGCGCTGGCATTACGGGAGGAATTATCAAAGCGGTTCAGCTATATGGGATTTCCTTACAACTGGTGGCAAGCGGAGGGATTCGAATCCCAAATGGACATTTCAAAACAAGCAAAGGAATGAATGGCCCAGCAGTACCAGCTACTTAAAAGAACCACGCTAAAGGACTTACTGGAAGCTCGAGGCAGAGTGGCAAGTAACAAAACAAAAGCCACGATAATTGCGGAGCTAATGCAGAGCGATAATACCAGTAATATAGAGATGGACCAAGAGGAAGAAACCGTGATGCAAAAGGACATCCGATGGACACTCAGTTTATTGGGACCCAATCCATCCTCAGAGGCGATACTGCAGGTCGTAGCACAAGCCAGACAAGCGCAAAAAGAGCGAGATGACCGGGACAGAACGTCACAGGGGGATTTGCTACACCCCCCGAGAAGTATTGGGGAAATACCAAAGAAGGTAAATTATGCAGCGTTTAAATCATTTGTTGACAATGAAATGGAAATTGACAGTTACTTGCAAGACTTTGAACGTCAGTGTGCACTGGAGGGATTAGACTCCACCAAATGGGCTGCAGTCGTCAGCAGTAAATTGTCAGGTAGAGCAGCCGAGGCGCTGCGAGCAGTACCTGAGGGAGACATACATAATTATGAGAAAATAAAAGACATTTTGTTGGCCAGATATGCGGTAACTCCGGAGGCATACCGGAAAAAGTTTAGAGACCTGAGAAAGACTGGGAGAGATTCCCATACGGAATGGGCTTTTCGCTTGCAGCGGGCAGCCCGCAATTGGATGAAGGGCTGCCAGGCAACCACCCTAGAAGAGGCTTTACAACTAGTGATACTGGAGCAATTTTTTAATCATACTGCAGAGGACATAAAAGACTGGGTAAAAGATAGGAAACCAAAAACCGTGCAGGAGGCCGCTAGGCTAGCGGACGAGTACCAGGATAACAGGAGGAAAGAGCAAGGGGCGAGCAGACCACCATTTAAGCCTCAGTACACAGCTCCAACCAACCCGGCTCCACCTAGACCTGCCATAGGTAACCCCCCACCGAACCCAGCAAACACACCTTGACCTCCTGCAGTGTGTCACTACTGCAAGCAACCAGGACATTACAAGTATCAGTGCCCTCGCTTAAACCGGGGAAGCTGGGAACGGCCCGCCCCACAACAACCCAGGGCAGCTGCGCACTGTGTGCAACAGGATCACACAGGCCCTGGCCTTAACCACGAAGAACAGTGGAGTGTATTACATGAGGTCAATCCAGTACAAGCTGGGGGGGACAACCAGGACCATCACCGCCAATGGATTACCGTCGATGGCGTGGGGGCCCGGGCGCTGAGAGACTCTGGGGCTACTTTGACTGTGGTACAGCCCCACACGGTCAGAGCACAAGCTCGCACCCGACGCACAGTCGCTGTAAGGGTGGCTGGGGGCGCTATTCACAAACTGCCCACCGCTAATATGTTTGTTGATTGGGGTTCCGGGTCTAAACAACTGGAGGTGGGGATTATGCAAGAACTGCCCGCCGAGGTTTTGTTGGGAAATGATGTGGGATGCCTAACCTCCCAGCTAGCCCGAGACCCCCCTGCCGAGGCCTACCCGGTTACCACCCGAGCTCAAGCCAGACTGGAAGCTCCGCTGCACTCTGAGGAAAACCAGGTAAGATTCAAAATACCTCCCTTACCCGATCCCCCCGTACCCTTCTGGGATACCCCCCAGGGGTTTGAACAGGGACAGCGTACTGACCCCACATTAGAAGGCTATAGGAAGGCCGCGGCCGCTACCCCCGAGAACAACCCGCACGAAAAATTTGAGTGGTATAAGGGGTTGCTATATAGGGTAACCGAGGGGGTGGGACAGGGACCCAGGTCATAAAAAGACAGTTAGTTGTGCCCCGTAAATTTCGGGCTGAGTTGTTAAAACTCAGTCATGACATTCCCCTAGCAGGACATTTAGGGGTCAAAAAGACCAGAGACAGGTTAACTCAAACCTTCTTCTGGCCCAGAGCCACCCAGGACCTAAAGTACTATTGTAGGACATGTGATGTATGCCAAAGGGTAGGAAAAAGGGGAGACCTTCGGAAGGCTAAGCTGCACCCCCTACCCATCATCGAACAGCCCTTCCACCGAGTAGCGGTGGATTTAATAGGTCCCCTCAGTCGCCCCAGTCCGTCGGGCAAAAAGTTTATCCTAACGGTGGTTGACTACGCCACTAGATACCCGGAGGCAGTCGCCCTCACCAATATAGAGGCCGAGACCGTGGCAGAGGCCCTTATTCAGATATTCACCTGAGTAGGTTTCCCACAGGAGATACTCTCCGATCGGGGGACGCAGTTCACAGCCACCCTGACGCAACAACTGTGGCAGAGCTGTGGAGTGCAGCCCCTGTTCAGCGCCCCGTATCATCCCCAGACTAACGGGCTCTGTGAACGTTTCAATGGCACTCTAAAACAGATGCTAAAAACTTTTACAGAGTCCCACAAGAATTGGGAAAAATTCCTTCCCCACCTTCTGTTTGCCTACCGTGAGGTGCCCCAGGCCTCCACTGGGTTTTCCCCCTTCGAACTCCTGTACGGGAGAAAAGTTCGGGGCCCACTGGAGCCCGTACGGGAACACTGGGAGGGCAATACAGATGAGGGGGGAGTCCCTATCGTCCAGTATGTCCTGGAGTTCCGGGACCGTCTGCGGGCCCTCACCGAATCGGTTCGGAAGAACCTGCAGGCGGCCCAGGAGGACCAGAAAAAGTGGTACGATAGGAGGGCCCAGGATAGAGTGCTGGACTTAGGGCAGAAGGTACTGGCTCTGAGGCCCGTTAAAAAGGACAAGCTGCAAGCAGCCTGGCAGGGACCCTTTAAGGTAGTGGAACAGGTTAGCGAGACTACTTACATCGTGAGCAAATGCTCAGATGAAAGGCTGACCAAAGCCTTCCATGTGAACATGCTCAAACCATATTTTGAAAGGACAGAGGAGGTGGGCGCCGTGTGCGCCCCCGCCACAGAGGATAGTGAAGGGCTACCCCTTCCTGACTTACTGGATACCACCCCCTGTACTATTGACCAAGTAAGCTTGGGGCAAAATTTAGACCTCCTGGAGAAAGGTGAGGCTACCCATCTGCTGCAGGGATACCGAGAGATGTTTTCCGCTACCCCCGGCTATACCTCCGCTGCGGTACACCGTGTGGAAACCCAGGGAGAGACGCCCCTACGGCAACAGCCATATCGGATCCCGGAAGCAGTACGTGAGAGTATGCTCACCGAGTTAAGGGATATGTTACGGCTAGGGGTAATAGAACCCTCCCAAAGTCCTTGGGCCTCCCCGGTGGTACTAGTACCGAAGCGCGACGGCACTACGCGCTTCTGTGTAGATTACCGGAGGCTTAACGACCGTACCATAACCGATGCCTACCCCATGCCTAGAATAGATGAGCTCTTAGATCGTATGGCGGGGGGGAACTACTTGACTACCCTGGACCTGTGCAAGGGTTATTGGCAGATCCCCTGGAGCCTGCGGCCATCCCCAAGTCGGCGTTCGTCACCCCGTTTGGGCTATACCAATTCAAGGTTATGCCCTTTGGGATGAAGAACGCCCCGGCTACGTTTCAGCGGATGGCGGATAGGCTCCTGGAGGGGTTGCAGGACTTCGCATGTGCGTATCTAGATGATATTGCCATCTATAGCCGCACATGGGGAGACCATCTGGGTCATGTGTCCAGGGTACTCGAACGAATCCACCTCGCCGGGCTCACTTTGAAACCCGACAAATGTCACGTAGGCCTAGCCGAGGTCCAGTATCTAGGTCACCGGGTCGGCTCCGGTAGACAACGCCCAGAGCCCGCTAAGGTAGAGGCCATAGCTAACTGGCCCCAACCCCGGACCAAAACCCAGGTACTGGCTTTCTTAGGGACGGCCGGGTATTATAGGAAGTTCGTCCCAGAATATAGCGCCCTGGCCAAGCCCCTCACGGACCTTACCAAAAAGGCCCTTCCCAAACAGGTCTCCTGGACCCCAGAGTGCACGGACGCTTTCCAGAAGCTCAAAGCGGCATTGAGTGAGGCCCCTGTGTTGGCAGCACCCGATTACACTAAACAATTTCTTGTCCACACAGATGCCTCCATGTTTGGGCTGGGAGCCGTGCTAAGCCAGGTGGGGGCGGATGGCATGGAACACCCGGTGGCATACCTCAGCCGTAAACTTTTGCCCCGAGAAGTCAGCTATGCCACCGTAGAAAAAGAGTGCTTGGCCCTCGTGTGGGCCCTCAAGAAACTTCAGCCCTATCTGTATGGGCGAGCGTTTACCCTTATGACCGACCACAACCCTCTGGTATGGCTCAACCGGGTAGCTGGTGACAACCCCAGGCTACTCCGGTGGAGCCTAGCTCTCCAACCATACAATTTTACCATGCAGTACCGTCCGGGTAAACAAAATGGGAATGCGGATGGACTGTCCCGCCAGACCGAACTGGACACCTAAAAACATACTTTCATCGGACATCCCCAAGCCAACCCGACAGGGTCTAGGCGGGTATGCCGACCTATGGACTTATAGGGGAGCAGTGTGAAGAAATGACTCCGTTAATCAGGATTTCTACCTTTTCTTGTACAGTTAATTCACCAAATTCAGCTGGAATTCGGCATATAGCTTTCATTTCTACCCTTCGGATGGATTCAGGCGAATTCCCTGTGTAAAATATAGGTGGCCGCCATTTCGGCACTTTACACGTGGCCGCGGCCATTTTACGTGCGAACAGCGGTGTTTGCCCGTCAACGCGTGGAACTAAAATCGGATACGCAAACAGGCGAACACCGCTGAGACCTCCATACATCCAGAACTTCGCACGGGAACGACCGAATCACCGGCCGTTCGGTAGTTACATGCAACTTCGTATGGGGATTTCAACGATCACAAAGATGCGAATGGATGGCAGGGCTTTCGTCTCTTTTATTCGCCTAAACGGAGACCGACCGCAGGGCCAAAACTTATGGAACTATTTTCGGCTAGATGGTCCGTGCGGTCGGTCAAAACTTTAGTGTTCCATAACTCCCGAACCATTCATCCGAATGGACTGATTTTTCAATATGTTGTCCACACAAATGAGAACTATCCAGCGGTACCAGATTTAAAGGTGTACCCCCTGTTTTTGGGGTACATCCAGAACTGGGGTAAAATAGTGCACGTTTTAATTAAGTTAACTGTTTATCAGAGGGGAGGGAGGTATGGGCTGTAACCTATTCCTGATTGGTGATTTAATGCCTCCCCCTGGGTGTGTATTTCTTGTCTGTAACCTTAATAAAAAGCAGGCTGGAGATTCCAGACCTCAGATCTACTTGTATCCTGATTCTGGACTCTGACTGTTATTTGGGAATTCGTATGCTTTACCAAGGGGATTATCTTGGGAAGCTGTTATATTTCTTATGGACTTCATTGCTTAGACCTACCTTAGACGCTGACATTGCAGGAGGAATTATCAAAGCGGTTCGGCTATACGTGATTTCCTTACAGTGTGTATAACATAGATGCACATCAATAATACTCCAAGTAATGTGTCTTTAAACTACATTAATGTATGTAGAAATCAGGCTGAACTGCATGCTTTCTTTAACCTTGAACACATGTTAAACATGCCATTTTTGCTTTTTATTGTTAACCTCGCAATATCAGCCTGGTCTGGCTTTAAGATGATAACATTTGCTAAAAATTGTTTGTGAAATACAGATTGTGTTCACTTTGATAACAGTGATGCAATCGCAGCTGAAAGTGAGAAAATGCTGTTACCAATTCCAAACTGATTACCAGGTTTTCCCACCATGGATATTTGGTCCTCAATTTGCACTTCCCCTGTCATGTCACCATAATTAATAAGTAGGATGCCCCCCCTTTTTTAAATTTAACAGCCCCCTCCTTCTGGGCGCGGGTGGGTTCAAGTGGTTGGACAATGATCTGTCCATGACCAATTTTTTAATTTAAAATTTCCTACCTGATGCCCACAGGTGGAGGTATGGAGGGACTATGTCCTCCCCCCCCCCATTATTTTACAGGCCCCATCATCATCAGACTGGGCAGAAATCACTGCTTGGTTGCTTGTTTTAAATATTTAGTAGCTATGCCTCCACCTGATGCATGGCAGCTGAGAGCACAGAGAGCTTTATAGTGATAAGGGGATCATATTGACTTTTTCAATAATGAACTTTTTACTTTTTTAATGTGATGGCTTGCTAGCAAGCACTGACCAGCTGCCACACGGTTATCCCTTAAAGGACCACTATAGTACCAGGATAACAAACTTGTTTTCCTGGCACTATGTAGTCCTTAGGTCCCCCCCACCATCATGGCCCCCCCTCCCGCTTGGCTGAAGGGGTTAAAACCCCTTCAGCCACTTACCTTTCTCCAGTGCTGGGCTCCCTCGGCACTGGTGACCTCTCCTCCTCTTGCCGACGTCATTACTCAATGCTTTCCTATGGACGTCCAGCGTCTTCTCACTGTGATTTTAACAGTGAGAATCGTGGAAGCGCCTCTAGCCACTAGAGGCTGGATTAACCCTCAGTGTAAACATAGCAGTTTCTCTGAAACTGCTATGTTTTCAGCTGCAGGGTTAAAACTAGAGGGACCTGGCACCCAGACCACTTCATTGAGCTGAAGTGGTCTGGGTGCCTATAGTGGTCCTTTAAACAGACTGTTTCTAACCATGTGCCCACTGATTGCTAGTGCTGCCAGCAGGCAGATATTAGTTGAAAGTATCATTCACCTGCAAAACCATAAGTGAATGACAATTTGTGAAGAAGCATCCTGCCGAATGCATTAAGTCCCAGATTTTTGTAAAATCAGCGATTTATGAATATTTTGGATCCTTCACTTTATATATGGTTTGCATGAAAAAGGAGCTCTGATCCTAAATTCGAACAACAAATACACCTCAACAATTGTTGCTTTAATAAATATGAAAATTGCCGTTGCGGTTAGAATTCAGATTTTCACAAGATAGGGGGACGCAATATACACAAGGCAAATAGAAGAAATAATATACATATAGCATAATAAATTCAATAACATGTATAAATTTGAAACAATCAAAAATAGTAAAATAATATATAATTCCAAAACCTTTTAATGTGTTCACAGATATATTTCAATTATAATAGGAGTGGTTTTTTTATATATTGAAGTAAACGTTGGAATGTAGAGATTCTTATAATTTTTGGTGTCGTTTTTGGATCATTTAAGTGATTGTAACATTTTTTATCTTTTCTATACTCAGATTGTCCTGTGGATATCTTCTTTGTATTGGATACATCAGAAAGTGTTGCCCTGCGTGTGAAACCTTTCAAGACACTGGTCAATCAAGTGAAGGACTTTACTAATAGGTTTATAGATAAACTCACTTCCAGGTACGGAATCCATATTAAACCTAACTCATGTTGCTATTACGTAATTCATTATCCCTGGTTTGTGCAATAATAGATATGTGGTGCTTTGTTGCTTTAACAGTATTACATGACTGATTTCCAACATACTTCCCAAATGTCTCAAATACAAAAATTATATACAAAGTGTGGTGCACATCTTTAAGTAGAATGGTATAAGCTTTTAGATTGTTACACTGTAACCATCTTTATAAGTAAACCTTTTGGACGATACTCCAGTGTAACCATAAAATAAAAAAAAATATAAGAGGGTGCACAACATATCACTATATTGTGAATGCAAATGCCATTCACCAACTCTGTACCAAAAACTGTTAGCACAACCTAATGCAGGCCACCTGGATGCGAATACAAGGGCAGGCAGATATACACTACTGTGTCTAGTGATCTCTCACCATTCACTGACTCACTGACAGCACTCTTTTTTTTTATAAGTGCAAGATGCAATCAGTATCCGCTCTGTAGGGTTCATCTGTCACCACCCCATGTGCATTCAACGGAACAATACAGAATAAAAGATCCACATTATAAGCAAAGTTACACTGTACTGGAATAATGATCCAGGTCATGCAGGCTTTCAGTTCAGCTACCTTGGTCTTAACTTTGAAATTCACTTTAAATTCTCATTTTAGTGAGTAAGCTTGCTTAAAGGACCATTAAATGAAGTGGTGTAGGTGCAAGGGGGGTGTAGTTTTCACCCTGGGACGCAAAACCTTTCGGTGTAGTAGAAACTACAACGTCTTCACTGCAGGTTAATACATTTCTAATGAATGTCTACTTGACAGCCACTAGAGGCGCTTCGTTGTGAGAACTGAGTTAGACTCGATTCTCAAACACATACTACTCCTAGAGCACAACTGAATTGTCACAGTGTGGTTTTCCCTATGGGGAAGCACTGAATTGACTGAGATTATCAATCTCACAAGACCAGGTTGGCGAGGGAAGAAAAGTAACTGAAACTTACCTTTTAAATCATCACTGGCTGGGGGGCAAGACAACTTCTAAATGAGTAGGGGAACACTATATAATTAGGAACACATGTTTAACGCTACAGTGTTCCTTTAATGTTTGTGCGCATGTTTGTAACTTTTTTGTTTGGTCAGGATATATTGTATTTTTTGTTACTTTTCCATGTGTTTACACCATTCTCTTTTTATTTCTGCTGAATAAAAAAATTAAAATATGATAATGAGATAATGGCAGAAATCTTACAGTATAAATAATGAAAATAACAATCAATAAAATCCTCTGTACAATGTATGCAAAATGTACTCATATAAACTGTGACAAAACACTAATGATAACAGCTCTACTGGATTATGTTAAATTGTGACAGAAACCATAATTTTGTTTAAATATTCAGTACTACAGAAAATATTTCATTTGAACTGTGCAAAATGTTTTCAATTTAATGTATTCAATCATATATTTTTTCAGTGCAAATATTTTTAAAGAAATTTTAAGAGTTAAAAAAAATAAGTCTCACACAAGCCTTTAAAGGGCCCCTATAGCCACCAGAACTACACAGAACTACAGCTTAATTTAGTGGTTCTGATGTCTATAGCCTGTGCCTGCAAGCTTTTCAATGTAAACGCTGGCTTTTCATCATTTTCATGGACATTTCTCTGGTGTTATAACAAAGTTTTTAGGTGATAAACCCCAACAAAAACACAAAAGTAATGTGCGAAGAGCTAAAAATATATGTTAACTTACCCCTTTTTTTGGGGGGGGGTTGACAAACAAGTATTTTGGAAACTAAAAATAAAAAAAAACAATAATAGTGCAATTTTGTATAATTCTGTGCAAATGTGATGAAGAGCATTGGTATTACACTCACGTTTAAAGAGCCTTTTAGAGAACTGGCTCTAAACATGCAAGCTTTAGAGCCTTTAAGGTGGTAACACCACTTTCTTGGACAGAGCGGCATGTCACCACACAATGCTCCATACAGAGAAGAGCAGATTGGATGAACAATTAAAGGACCACTATAGTGCCAGGAAAACATACTCGTTTTCCTGGCACTATAGTGCCCTGAGGGTGACCCCACCCTCAGGGACCCCCTCCCGCCCGGCTCTGGAAAGGGGAAAAGGGGTTAGACTTACCTTTTTCCAGCGCTGGGCGGGGAGCTCTCCTCCTCCGATCCTCCTCCGTCTCCTCCTCCTGGGCTGAATGCGCACGCGCGGCAAGAGCTGCGCGCGCATTCAGCCCGTCGCATAGGAAAGCATTTACAATGCTTTCCTATGGACGCTTGCGTGCTCTCACCGTGAAAATCACAGTGAGAAGCACGCAAGCGCCTCTAGTGGCTGTCAATGAGACAGCCACTAGAGGATTAGGGGGAAGGCTTAACCCATTCATAAACATAGCAGTTTCTCAGAAACTGCTATGTTTATGAAAAAATGGGTTAACCCTAGCTGGACCTGGCACCCAGACCACTTCATTAAGCTGATGTGGTCTGGGTGCCTAGAGTGATCCTTTAAGAACCATCCCCTTTAAAGGAGAACCCAAGGAAACTGGAGGCCATTGATTTAAAAGGAGAAAGGACAGGAGCTTATCACTGCACATTATTTTAATCTCATTTTTAATCATTGTTTTTTTACATTTTTTAAATACATGTAATTATTTACTATTCAAGTCAGTGACTTTGTCCTGATTAACTCCAACCTGGGCTCAGAGAGGGTATTGTCACCATATATTTGGTATATTTGGTATATTTCATTTACAAACTTGGAGACAGTAAATCCTGTATTGCCTCTCTCCATACTTATTTCTTATTTTCATCACTGAAAGATGTTCAAACCACTAAAGAAAGTAATGTTGCCGCCTTAAAGGCACGGAAGCTTGCACGTTTAGTGCCTGTTTGCTTAGAGGCTCTTTTAAACGTGAGTGTACCAATCATCTTCATCACTATTATTGTTCTTCATTTTTCTTTTCTTACATAAAGAGATATAAAATAAATTCTGAAAAGCTCAGGTTCTACAGTTTCAGATATCTACAGTAAAAAACAGAGAAAAAAGTTACTTACACAGTATCCCAAATCCCTCTGCACATTTAAATAACTGTATGCACTTTTTTAGGATGGCTCCCAAAAAAAACCCAACCCTCCAATTTAAATGTGCATAGGGATTTGGAATAGTGCCCACATAACTTTTGCCTTTGTTTTTCATTGTATATATTGGAGATCATGTGTACTACAGTCATTGCTGCCTGGGAGCAGTGGGAGTTTAAGCGCTGGGCTTTATTTTGTATGTTAATTTCAGATATATGAAAATGGTATTTTGTATTTACCATTTTCCTATCAATTGCTGCAGCATTTATTTTCCTTTTAAAATCTGGAAAAGTGAAATGTATTAACAACCATTTCTTATTTATATTTATAGTGAAGATTTAGAAAATGAACTCATAATCAAGTAAAGAAGATAAGTGCATGTGGTAGAGCCTAAAATAATGATTGACAGGATGCAAAGATGGAAGTAACCAGTTGCAGGAAAAAGAGGTGTTGATTTCTACATGTACAGGTTTATTTACTGAAGTGGGAATTCAAAACTAAAATGAACTTCAAAATTAAGGACAATTTGAAGTTCCAACCTGGAAAAATGTTCTTCGTCAGCTATGCTTTGACTTTGGCTACTTAGGGATCTTAGGCCTTAATTTTGAAATTCACTTGGAATTTCCACTTTAGTGTATAACCCTTTATCTACAAAAAAATCAAGGGAAGTGACCTATTTCCCTTAAAGTGAACCTGTCCTCCAGAAAATGACAAGTCCATTTAAGGTCGGTGTACATTTAATCTATTCATCCTGTTAGTGATATTGACAAAGGAGGGACAGTGGAATCAGTGGTGGAACTACTGCAGGTGCAGACGATGCAGCTGGACCAGGACCCACAAACTGAGGGGTCCCATTGGTTCGCTTCTGCAGTTAGGGCCACCCAATAGAAATGTGTCTTCAGGGGCCGGGTCTTAACAGCATGACCAGTCCCCTTTAACAATGTAAGGGCAGCCTTGGAGGAGGTGAGAGCTGGTCACGTCTTCCCAGATAACACAGGGCTGTCCAGGAGTGAGAGAGGACAGAGGGGAAAGGGCACAGATCAAGACAGCCAGCTTCTAACTCCCAACAGCCTCAGCCAGTAGAAACCTCTTGCATACAAAATGTAGGAAAAAGGTGGATAGCTAAAATGTGTGCATTTTAACCTGCATGTGTGTTTGTATGTGTGTTATTGTGTGTCTGTGTACCTGCATGTATGTCATTGTGTGTGTCTGTGTATCTGCAATAGTCAGTGTTTGTATATGCGTTTGTGTACCTGCATGTGTCAGTGTGTATATCTTTGAGTCTGTGTATGTGTATTAGTGTGTGTGTATGTGTAACTATAGGGTGTCAGTGTATGTCTGTGCATCTGTATGTGTGTCATTGTGTGTACCTGTTTGTGTACTTGTGTATCTGTATCTGTGTCATTGTGTGTATCACTGTGCCGTGTATCTGCATGTTTGTCAGTGTGTGTGTGTCTGTACCTGTATGTGCATTTGTAAGTGTCTGTGTATCTGCATGTGTGTCAGTGAGTATAAATACATTTCAAATTTAAAAGTGGTCCAACACGTTTCATCCACCTGGCGGACTTCCGCAGGGACCAAAATAACTATAACAATCAATAATAATAATAATTTAAATATATTTGAAAGTAGGTATAGGTTTATTGTAAACACATTTCAGGTAGGTATTTGAAGAGATTTATTGTTACCAAATCTCCAGGTAGGTTGTAGTATAGTTATTGTATTTTAATTGTTATATTTTTTTTGGTCCCTGAGGAAGTGCAATGGGAAGATGAAACGTGTTGGACCACTTGTTGAAAAATTTAATTTTATTGCTTGTAAATTTCACTTTATGCTTGTATTTAAATTGTTTCCCATTTCATTTCATAATTTTGTTTAAAAAAATGCAACATTTAAAATACAATTAATTCTGCGTATCTCTATCACTTCACACTGATCATCAAAATACATACATAAATGGCCTACTTGCAGCTGACACTACCACAAATAACAATTTTGTTATATTCCCACAGCCGTGTCTCTAAAACCCCTCAAGAAAGCAAACAAATTAAAGCAATATTGCATATAAATGAACACTCTGAAACCATTCACAGCTGTCTCAAAGAACAACTAAACAAGACATATGTTATCACTTTCTCTTCTCAATTTTAATTTTTTTTTAAGGTAAATAAATGCAGATACAGTAGAAAAATTAGCTACACCCCCTGATTAATCTTCTAACCAATCGGTCAGTAGATTAAGGGGTGTAGCAAATAGCTTAACAAATAATAATTCAGCGGCTGGAATCACTAATTTAGCATGAGAAAAATAATATTAGTGGGCTGGGTAAGGTGAATTAGCTTAATTTATTTGGGGAAATTAGACTGTGAAGCGACCAACTTCCTGGTTCCTCCATGTCCAGAGCAACCGCATCAGATCATGTCGTATGGGGAGAAGGATGTGTGAGTATGAAATGTGTGTGATAACATTTTTACAAGTAAACATCGGATCTACAGTGCACTACATCCAGCAATACAGTACACATAAATACATTGCCCATAATTGGCATAGGAAGAAAAAAGTAAATACGTAATCCTAGGAGGCCTAAACAAGTTGGTTACCTTTATAGAATTTAGTTTTTGGTTTTTGTTGTTTTTTTCCCTTTGTTTTTAATAATACATTTTTTTTTGGCATACCTAATCCTATAACCATTTCCCCCCCACCCCTCCCCTCCCTCCGGCGTGCTGCCAGTGGTTGACATTAATCCAGTTTCCCGTCTTCCCCTATTTTTGAACAACTATAAGGGCCCTGTCTGGGTTTCCCGGTGGGGTTGGGAAGGGACAGGGATGTGTAGCAGGCTGTCTCACACCCTATGGGGCAGGGGAAGGAATTAAAGAGAGTGGCCATGTGGCCCAGTGTGCCTCCTAGGGACTGGCTGGTATGCCCCAAAACTGTTCCATATAACGGCTGGTAGTAGTGGGGCATGGAAAATGTTAACTGGGGATAGTAATGAAGGGTCCTCTTATGGTGAATGTGATAGTCCACTGCCCTGTAACAGGTGTCCCAACTGCATTACATGGTTGCCTTATTGAGTTTGAAAAACATACGACCTGAGTCCAGGCGTGGTCATGCTCCGTGACAGCCTGTCAAGCAAGTTAGCAGTCGGCATAGGTTTATTGGTGCCGTGTGTCCATGGTGGGATGATCAATCTGTTAGGAGGCACCAGGAAGAATATGAAGCAACGACCCTTGCCGTTCTGTAAGTATTTTCCATGGATGTGTAGCTGTCTGTTTCCATCAACAATTTGTGTCTGCTTATCTGGAAGTGGTGGGGAGGTTGGCGCATCTGGAAGTGGTGGGACATTTCCAGCAGGTGTGTGCACTTGTAATCCAATAGGGAGGGTGTGTGGAGAGACAATCAGACACTCAGTAGCTTGCGGTCACAGAAATTCTGTAGAAGAATGGCCTGTAGCGGCTACCACCTAAGAATAGTGATTGAGCTTAGGACACTGAGGATCTTGGGGAATGTAGGGTATGGCGCTGCTCCTTTTCTGTGTGGCCGATTGCCAGCGTTGCCTCTAAGGAAAGTGTTGGGCAGCATTCAGTGGGGTCGGTGAGTACCAGTCCGGAATGTTAGTATCTTGGAGCTCCAGAGTTCGTATGAATGGCTGCACATCAGGGGGAGAGGAGATGGTGTATGTCGTACCTTGCATTGTGACAATTTGTGCTAGGGGACAGCCCCAACAATAGCAAATATTGCGGATTTGCAGCTGGTCAGTAATAGGCTTAAGTGCTCTCCTGGCCTGGTCAACCAGGACAGGTCTGGATATATCTGCACTGGATTGTCATGGAAATGTAGCGGAGGAGTAGTTTGGCAGAGAGTTTTCATTAACTCTTCTTTGTAGGAGAAACAATGGAGCCGAAATATTACACCCCTAGGTGCATCAGCAGATGTGTTTCTGGGTCTCAAGGATCTACGTGCCTAGTCCAAAAGCACCGGTGTGTCGGTCGGCTTACCTAATAATAGGTTGAACAGTTCATGGAGAGTTATGTGAAGGTCCTCCTTGTCACACTCCGGCAGTCCCTTAATTTGAAAGGGTTGTTCCTCCTACCCCTATTATCAGGTCGTCCAGGGACCTTTGGTAGAAGGATAGGGATGTGGTCTGAGTATCCAGGGCCATTTGTTGGTGTTGTACCTGAGTGAATAATATGTCCCGGTCGTCCTCCAGAGAGTTTACTCTCTCACCAACATGGCAGAGATCGGATCGCAGAGCATCCATTTTCTTCTGGAAAGATGATTCCAGTTTGGCTAGCATAAGGGCCAAATCATCTTTGGAGGGTAGGTTTTTCAGTAATTCCTTGATGTCAGGATCTTACTGTGATATGAAGCCCTCAGATTCTGCTGGGCTGGAAGGAGGAGATTCCCCTTGTGCTGCCAGTGCCATTTTGGAAGCCTCTGGTTCATACTGTGTTTCCAAGGAATCATGAAAATATTTGGTGAGGGAACCCCCTTTTCCATTGGGGGTCTTCCCTGGTACAGTGTGGCTGGAGTGGCCTTTCATGGGGTTACCCATATCACTATTTCAGCCCTCGTTTTAGCGAGATTCCGCCGGTGATATCAGGGAGCTCAGCAGGATGTGTCCATGCAGCGCCTTAGCTGGCCACGCCCGACTTCAATTTTCTTTTTTTTTGCATTCATGTGTATAATAAAATTAGTATTATTATTTATAAAGTGACTACAAATTCTGACTTTCCTTAACTGTGATTGCATTTTTAGAGGGATATATACATATGCGCAGATCTAATACAAATGTTATCACCCTTGCTGGAAAATTGTCTAGTTTTATAACTGATAATCATAATGTGCACTAAATACTTGAAACTTTACAAAATAAAACAGAATGACTGTCAAGGAACATTTTAAATACTAGCCGTTAAAGGCAGAATATGAAGAACAACTCACGACTGATGACATGGTCTGTCTATTATCCAGAGCCAACTGCCATAGGAAATCTCCTTTTTGGCCAAATTTAACATGTGTACTCATCATCATCAAACACACAAAAGTATTTTTCATCAAATTAAACATCAACCATAATAAATAATGTTGACAAATAAAAGCTTTTTTATACACCGATATTCTTTCAGTTTATTGATAATTTATGTGAGAGCCTTGTAAACATTTTGTTTTTGTTTGCTTCAGGTATTATCGTTGTGACCGTAACCTTGTGTGGAATGCTGGAGCTTTGCACTACAGTGATGAAGTAATCCTTATTCGTGGTTTGACACCACTGCCCACCGAGAAAGATGCCTTGAAAGAAAGTGTTAAAAAAGTTGAATACATTGGGAAAGGAACACATACTGACTGTGCTATCAAAAGGGGCCTTGAAGAAATCCTTGTTGGGTTGGTATAGCAATATTATTAGTGACACACTTTTCTGAGAAAATGTTGTCTTATGTGCCTTTCAGAATTATCACCCAAATTCACTCTGTTTCTCTTTATTATACAGACCTTATCTTACTGTCTTCCATACTGATTTGAACAGATTATATACTTTTAGATTATATACAACATGCTTTGAAAGTTTCAGAGGCATGTCTTTTCCTGTAGATGTTGCATGTTCCAAAAGTCATCATCCCAATAGAGCAAGATAAATATGCATCTTTTTCTTATTTCAGGGGGTCGCACATGAATGAAAACAAATATCTCATAGTGGTAACAGATGGACATCCCTTGGAAGGCTATAAGGAACCTTGTGGAGGACTTGAAGATGCAGCTAATGAAGCCAAGCATCATGGTGTTAAAATATTTTCTGTTGCCATTTCACCAAACCATCTGGTAAGATTTCATAGAACACCCAAATGCAGGCGACTACCACTGAGAGGTGGCTTGAGAAACCTTTTCATTCATTAACATCTATTTTTGTCTTTAGGAATCCCGCCTTGGTGTTATTGCCTTTGATCAAAATTATCGAAAGAACTTCACCGCTACAAGTGCCTCTGGACTTCCCATTGAGGAGACAGATCTCACTATAGATACTATCATTGATACTATTGTAAGTTTTCTTTGGCATGAGGCCTACAGTAGCATGTTCTCTATAGCGTTCAGTGTCTTGCATTGGCTTAGTCCTTGAGCTAGGGATAAAATTAAATAGTTGCTTACTGCATATTTTATCCAGAAATCTCTTTACCAATCTTATTTCATTTTTTTTAAATTCTGCACATCACTGTTTTTTTTTTCTTGAATCACCATGACCACTTCACTGGTTTGAAGTGGTCATGGTGATTGGAATCCTAATGTGCAATATTTCTATTTGCAATGCTGCACATACAGATAAATCTGCACTTTTGTGCTGGGGGCTAGTTGCACACCCAGCACACATGACTTAGGCAGCCCGGGACTCTGTCCCAAACTGCCTAATATCAATTGTGTACAAAAATGACATCTGTCGTCAACATACACTACGTTCTGGCCACAGATGTAATGAGATTCTCTCTTGCAGGCTGCATTCATCTCCCCTCACCCCTCACTCCTTCATTTAAGTCCTCCCTGAATCCCTATACCATCCATTAGTTTTTTTTAAATAGTAATTTTCTCCTCCCCCACTCCTACTGGCCCTTACTTGTTCAGAGTGCATGCATGCGCTCTGAGCTGGTGAAACACTCAAATCATATGCTTTGATATAAGAAGCATTTGATTGGATCTTGTGATGACTCTGGTGATGTCATATGGAATTTGAGAGGAGTGCTGGGAGATTTGCCCGGGGCTGGATTTCAGGTAAATTATTGCTTTGTTTTCTACGTTTTTATAGAGTCCGTGGAGGGTGGGGGAACCTAAAAAATAATGCCTAGTAAGCATAATGAATTTGAAGAAAAAAAACCCAATGGCATAAAAGGAGTAAGGAAAGTAGAAAGTTTTAACTCACCCTCAACAAACTATATAGTGATTGTGTTCTGTGCTCAAACTTAAATAACACATAACAAACCTATATTAAATACTATACCCTGTTTATGTGTATTGTTTAGGAATATACAATCCAAATCAATCACATTTTTTGTATTCAGTACATAAAAGAAATATTGCGATGGTTTACTATTACAAGGATATTATTGAAGTAGCACGTTAAGATATTAGGGGCATGATAAGATACAGTGGCATACTGGACTGTTTTTCAGTAATATGTGTGCCACGATTAATTATGTTGATACATTGAGATTCTATACAATAACCATGTGAGGTTCTAGTAACCACCAGCAAAAATATGAAGCGAAAGTGTTATGCTGTAAAACTATGAAGATTTGATATGAAGTAATAAGTGTTTTCTTTTCTTTCAGAAAATGAATGGTGAGCATGGGGTAAGTTCTAAGAATTATTTGAAGTGATTTTCAAGTATTTTGGTGAATAGGCAACTGTTTCTTTCAGCTCTGATCACTTACCTCTTTTTTTTTTTTCTTGCAGTGCTGCAGTTACGAGTGTCAGGTAAGAGAGTCTAACATTCACACGTGCTGGTTCAAACGAAACTAATGACCATTGTAAAAGTATGTTTATTTAATTAAAATTACATTTCTACAACAAGTTGTCACACATTGGAGGAATAAAAAATATATTTTAAAAAAGATTGTTTATACCTAGTTTTGGAAAGATATGGAAAAGGAAAAGAATAAAATAACATACAATACATTGAAAAGATTGATTTACGTTCTAAAGCATTAACCAGCAAATCAATGTTAATTAGGCATTGATTGCTTAAGACCCTACAAATAAGTTTAAATTGATTTCTTCATTAAAAAAATGTGTCCAAGCAGAAACTGCAAGTGACATTTTTGACAATTTTATATTAGGCCACATCCCTTAATTTCCTATGTAAATTCAGGCAAGTTAACTACAACACTCCAGTCCAGTGGAACTGATTTCTGCTTACCTACACTGAGTTAAAGCATTATGTTAAAGAGCATTATTGTATGTGCTCTATTTTTTTCACTTATTGATATTGATATTTAGCTGTCTGCCTTGTCTCACTGTTCTCTTTTTATTTACCTTAGGCTCCCCGAGGACCTACTGGAGATATAGGTCCAGCTGGTGCTGACGTGAGTGCCATGATAAAGTATTTGTATTTATTTTCTTTTTCTTTTTGTAATATTCTGTAGTGCTGATTGCTCATTTGTTTTTATTATGTATATATTTACAGGGAGAGCACGGGAAACCAGGACTCCCAGGAGATAAAGGACCACCTGGTGATCCAGTGAGTAAATAAGTCAGAGAGGTGTCATTGGCGAAAGCTATTTTACACTAAAATGATATACCACTGTTTTGCTCTGTACTCTGCTTTAAGTGTCAAATCATCACACCCATTTGTAATTTGTTTTATAATTGATCAATAATGTGCCTTTTTTACAGACTACTGTGTTGTGTCAAATATTAATATTTAGGTAACGGGAACAACCAGTATATTCCTTAGTGTAAAACACCACATTTGAACAAAATACAGCTATAACTTTAATCTGCCATATTCCTGATTTTCCCTCTGTTTGATAAAAACATTACACTAAAAAAATCAGTAGAATGTGGGCCAATTGTACTAAATAATAAATCATTATTTTGTCGTGAACTATCTGTTGTTTGCAGTCCTTCCTCATAAACTTGAGCCAAGCTTTTGGCTTCCTCTCTTACGTACTTTTTATTCCTAAAGTTAAGGACTGGCCATTATGAAAATTATTAACCAATTATTAATAAAAACTTGGAATGCAAAAGAAGCCATTACGACCAAGTGCTTTCAAGAGCGCAGGCATGATCATCTTAGATGGTAGAATGTTAAGCGTCAAAGGTCATAATAAGACCTACAGAGTTACAATTGGCAAAAGCTGTAAAATTATCAAATTTAAACATGGTACCACTCCATATCAAAAAATAAAGTGTCAAAAGAATGAGTTTAGAGAACCACTGTTTTTGGATGCAAAAATATAGTGGCCTACATTTACAGGAGAAATTTACACTAAATCTAAAAGCCTACTTTTGGTGCCTGTAAGAAAATGTCTGCAATTCTCCCTGGGTTGAATTTTTTTTTTGTTTTTGACAATCTTGATATGTTTCCACAGGGAAGGCAAGGAGATATTGGACCTGAAGGGTACCAGGGAATGAAGGTCAGTGTCATTGTTCCCCACATTCTAGTTAATCTCTGGGAGGGTCTAGGATGGACTTTTACATTCTTTCTTATTTTCTCCTTTTCTCTAGGGAGACCAAGGTGTCAGAGGAGAGAAGGTGAGTCATCCGAAATGTGTCTAATGTGATTGCTCTGTATTACCAATATGACTGTAGACTGTATTTTACTGGGAAACAATTAAAATTTCAAAGAGGCCAGTTATCATATGGAAGCAGAAGTGCTTTTGACCTGTTAGAGCACCTACAATAGACACTGAAAGTTCAGTCAGCCACATGTTATGTACGTTAAGGCTTTTGTGTAAGGGGGTAGGCATTTTGAGGACACCATGGGTAGAATTTACAAGTAATAGTAAAAATAATCAGCAGATACAAAATATGACAGACAATGAGTGCATAGTAGCACAGAGGCAGACAAAGTAGGGGATGCATTATAAAACAACAAAAGGTTGTTGAGCAATGAAGTCAGTATACTGTTTGAATATTGTAGAACTACAATATTCTACATGCTAAACAGAGAGAGAGAGTATATGGGCCGTAGGGAAAGGAACATCATCGGGAGTCAAAAATGGTGGGAGGACTTTTGAAAAAGCTGGGATTTATGGATTGTAAGAGGAAACATTTGATACAGACAGAGGTCAAGAGAGAACAAAGTCATAGAGACTTAATGATGGGAAAACAGGGACAGAGATAGTAATTGGGAAAAATATTTGTATATAACTTAATCATTATGCCATTAAGCTCTGTTTTCTTACAGGGTTTCAGAGGCGGCAAAGGTGCAAAAGTGAGTATTAACCAGTACATATAATGACTTAATAATATCACAACATTTTATTTACTAAATGTCTCACTTTACTTTCTTCTTGTAATCTAAATTCTTACTGTGTTTCTAATTATTAACAGTCAGGATTCCTGGTAGTGATGGTGTAATGCATGTATGTTATTATATATATATGCATGTTATTGTACAGTAATTAGAGGACAAATAGTTTAAGCAGTAGAATAAATTACTCTATCACTGTTGGCTGTGACAGAAGAGCCCATACATATTAGAATTAAAGGGTTCCTGTCCTGGCAATTACAACGTAATCTTAAATTATAGAGAATCAGATTCCATCTATACGTTGGGCTAGCAGAATTTCTTTCAGAAATGTCTAGATTTCTTAAAAATCAGAGATTAAATACCAGCCCTTTAATCCTCCTCGCAATTAAATATATTGGTTAGAGATAATTATTCAGAATAATATTCAGAATGGTAGGAATCTTCTGTAATAAGTTGGAATGAAAAATATAGCTTGGCAGTAAAGTAACTATTTAGAAATGAGAGTAAGGAAACCAATGTTAAAAAAAGAGAATAGAAGGTTACATGGGGACAGACTAGAGCAGTTTGCAAGTTCCGGAATGGAGGAGTAACAGTGAGTTGCAGATGTTGCCCAAAGAAGAGTGGAGGCAGTAAAGAGGTTTAGTGAGATATGAGTCTTTGCATGGTGGAAGCAATAATTAAACAATGGTGATGTTTACCAAGTAGACAAAGACAAAATCTATATGAACTGTAGTGAGTACAGAGTCTTTGAAAAAGTGGAAACAGGTATGAGGCAATTATGGAGTTTTCCATGAGTTGAGCACTTGACATAAATTCCGTTTGAATGAGACAATGGATTTGACTCAGAAGCTGAGGTCTGTTACCGGTATTGTAGAATAACTGGTGGATGATCTGTGAGCAAAGTCACATAGCAGGAATCAAAGTCTGAAGCCAATGAGGAAGCAGGCACACAAGAGTGATCTGTAAGTCATTGATGAGAACCAGGGCCTGAAGCCAATGATGAAAGACCTGGGTGATCTGCTAGAGTGGTCAAGAACAAGAGCCAGGGTCTGAAGTCAATAATGAAGGACAAGGATGATCAACAAGAGTAGTCAGGAGCACGAGATAGGCTCTGAAACCAATGATGAAGTTACTTTGGGTCCTCACAAGCTAAAGCTGTGAAGGAATAGAATTTCACATTGCAAGGCAGTATAAGGAACTCAATAACCGGGCAATAAAAGACGCAATGGGCAAAATTTAAATAGACAATCATGGCTACAGCATCCTGAGACAATTAAGCATTTGATCATTACATCACAGAGCAAGTAAAATATAAGTTAATCCTTACTGCGGGGACATTCTGACATTAATGATTTTTTCAGATAACTATGAGTAATAGTCCAATATATTTTTATGGTTAAACCTGTCCAGATTGTTTTGTACAGTCTGTCATCTCTGGACATATGCCAGAGGATAGATGCTCAAGCCTTATAATTTTTGACAAACATCCATTACTTCTTCTCCAAAGTAGACAGTTCACTTGCATGATGAGGCATTTGGCTAGTTTACATACAGGGACTACCTGATAAAAATCCAATGAACAGAAATGTGGTTAACAGAAACCACAGTACAAATGAAATAGATACCAAAGTTGCAGAGTAAACCAATAGAAAGAAAGGATAATGTTCATGGCTGGCAGGCAGCACAGAAGCCAGTTAGATACAAATAACAAGATTAAAGTCATTCAGAGGAATAGTATAACCAGGCTAACAAAGGGAGCAGATAGAGATTGATGAATACATTTGAGATTATATGTAGATCCAACCTGTTACAATTTGGGTCTTCATATTTCAATATGGTAGCGGCAACATTAAAAAAAGTAATGGTTTGAGATATTTCGACTTGGTAAACCATCCCTTGACAGTGGTTCCTGTTCTGCCTGTGTGTCAAATCTCTTCCACTATTTACAGACAATGCATCTAACTAGTATCTGTTCGTGTAGAAACATAGACATAGAATCATAGAATGTGACGGCAGATAAGAACCATTCGGCCCATCTAGTCTGCCCAATTTTCTAAATACTTTCATTAGTCCCTGGCCTTATCTTGTAGTTAGAATAGCCTTATGCCTACCCCACGCATGCTTAAACTCCTTTACTGTGTTAACATCTACCACTTCAGCTGGAAGGCTATTCCATGCATCCACTACCCTCTCAGTAAATGAATACTTCCTGATATTATTTTTAAACCTTTGCCCCTCTAATTTAAGACATTTAATGTCCTCTTGTTGTGGTCGGTTTTCTTCTTTCAAATATAGTCTCTTCCTTTACTGTGTTGGTTTCCTTTGTATTTAAATGTTTCTATCATATCCCCCCTGTCTAGTCTTTCCTCCAAGCTATACATGTTAAGATCCTTTAACCTTTCATTGTAAGTTTTATCCTGCAATCCATGAACCAGTTTAGTAATCCTTCTCTGAATTCTCTCTCAAGTATCAATATCCTTCTGGAGATACGGTCTTCAGTACTGCGCACAACCCTGTTGCATATCTTAGTATCATCAGCAAAAAGACATACCTTAGCATCAAGACCTTCTGCAATATCACTAATAAAATATAAAAGAGAATGGGTTCAAGTACAGATCCCTGAGGTACCCCACTAGTGACAAGCCCATGCTTCGAATATACTCCATTGACTACAACCCTCTGTTTCCTGTCACTCAGCCACTACCTTACCCATTCAACAATATTGGAATCCAAACTTAAAGATTGCAGTTTATTGATAAGCCTTCTATGTGCAACAATATCAAAAGCCTTACTGAAATCTAGGTAAGCAATGTCTACTGCACCACCCTAATCTATTATTTTAGTTACCCAATGAAAAAAATCAATAAGAATAGTTTGGCATGATCTCTCTGAAGTAAACTAATGTTGTCTGTGATCTTGAAATCCATGGGATTTTAGATGTTCAACAATCCTATACTTTAACATGGTTTCCATTACTTACCCCACTACTGAAGTAAGACTTACTAGCCTATAGTCGCCCAACTCCTCCCTACTACCTTTCTTATGAATGGGCACAACATTCGATAACTTTCATGTATCTAAATTATCAGCAAATAATCAGAAACTTTAGAAACCTCTAACTCTCAATTGCATTATGTTTTTTCCTTTCTTTTTGTTGTGTTCAACCAATAACCAATAAATCTATTTGACTTCTTTTTAGTCATATTTCTATTTACCCTTTAACTGAGATCCACTGACCACTCACTCCAAATTATCTAAATACCTTTTTTCACAATTCTCACTGCTTTCCCTGTCATGTTAATGTTTTTCCATCCAATGAAATCCAGCAGAAATGCTTGTTTCTCTCTCTAACATATATTTAATCTTGTGCAGGGTGAAAAAGGAAAAAGAGGAATTGATGGAATCGATGGGCAGAAGGTCAGTATGAAGTCATGTTCATGCAATAAAATCTTACATTCTCACACATACTCATATTTGCTATTTTCATTGCTTTGTCAAATGTACATTTTATGGATACATTCTGATTCTTTCTGACAGGGGGATGATGGATTCCCTGGACTTTCTGGTTGCAAAGGATCTCCTGGATTTGAAGTAAGGAATAAGTAGGACTACAAGAGCAATTTGTATGACTAACCAAAAACGTCTTGCAAAGGATACCATGTAACGTCTTATTTTGCTGAAATGATTATGCTTAACATGATGGAGGATCTGATGATCTTCAAAGTTAAATGTATTGATCTAATTTCTTAATAGGGAGAACCTGGAGGCCCTGGACCAAAAGGAGATCCTGGCTCATATGGACCAAAAGGAGGCAAGGTAAGTCCCCCTATTCATATAATGAAACTCATAAACAGAGAACTCTATTTGCATACATGGGCAATACCAGACATCTAGAGATACAAAATAAAACTGGAGGTAGATTAATGATACTTCACAGACAGAGAAACATGTCCCATGTAAAACGAAAGACACATAGAAAAATGAATGTGGGAGAGGTATATGCAAAAGTACCAAAATAAAAAGTGTGGCCTTACAATACAGGCATCTGTCAACTGAATCATATTTTTTTTTTTCAGGGTGAACCTGGAACCCCAGGGATTCCAGGCAGAGCTGGAAGTACTGGGAATCAAGGTGATAAGGTAAGATGACTCAAGGATTGAAGGGACAAATAATTAATTACCTAAAAAATCGACCTTCTAGTCCATGCTTTGTGGCAGGCTTCCGGAAGGACTTGAACAGAAACCTTGCACTAAAAAAAAGGACCCAATAATATTTTATGTCTTACTATCACGTAGTTGGAACTAAAGGTCAATTGCATCGTCAATTATTTATGATCATTCTTTGGCTATGTGGAGCGGTTAAAGCTACCATGATCTCAGACCTAATTGCAGATTTGAAATCCATCACCTTTACATAATCTATTAGACCTTAGAAGTTGATTCAGAAATAAAAAAATAAATAAACAAATGATCTTGAAAAATAAATCACAAGTCTAATGAAAAAAACATTACCTTTCAACTTTGAGTTTCTGAAAATATGCTGCATAATTTCATCGGATACATTGAATTTTGTTGGTGAATATTGATTGCAATTTACCTGTTTTATAGGGAGACCCAGGAGAGAATGGCCCACCAGGAGAGAAGGGGGAGTCTGGAGATGAGGTATTTTGATGTGTTGTCTTTACATACTGATCCAATCAGACGACTTATGGCAGTACTGATACGTGTTTATCTTTCTTTGTCATTATAGGGGGATGCTGGACCAGATGGACCTCCTGGTGAACGGGTAAAATATTTACATAATTATTTAATACTGTTTAAATTTGAGGTGCTAGGTGTTGTCATAATAGAAACAATTGTAGTTGCCACTTTATTGAGAAGCCTGGCAACATGTATTGTTTAATGTTTGAAATCTATGCTATAGAAAGTTAATGACCGGAAAAAGTAATGCCAACTATTCAGTAAAAATACTGATAGAATACTCAATAAGATACATATTACTGTATTAAAAACGTCAAGTACAATGGGTTGGGAAAATATGATAACAGGCCATAGAATAATTTCAAAATGTTAACATTTTTAAAGAGTATGATTATAGAAAAAAAATAGAGGAGACCGAGTTAACTGTTTGAACATATTATCTGCTGCTCAAATAAAAAATAAAGAAAAAAATAAGGCAAGAAGACAATACAAACTGAGATGGAAAAGTTACATCTCTTAAAAAAGTATACTGACTACTCTAGGAAAATATTAATTACTTCCCAATGAAATACTGACTGCCGTAGATAAATAATTGACACAGGTTAGCAAAGAACACACTTGTTGCTCTTGCTAAATATACTTTATGATCCAGAAATATGGTGGTAACTTTTCTAGAAAATGAAAGTATTCTGCAAGCAGACAATTTTGACAGTAATTGCTTTGGCCAAAGAATGGCTACTGCTTGGAAAAAAAGTAAAACCTAGGGGGGGAAAGAGAGTTCTTGATCTATATTGGATTTTCCATGGGACATGCCCGGTTAAGGTCTGGGAAATTGTTTTCACAATAGCATTCATGCTATTATAGTCTCAAGGGCATCATCTCAAAAGATAAGCTGTTATTCATAGTTTATCTTCATTTTAATCTTCTACTTTTTCAGTACGACCATTCTGATGTTCTTGTGAAATAATTTTTTCTTGTAGTTTTACACTTTTTTAAGATGTTCCCAAAACATACACCAGTAGCCAAGACAAATAATGATATCATAATGTGTGTCACATAAATAATTTTGTATAGTGGAATATTTTTAGCAATATCAAGAAAAACAATGATCATTTATCTATATTTTGGGGAAACTCAGTTGCAGGGAGGGAGTAGGTAATATTTTTTGCTTTTAATTTCCTTGATTTGTAATTCTGTTAATTAAAGGGGCACTCTAGAATTAAGTCAACCTCCTTTTTGATACATTATGGAAATTGTAATTAAAATCTTGCCCCCCCAAAAAAAGATAAAAAGTTACATCAACTTTGAATTTCCCCCATTTACGATACAAGGAAGTGGCTATAGCTACTAGCCTTTGTTTTGTAAGAGGCCACTTTGCATACCCTTTAAATTCGTACATTGCAGAAACTTGTGGTATATGCATCGGAAATGTCCATTTTCTACTGGATACTTTAAAGTGGGCAGCAAACCTGTCTGTCAGATACGTCCATTTATGAAAAAAAAAATGCTTGGCAAGGGTGTCATGAACTAATAAGGGGTATCTGTGTCAGCTTTATGACATTGCAGAGTGGGGATGTGTGGGAGAGTTCCTTTAATGTTCTGATGATAGTAAATAAATACTGTTCATTATGTCAATAGGGTGGACCTGGTGAACGTGGCCCTCCTGGAGTCTCTGGTGTACGTGGACTTAGAGGAGATAAGGTAATATTTGAAGGAATATGTACGATTTATGCACAGTCATTGGAAGTGTGTTGTAAGAGATGTGAAGTTTATGTTCATATTTTTGGTGGTAGTGACTCTTGTAAAAATATGAATATATCATATAATAGCTTGTCTGTTTGAGATGTATACTGATAAGTCAGGATATTAAAAATTTTTCTGCAACAAAGTGTCTTAAAGTGCATCTGTAAATTTATTATGTTTAACTGTTAATTGATCATTACTTTGTTGGCACAGAATACAAGGTATAGTGTGGCAACTATATGCTATATATTGTGATTTTATGTGTTGTACTTTACTATCTCAGTCAATTTTAAGAGTCTTGACATTTCTTTGCCAACTTTAGGGTGAACCAGGACCACAGGGTGAACAAGGAAGAGACGGACAAGCTGGATTGTCCGGCGATCCAGTAAGTCAAGCTTTATCTATATTGTGATAAATGGACATTGTTACTCTTAGCTATAGTAACACAGATTCATTAACTTAACATTTCCTCACATCTTAATACTAGACTGGATAGAACCATCTCTTTAGGCAGAAAATTCCATATCTTACTGTAAAGAATAATTTCCTCTGCCACAGGCAAAATCTCTTTTCATCAAGTCTAAATCTTAAATTGTGTCTTTTGTAAAGTCCTACTAACGAACAGGTAACCAGGGAACTGTTCGTACTGGTCATGTAACTATTTGTATGATATTATCAATTCCCCTCTAAAACACTGTTTTCTAATGAGACCAAGTTTAGAGTGTCTATCCTTTCATCATAATTCTTCCATTCCCCTTATTAATTTTGGAGCCCTCATCTACACTTTGTCTAGTTCCATAACATTTGTTGTTAAAGGGACACTCCAAACCATGAAAACAGTTCAGCTTACTAAAGCCTTTTAGGGTTTTACAGAGTGGCCCATCTTTCATACTTTGTAAAAATGCAGATTTCAAGGGAAATCTTCACTTTAGTAAATTGCTAATTTGCACACTCTCAGCTGTCAATCGATGTAAGTCAGTGTATTTATTTATAACTCTGAAGTTCTGTTAAGATGCATGTATAAAATGGCAACACATTATCAAAGTGATCATTTTATAGAAATAAATTATATTTTCAGCCCTGTGAATTCATTTTATGCTTGATTATATATAAATGGCTTTAGTAATTGCTGTCTGACATTGCACATTGTTGTTTACAACTCAACTCATGTCCTTTGCATTTATTGTTTTCTATTTCTCATTAATATGTAGAAAATAAGTTGCTTGTGTGTTCCTTACTATAAAAACAAAATGTACACTTATCTACATAAACTCTTATCTGCCAGTTGGCTGCCAAATCCCCTAATTTATCCAAATCCCTCTGCAACTAATTAATATTCCAATACACCACATTGTTTAGTAAGAAAATGTACTACTAATTGCATTGTTGTCCAGAATTAATTCCTGTATATAATCCCAGAAAAAGTGTTCATATAATTTCCCAATCATGGATATTAAGCTCATATGTCTGTAATTTTTGGACAGAGATTTTAATTCCTTCTTATATATGGGTACTACATCTGCTTTTCTCTAATTTTCTGGCATGTTTCATGAAAGAACAGAATTAAAATCAATGATTTGGATATTACCAAAGTAAACTCCCTAATTACTCTTAGATGAATAGTATCTGGTCCTGGGACTTTGTTTTTTACATTTACATTGTTTTCTATAGTACTTTGTCATGTGTTTTATTTTGCCATTATAATTAAAGGTATTTTTAGAGGTGATTTGCATAACTAAAGGTATTAGTCCTTCGTTGCTTTATAATGAAAACAATACTTAAAACTATACTAAAACCAAATCCTGATCCGCACTTACTAACATACTCACCTCTGATTTCAATGAGCCAACACATTTACTATTGAATACTGCAAAATTTGTGCTCTTAAATTTTTTTTGTAGGTTTGTATTGACCTCTTTTTACCCAGATTTCATTTTCTAGTTTAACTTACTTAATTGCCCCTTTGCAAGTACTATTGGCATATTATATTTGTTTACAATGCCTCTGATCCATCTATTTTAAATGTCCTTTTTATGTTTACTTTCTTGACTGACTTTCTACTAAGCCACATTGGTTTTTACTTTTTTATTCTTTTATTTATTACCTTATTATATGTGCTGGAAAGTGTACTTTTCTAATATTCATTAAATAGTTAATTAGTAAAGATGCCCCTTTCCTATTGAAATCAGCCTTTTTATATGTGTCATTTGTTTTAGTAAGCATTATTATCAAGGTCATTTTGATGTTCTTGAATGGCCATATATCCAGGTTTGCCTACCTTAAACTTTTAGTATTGTACACTCCCCTTGTGTAAGTCAGTGCCAATGTGTAATAAAGAGACAGTTGGCTTTTAATAGTAGGTAATAAAAGAAAAAAAGGCTAATTAAATTTGTCATTCCTATTCCAATGCTTAACGTGATCTACATGAAATCCTCAATAAGGGATCTTTAGTAACAAAAGTAAGCTTAACCATGTTTCATCTTCAGAGTAGGACATCTTCCTACAGCTGAGATGAGAAGCAATGGTCTTTTTTGTACTCACTTTAGCTAAGCATAAACTAATTTTTTTCTTTACAAGCTTCTGGTTCACACAGCTCCTCTCCCATCCCCATGCAATGTGACATCGAACACGGAAGTCAATGTCAAAGATCTGTTGATCTACCACTATATGCCTATATTACTTACTTCCAGCAGCCTCTTTTCTGAGAAGTATATGAATTATGCTGATGTCAGATGGTAACAGAGGACAAAAAATATATCTATAAAAAATGCTACATACAGGTCAGATTTCTTGTCCAATCTTGTTTACAATCCAAAATGCCATCTGTCTCATTATCCATCATTATACATTAGAGCAGAGCCACCATCTGCTTGGTGTGTTCTTCACCACAAAACACCAATCACCGAACAGGACTTTTTCCAGTTTTAGAAATCTACCTTATATTAGGCTGGCTTACATATTGAAAGCTCTCTCTCTCTGTTTTTAGCTTGTTCATATGGAGAATTAAAATCAACTGGATCACTTGAGTCCATATTTTTTCATTATGGATGATAGTTTTCTTACAATGATATAATTTAAATTATTTTTAGTTTGGTATATATCTCTTTCAGTATGACAGAATTTTATTTTAGGTTTCATTTTAGAACTTACATTATAAATTAGTAGCACATATAATTAAAAACATTGTCATTTCCAAGGTTTTAAAACAACCTTTGGAGAGCCAATTGTACAAAGAGTATCAAAATGGACACATTTCACAGATGTTTATCTCAGTTTATCTATTTGCATATCAGACTAATCCTACCCCTAAAGTCCAGATCTGAAATAATGGCCAGCTCCCTCTGGATAAGAGATACGGCAACTTTAGGTGAAATGACGTGGATTTATTTACCAAGACTTTCCCATATGTAAAAAGAACTGACCAACATCAATCCATGGCAACAAGTTGGAAAGGATTTGGACATTGGAAAGATGTTTACGTGAGATCCTAAAACCTCTCTTTTTATTACAGTCATAGCATTATTATTATTATTGCCATTTACATAGCGCCAACAGATTCCGTAGCGCTTTACAATATTATGAGAGGGGGGATGTAACTATAAATAGGACAATTGCAAGAAAACTTACAGGAATAGATTGAAGAGCACCCTGATCAAACGAGCTTACAGTCTATAGGAGGTGGGGTATAAGACACTTTAGGACAGGAAATATCTATCAAATAGGGTGGGAGTGAAGCAGAGCTGGAGGAGAGAGTAGAGTGCTGTCTTTTAGATAGCTGCCCTTTAGATAGCATCTGTTTTAATGTTCAAAGAAAGGCATAGAAAATAGAATATACAATTGAGATGGAAAGTACCAAAATACTTTGTTGGTATATCCATGCAAGATAAAACACAGTGCTTAGACACAGCATTATATAGATTTACAGAATTGACAAAATAATGTTCAGTGCCTTCACATTGCATTAATAAGTATGCCTTTTCTAGAAGGGAAAAAAATTGTTGTTTTTTATCAGTAAATAATGTGCAAATATATTCCTGGACCTGGAAGTTATCCATCTATAAGTGGTTGAAACCTCTTAATAGAGTCAATTCATGTTGTGATCTTCAAAAAGTTTCACATGTTAGCTTGCACATTTAAGGAAGTGTAGGGATTTCTGAATAGCTATCGGGTCACCAGGGAGTCCTGTGTTTGATGGAAGACAGCTTTGAATTTCCTTCTCAAAAGCATTGCTTTGGAAACAGTGATAATGTTATTGAGTTACAGAATAGAAAAAACTGCAACTTTTATATCCCTTTTTATATGTATTCTGTAGCGCACCATAGACCATAATTACATTCTTGTGACAACAAAATAAACACATTTGCAAACTCGAATTCACCTCCTGTGCAAAACTGCAATACAGAGACCTGAATCAAATTAAATCCTCTTTAAAAGGACATGCAGGCACTGTAACTGCTTCACCTCATTGAAGTCTCTGGTGCTGTCTTTCTGTTCAGCATTAAACTGTTTTTAATATTTTATTGCTGAACGAGAATCCCAGCAGCCCATCCCTTCTGTGTTGCTTGGGCTAATGAGTAAGCATTAGCCTGAGTAGCAATGGACTACTGCGATTGGCTTTGAGTGCCCACGGTGTCCGTTTAAATTAAGTAGATCAAGGAATTCTTCAGAATAGCTTTTTAATATTGATTATATAAAATGGCATCAATGGGAAAAATAAACAAAAATAGTCCATATTGTCTATTGACTATAATGAAAGTGTCATATAGGAGGTTAATGACATCTTGTTTGATGTGTGTTTCATTGTCATCCCAGACAATTTTAGAGTTTAATGGTGTGTATGTAACTACTTGCTATGGACAAGTGATGCAGAAGTAAAAAGTATAAAGCCATATAAATTTTTATGACGATCCAATTTGTATCCAAATGAATTGTGTATTTGAAGTAATGTTTTGGTAACGCATTGGTAGCCAATAAGAAATGGAAATTGAAACCAGCTGAAATTAAAGCTGTTCTTTACCTTGTAACTAACCATGCAAAGATAACAAATTTTCCAAGATTTTAAATATTTCTGCATGGGATAGAAGGAGGGAGTAAAAGCCCTAAGATCCTAGAGTGATCCTGAATGCAGTTCACATCTATAGAGGCACATCAACATACAAAGATATTTTAAGTCCTGGAAATGTTATCTTTGCAATATACTGGATTTATGTTTTGTCTACACAATTCCTATTGAGCACACAGACATACATACACACAGACACATACATGCACACATACACACAGACAGGCATACATACAGACAGACAGGCACACATACAGACAGACAGGCAAAGACACATACACACATACATACATAGACACATACACACAGAGACATACAGACACATACATACAGAGGCATACAGACACACATACATACAGAGACATACAGACACACACACAGACAGACACATACACACAGACAGACACAAAAACACATACATACAAACAAAAACACACATATACAAAATGTTTAAGTCATCCTCCTGTTTCCTACCTTTTAGGTGCAGGAGGGTGACTTTCCCTGGGGTCCAGTGAGGGTTCAGGCCGGTGGGAGTCAGAGTTCCCACTCTGACTCCCTCTCCTTCCTCTCGCGTGGGCTCTCTCTCTGATAGCTGGGATGAGTGACATGCAGTCACTTCCTCCCAGCTGTGATGTCATCAGCGCGACCGGGGCCCCCTGGAAATTCATCTCTATCGGGTGGCCCTAACAGCATGGGCCACCCGATGGGCCCCTTGAACGTGCGGCCCCCGGCGGTTTGCCGTGCAGGCCGGGGCCACAACATATGGCGGCGGGCACCTGGTCTCAGGGGTCCACAGGGCGGCTGGGCCCCCTGGAGTGACGGGCCTAGTCGCAGCTGCGACCCCCTGCGACCGCGGTATGTATGCTACTGGTATTATGAGTGGCTAGGAGTTGTAGAGAGTGTGTGTGTATAGGAGGTATCATGTGTATAGGGTCTGTAAGTGTACGTGTGCATGGCTGATTTAGTGTGTGTAAAAGCTGTAGAGAGTGTGTTTAGGGAATCTAGTGTGCACATAGAGAATCCAGAGTGTGTATATCAGGAATGCAGAGTGTGTATAGGTGCTGCAGTGTGTGTCTATAGGGGATTTATTGTGTGTGTAGGGGATCTGGTATGTATGTCGGGGATCCAGAATGTGTATAGGGGATGTAATGTGTGTGGGGATCTAGTGTGTGTAGAGGATCCAGACTGTGTATAAAGAATGTAGTGTGTGTCTGGAATGTAGTGTGATCCTCTGATCTCCCTTGTCGGCTTCGGCCAATAGCCATCGCGACCCACTGTGCATTTTCCCGGTTAACACGGTGGCTAGTCCAGGCCATGCCAGAAGAAAAGGACATACTGGCCTCCTCAAATTTTCAGATTTGCAGGACACAACAAACAAGTCCTTGAAATACATTTCCCGATGTCCGAACATTTAAAGATTCACCTCTTGTGCCAAGGGGCAGATTAACATAGGGACTAATGAAGCTGATGCTCCAGGCCCATTGATTAAAAAAAATGTTCTTGCTGTGTGCAGATTGAATTAGGTATAGAAACTTAGAAGGGATACAAAGGAACAAAACTAGTGTGGACTGGTTGACTATAAGATAACAGAAAGCTTACTTTGCCCACTGTACAAATGCTTTGCTGCTTCTGCTACATTCACTACATCCACCTTTTTGTCTGCCTCAGACTGCTTACCAGGAGTTGAGAGAGTGGACAAGTGAGTGCTGGGGGACACCATGGAACAGAACCATGCAAGCGCATCATTAGATGCTTTTGCAGCAAGCTCTAGGTGTTGTAACAGTGCTGTTTTCATAGTCATCCCTTAGTTGGTGGGCCTCCATGATTGGCAGGCAGCCTGACATGCATTCATGCCTCTCAATTCTTAGGGAAGACCCATTCCAAGCAGGTCTGTCACTTTGGGCGGTGCTAGTGATGTGAGTTGCATCACTGGCCTACCTCCTTTTACCACACCTAACGTACTGCTTTATCAGACCCTGCTGTTTGGGGGTATGGATTTGGTTGAGAGATGAAAGTGAGAGATTAGCATAGGGTATGCGTATTCTTATAAATATCTTCTGTGAGTTTCCTCCAGCACCACCCCCATTAGATACAAGACACTTGGGAGGAACAGCTGTTTTACTGTTTTCTTTTGAGTCTGTAATTAGGCCTACTATATTGAAACATTGGATATTGTTTGAATATGTTGCTGTTTAATTTTATATTATTTAAATATGCTGTTGCTGAACGGAAAAACTTGTGTATCAACTTAAATGCGTGATCTAGGCTACAGAATATTATGTAAAAGTAATAATTTGCATATTGTAGTTTTACCAAATTAGGCAGTAGTTAGACACTCATTGAGTGATTTTTTTTGTAAATAATTATTCAATGTCTGGGTGTGTCCATCTTTTAGAAATGTTCAGATTTACATGTTTTGCCAGCCTATGCCATTAGTATTGCAGTCTGTCAGTGTATTACATAGTTACATAGCTGAAAAGAGACTTGTGTTCATCAAGTTCAGCCTTCCTCACATATGTTTTTGCTGTTGATCCAAAAGAAGGCAAAAAAACCCAGTCTGAAGCACTTCCAATTTTGCAACAAACTAGGGAAAAAATCCTTCGTGACCCCAAAATGGTAGTCAGATATCTCCTTGGACCAAGCAGCTAATTAGAAAATATATTCCTATATGTTATGTTTTTGGAAGTATTTATCCAATTGCTGTTTAAACATCTGTATAGACTCTGACAAAACCACCTCTTCAGGCAAAGAATTCCATATCCTTATTGCTCTTACTGTAAAAAAACGTTTTCTTTGCCTTAGATGAAATCTCCTTTCTTCCAGCCTAAATGCGTGACCTTGTGTCCTATGCATAGCCCTGTTTATGAATAGATTTCCAGATAATGGTTTGTACTGGCCCCGAAAATATTTGTATAATGTTAGTCCTTAAGGACCCTGCTCTGGAAATAATTCTTCTTGGATCACTTACTGAATTTGGTTCCCTCAAGCTATGTCCTGGAACCAATATAATTTGTGGCTCTAATCAGTGTTTCTCTCCTTGATGCTTAATCTGAGCTTTCCTTCATGAAACTTGAGCGCAATATAACATTTTGTTGGTAATTCTTCAGGACTCTTCAAGCTTAAACAGTCAATGATATAACAAAACTTACTTTCATCAACAACAGCAAATGAATACCATAGGCTTTGGATTTTCCTATGCATCGGTTACTTTCTGTTTTTTTGTTTGTTTGTTTGTTTGTTTGTTTGTTTGTTTTTTTTACAAAAAATAACCCTTGTTTACATATCTATCTTGGCTGTCCTTTCAACATCCCTTTTAAAAAATATAATTTTTTTGCTTGTTTTATATGAATGTCAAGCAATATAATGAATTTGTGACTTTTTTTTCCTTTTTGTCAACTCCAGTTTCCAGTTTTTGTTAAAAGTATTAATTTTGGACATCTGGAACTTTTCTTTCCTAGTGTGATGTCCTGAAGTCATTCTTGTAATATATCACTGTGTTATTTTGTGTTTTTAGCTGGATTCTTGGCATTTATCAACATATTTTTTTTTTGCTCTGAGCATTTTTATCCATCAGAGCACACAGACTTCTGTCATTGCCTCCCCCTATAAACTGCATTCTCCTCCGTCCACATCCAGAGAGTTCTGCACATTTTCACTCTCACTGTATCGTTTAGTGTCTTCAACTTTCTTTCTACTTATCTATTTAAGCAAGACAGCTTCCCTATCTCTCCTTTAGATTCCTCAGATCTCCCCGATAGTCCATCCTTACATTATTCATCCATAGGTTAAATATGAGACATATTCATTCAGTACCATGAAACCAGTTTTTTCTTTAATGCAGGGGTCTCCAGCCCTCTCCTATTATGTACTCTTGTCCTGGAGGTGTTACTAGAATGTATTTTTTAAATTAATTTATTGATTATGCTTTATCTGTTCTTAGTAGGTTCAAAGATTTATTCATATATTTTTCTGCAGATTGTAAAATCAGTGGGTACCTCACCCAGTTAGAGTTGTGAATAAAAGTGCTATACAGAACAGGCAGTTTTAAAACTGATACCATACTACTGTAGTGAAAACAAGTCAAGGAATTTACTGTGTTTTTAGAGCCCCCTTTAGTCCGTTGATATTGGGCATATAAAGATGGCAACAATCCCCCTTAACAAAAACAATATTGGGATTTTGCCTATATTCCAGACATTGTACAAGCCAAACATGCTTTCACAAAGTTAAAGTCTACCCAAAAAGAACTATATTAAGTGGGGGACTGGAAACTGTGGCTTGGGAGGCGAGTACAAATGAGTAGCCTTTTTGTACATGACACTCATGTTTCTCAATGTGAATGTACCTACAATGAAAACAATATATATGGGTTTAAAGAATGGAGGCTGATAGTGTTTCTGGGTGTGACTTTATATATCCCTCCAGTCTCCATCAATATAACATAGCATTCACAGCAATCTTGTTCTTGTCTGAGTTCTCGATTCTTCATAGAATGAATAAATTGAGATTGGCAGCCACTGTGTCAGGATACAATATGACCCAATACACAGTGCCTAGGTAATGACACAAGGTACAATAAACCTGGGAGAATTATATGTGTTTCCAGACCTTAGATTGCTCAGACTTAACATCAAAATAGAATAGTCTGAGACAAGCCAAAGTCAGGGATATAGAATGAGACAAGTACGATAAGACAGGCCAAAAGGTCAAGATTTATAGAAAGACGAATAGTCCATAACAAGCCAAAGGCAGAAAAGTCAAAGAGAAATACAAGAATAGTCCATAACAAGCCAAGGGCAGAAAAGTCAAAGAGAAATACAAGAATAGTCCATAACAAGCCAAGGGCAGAAAAGTCAAAGAGAAATACAAGATAAATGCACTCTCTGATAACCAGTGAATGGAAACCAATACGGCACAGAAGAAAAGCCGAAATGTGTTTAAATAAGCCTATGAGAGATAGTTCAGTACCGCCCCTGTGATGCCAAAATGTGTGTGCACAAACATGTGGCATGGCACAATTGCTATCTTAAATTATATTCACATTTATATCATTGACACATCGTATGCATGTAAACATGTTAAGGTAACAATGCATATAACACAAGGAAATATCTGATTCTAAAAGTAATCATCATTTCTGTTCCATGGCTTTTTATGGCTCCTGGTTATATCCACCATAAACCTATAAACCCACTATTAAAATGTCAGCCTGTATTCACTGTTAGGGAATTGGTAGTTAGTAACAGAATTTACTACACTTGATTTTTCTAATTCTTTATCATCGCACTTTGTTTATATTTGGTTTTACTGTCTCCAGATGCCTTTTCTTTCTGCTGCTTCCTATTAGTCTGCACAATGGCTCTGTATAATGTCCTGTCATGATAAGCACAGATAATTAGCAAATGGCCCTTATCATTTCGCTTTGTGGTTTCCTCTTTCTCTTTCTTCTTCTCTGAGAACTGTCTGGTTTTGTTAGTTTGAGAAGTGATGTGCAGGGTGGGCTGCAGTCTAGCCAGCACCCCACACATACCATCAGTGGACTGCTATTATAAAAAATAACAATCTTACTAAGTATATGGTTGTAATATATTTAACAAAGCATTCATTAGCATAAGCAGTACATTATGTTGTTTATATTTTCATTACATCAAGGTCGAGACTTTTATACTTGTTTATGTGATAATGTAGATCAGCCAATTTTGATGTTTCTCTTTTCTTGTAGGGCGAAGGTGGACCTCAGGGACCAAAAGGATACAGAGGTGATGAAGGTCCTGCTGGACCAGAGGTTCGTGCCATTTTAAACACTATTGTCACTCACTTGTTTCCTGTCACAAACAGGTAATAATGCATACATCACTCTTGTGCCAGACCACTTAAGTCACATAGAGCACTTCATCTCAATTAAGTAGTCTGGGTGCAGTTGTCTTCTCATTTTAACCCTGCAATATAAAACTTTGCAGCCATTAGAGGCGCTTCCACTGCACTGACCGAGGGAAACTTGGCCAAGTGACTCAAAAGCTCATTGGAAAGCAATAAATACAATGCTTTCTCTATGGAGAAGTTGGGATGTGCGAGCGGCACTAGCTCCCCTGTGGGGAGCATTGGATTGGACTATCACCAGAAAAGTCATGTCTTCTTGTTGACATCATGGGAGGTGGAGGGATCTTGGGGTCTTGGCACTAGACAAAGGGGTATTGGCACTGGATAAAGGTGAATAAAAAGGTTGTTGTTTTTTTAAATTGTACTGCAAAAGAGACTGGTCCCTGGATATTACTAGGGACAAGCCACATGTTTGTATTCCTAATGCCATAGTGTTTCTTTAAAAGGACACTGAAGTCTTGCTCAATTCACTGCCATTTAGGAGTTAATTCACTTTTGTTTCTGTTTATGCCACCCTAGCCACACCTCCCCTGGATGTTACTCATACAGCCTGCCTCATACAGTCTGCATGGAAACAAAATGGTTTCATTTTCAATCAGATGTAACTTACATTAAAAGTTTTTATCTCTTGCTCTGTAAATTGAACTTGAATTACATACAGGGGGCTCCTACAGGGTCCAGCTAGTTATTAATAGAGCAGGAAATAAGAAATTCTACATTCAACTGCATTTGCAAAAAAGGTAGTGTAACCCTTAGATGACTCTTTATAGGAAGTGTTTAGGGAGGCTGTGTAAGTCACATGCAGGGGAGGTGTGCCTAGGGCTGAATAAACAAAGTGATTTATCTGCTAAATTGAAGAGAACTGAGCAGTGAGACTGCAGGGGCATAATCTATATACCAAAACTGCTTCATTAAGCTAAAGTTGTTTTGGTGACTATAGTGTCCCTTTAAGTATCATGTAATAAAAAAGATAGATAATGGCTAAGTGTGTATTGTATACACAAACAAAATATATTATGTTGTAGATCTATGAAAGTAGTGCCTACTTTAATCCCTAATTCCCATTTACCTCAATAAGAACTTGCAGAAAATTTTGTAAACAAATATAGATTTACTAAAGAGACGATAGTCTAGTACCCCTTTACTCATTTATTCCTGTGTTGATGTACTTTACTCACAGCCTACTCACTGTCCTATTATTGAATGATGTTAATGTTCGTACCTGGCTGTAGCTCATTGAGTACATGAATAACTTACCCAGGTTCACGAATATGTATATGTAAAAATCTACATCCATTGAATTCTCTTCTCCGCCACTATAAAAATATTGCAGTAAAGGATCACCAGTGCCAATATTGCCCTACAGGATCAGCTCAATTTCTCATTTTTCAAGTGATGTGCAAGGGGAAAAATCTTTTTTGGTTTGTTAGATTGATTTGTTATTTTCTAAATTCAGTTCTTCCAAAGGCCTAGATTTTATATTGTTAGATAAGTTTTCCAAATGATTTCAAATTTTTGGATGAACTTTTCAAATGACTTTTTCAACATATTAAAATATCTAAATATATGTCAAATATAAAAAAATATGAATATATAAAAATATTACAAAATATAAATAGTTTTCATACTATTAATCATTTTAAAAGTTTCATCCAAAAATATTGAACTGTTTGTAAAGTTTATACAACAATATTAAAATCGAGGCCGAAATTTGACAAATATCGATTCGGACTAATTGAATTTCGGTTCAGAAATGTGTGTTTTCATATTTCCGAAGGCCATATTCTGTAGGCCAAATTTCTAAAGACCATGGTAACAAAGTTACCAAGGAAGTACCAAATTAGGGAGTTATCTGCTAAACTGCTGAAATATAATACAGAACTTAATAAAAGCCTTTTCCTTAATTTTGATCTTATAGCTGTTTCGTTGATAACTCCCTAACTTGGTATCCTTATATGGGATTATGTGGGATATTTAAGGATACTAAATTAGGGAGTTATCTGCTAAACAGTTGAAAAAGGATTGGAAATGCTATCTGTTTGTAAATAATTTGTAAATAACTCCCTAATTTGCTATCCTGGCAAGGGATATTTAAGAATTCCAAGTTAGGGACCTGTCTACTAAGCAGCTAGAATATCAAAATTAAAAGACCTTTTCTTAATTTTGCTCTTTAAGCAGTTTAGCAGATAACCTTTTAATTTGGTATCCTTATCAAAATGAATGGATCCAAAAAGTTTGTTTTACGGTTTGTTTATGATTAGCTTGTGCGCGTTTTGATTTGTTATTTTACTATTTGCATATTCATTTTGTGCAAATTTCTGTTTGGGACAAAACTAATGGCAAAATCCAGAGGCTTCACAGTGTGGTGCAGTAGAAGGAAGTTTATTCAGGATAAAGAGAACAAAACCATATACATATAGGCATGTATACATTGTGAAACATTTGGATTTTGAATACAGGTACCATTTGGTTCCCTGAGTGCAACATTATCTTTTGAATTAGATACACATTGCACATCCTTACATTTTTTCAAGGTCAATAAATAATGCATCATTGAGCTGGGTAGTAAAATGCATACCATAGAACGTATATAAAAATTACGATTAAATAATGTGTTATTAATATCTCAGTATTATCCTATATTGTGTAACCATCCATGATATTTCACAATATAAAATTCATACTGTACCCCAAGCATCATGCTGAAATAAAATGCGTTAATGTGTTTAATGCATCTGTACCACAGACTGTTCCCTACATATGAGTTGTGTGACCGTCAATGTGTCCCGTAATGGGTGTATAGTATTTTGTGCTCTGTGTTGTCTGTAGAATGTAAACTGTTCCAGAACCCAGGGGACAAATGTCCAGATTGAGACTTGATGAGTAGCTTGTGATTTCCACTGCACTGTCCAGCGTGTGTTTTAAACTGGAATCATCTGCAGCTGTTTCCTGTGTCTCCTGTTTTCTATTAACTATAAATCCTCTCCCCCTCACTTTTATTTCCGTAATTTTGTGTGGCTTTATTATTTTATTTCTTAGGGAAATAAAGGACCAAGAGGAGCTAAAGGATTACCCGGCGAGCAGGGGCCTGCAGGAGACAGAGTAAGCCCTGATTATTCCGAGGATATATTGAGGTGTCCTATAGTGAACACAAATGAAGAAACAGTACTTAGACTACCAGTAGAGTGACGTGATTTATACCAGTGGAGGTGGGGAGGGGGTTGTAGATAACGATTTTATAGATGACTTGGCTGATGTGTACTAGATAAAATGCCTGTGTGAGTGTATTTTAAACAGACTAAACTGACGTGTAGAGAGTTGGAGGGAGCACATACTGCAGGGGTGAGGTGAAGTACAGCATACAGAAAAAATATTTCGGAATAAGTAATAAGTATTTACATGTAGTGGACATTATATAGGGCAAGGGCATACATGTTTAAAATGCAAATGAGCCAATGAGCTGTATACGAGCACAGTGTGTTTTGAGTTTTTGTTTTATTTTTACTATTTTAGAGTTCAGGTAGACTTTTATTGAAACATCAAGGCAAAATCTCTGCACATTTCTGCTTTGCCTTAATCATGCGTAATTAAATTTATATCATGATATTATATTGATGCTTCAATAAAGTCTAACTGAAATCTAAGGTGGTTGAGCCTCCACCTGAATTTGTCTTTGATTGACTACTTTGGATACAGGAGTAACAGGCCATCACCAACAAAGGATTTGAAGAGATTAGGAAGTGGAGGTTCTGGAGACCTAAGAGGAGTTAGCAATGTGGTATTTACAGAGAGGAATATATCCATAAGTGGTGTCACATTCTTTTCGTGTGGTGGGCCAGATTTTACATGGGCGGAACATAATGTGTGTGTACATTTATATATGCGTGTGCAATCTGATGTGTGTGTATCACATAGCTCACCAGCACTAAAAACCCTTAGTAATTTGCTTTATGACTGTGTATGACTGTATCACAGAACTCCACAGCAATAGTACTAACAGTAACATTCAGCATGTATAAGTTTAAAAAAGAGCTTCATAGCGATAAGTCTTGCTGTCATGTGCTATCTATATATCATAGAGCTCCACAATTCAGAGTAATGTGCTAAGTGTACGAGTGTATCACAGAGATTCACAACAATAAAACTCACAGTCATCTACAGTGTGTAGGAGTTTATCAAAGAGCAACACAACAATAAAACTTGCAGTAATGTCCTTTGCGCCACTGCAAAGATGATTGACCTACCAATCTATTTTGAAACAAATTAAATATTTTTGATAAATGTTTGCACTAGGCTAACTATGACAAATATGGTCCTAAGTGTTGAATAGACACTTTACAATAGGATCTCATAGGACTTATTTGGCCCTATGGTGGATGGCATAGGACAGTAGTTATGTACGTGTTTACAAGGAAACATTTTAAATGACGGGTTGAGAATGTATCAGTGAAAGAAAGAAGCAGGGCATTTACTCCTAGATGCAATGCCAGAAGAGATTTGAAACATCATTTAATTCCATTTATTAGGGAGAAGATGGACCTCCAGGAGCAGGGACAGATGGTTTCCCAGGATTTCAGGTGAGCTTCTGACACCCTAAATCCTTATATTTAATTAGCTATTCTTTACCAGACTGCTTGAGACATTCATTAACTTTCTTTATAATTGTATAAAAGTATTATTTTAGTTATTTGATAACTTTGTGGAGACATTGAGATATTAGGGGGGATTTTAAGTGCTTGAGAAGAGGCAATAAGCACACAAAATGCCCCCTTTTAAATTTTGTCTTCCCTGCCTTCTTCATTACCATCACACTATCTAATCACCCCTCCACCTATTTATAGCAGCCACCTCAAATTTAACTGACCAAGAGTCCTAACATGTCATTCTTCTATAATCATGTTATATACTTTATCTCAGTTTCTCTGTGTTAAACACTTAAGTCATGCCACTACATAGTCTTGACCAACGATGACCCACAGTACCTTTTTCTGAGATTGAGCCAAACAATGTATTTCTTAAAAGTAGAAATCCATCTAAGTGATAATTATCTCTATTTTTCAGGGATATCCTGGAGCTCGTGGAGAACCCGGATCTAATGTAAGTGTTTTATCTAGGACTATCTCCTTACATATTATGTGAAAAATGAGGTGGAATCCAAATTTCATCCAAATTTGCTTTCTTTTCTAGGGTACAAAGGGATATCCTGGACCAAAAGGAGATGAGGGAGAACCTGGAGAACCTGGTAATGATGTAAGTATGAGGACAGAATTTTAAGTCCTTGGTACAATCATACCACAATAGGTTGTTAGTGACAAGATATCTTTAACTGGTGATATATTGTTAATATATAATTACAGTGGAACAATAGCAATTGATCTTTTGTTTATCTATGATCTATTATTAAAGGAACACTATAGTCACCTAAATTACTTTAGCTAAATAAAGCAGTTTTAGTGTATAGATCATTCCCCTGCAATTTCACTGCTCAATTCACTGTCATTTAGGAGTTAAATCCCTTTGTTTCTGTTTATGCAGCCCTAGCCACACCTCCCCTGGCTATGATTGACAGAGCCTGCATGAAAAAAAACTGGTTTCACTTTCAAACAGATGTAATTTACCTTAAATAATTGTATCTCAATCTCTAAATTGAACTTTAATCACATACAGGAGGCTCTTGCAGGGTCTAGCAAGCTATTAACATAGCAGGGGATAAGAAAATCTTAATTAAACAGAACTTGCAATAAAGAAAGCCTAAATAGGGCTCTCTTTACAGGAAGTGTTTATGGAAGGCTGTGCAAGTCACATGCAGGGAGGTGTGACAAGGGTTCATAAACAAAAGGATTTAACTCCTAAATGGCAGAGGACTGAGCAGTGAGGCTGCAGGGGCATGTTCTATACACCAAAACTGCTTCATTAAAAGACCACTCTAGGCACCCAGACCACTTGAAGTGTTCTGGGTGCCAGGTCCTTCTAGGGTTAACCCATTTTTTAATAAACATAGCAGTTTCAGAGAAACTGCAATGTTTATTAATGGGTTAAGCCTTCCCCCAAAGCCTCTAGTGGCTGTCTCATTGACAGCCACTAGAGGCACTTGCGTGCTTCTCACTGTGATTTTCACAGTGAGAGCACGCCAGCGTCCATAGAAAAGCATTGTAAATGCTTTCCTATGCGACCGGCTGAATGCGCGTGCAGCTCTTGCCGCGCGTGCGCATTCAGCCCAGGAGGAGGAACGGAGGAGGAGAGAAGGAGGAGAGCTCTCTGCCCAGCGCTGGAAAAAGGTAAGTTTTTAACCCTTTTCCCCTTCCAGAGCCGGGCGGGAGGGGGACCCTGAGGGTGGGGGCACCCTCAGGGCACTATAGTGCCAGGAAAACGAGTATGTTTTCCTGGCACTATAGTGGTCCTTTAAGCTAAAGTTGTTCAGGTGACTATAGTGTCCCTTTAAAACATTATTTGAGTGTAAGGTTGATAATCATATTATTTACTTACTAGTGAGATAAGGAAAGAGATGAAGAGCCCTATGAGAGAAAGCCCAGGCAAGGGAAGAACACTAGATAGGCTTACACCTGTTGTTAAACTATAACTCTCATTATGAAGCATTCTACAACAATTGGGTTGATACCATTTGTCCATGTATAGTCTAGCCAGTGTCACAGAATAGCCAATCAACATAATTTCCTGTTGCAACTTTTATTTTTGAAAGTGGACTCAACCATGCCTCTTCTAGTCTCCATATATTGCCTGTGGATGCATGTTCAAGGTTTAAATTAGAACAGCATGTTCAAGTGCCACATTTATATCGTAAACACCCATAGGCATAAAGCTTATAGGCACTCAACATGCCTGAAATGATGTTAAAATATAAATTTAAAAGGCTTGTGGGACAAAGGAAAAAACATTATCACAAAAACATTGTGGAGATAGGCAAGGTTTTGCTGATGGACCTGTAATGAATGGGTGGGATTACAGACTTATTCCAACATCACTAAATAAATGTGCTGTATTTCCACTTTAACAAAGTGTCCAGGCTTTCTTTTTGGAAACCTGACTCCTTACATCAGGCAAACAGATCATAAAGTTCCTCAACATTGCTTCATCATAACACTTACTACAAACTATACAACCTTTCGCAAAAGGTGACCTGTTCCACCACTAAGACTGCTTTATTTTTTCCAGTAGTATATAAGGAGAATATAGAGAGTGGGTAATAGTCATTAATCTACTACTTTGTGGCATTTACCATATATTGGATTTCAGAACATGAGAACACAATATATGCCTACAAGAGAAAAGAAATGTGTGCATTCCGGAACAAATGTAGACATAGTGTACTATCCTTACAGCTTGCACTCATCACAATTCTCTCCAGACTATATAATATAAATTAGCATGAAGTAGTTAGAGATGTTCTGCCTGTCAGTAGCTTATATACATGCATACATCATATAGTCAGTGAAACTGAAGGATTAGTAACTGTTAGGTTTTGTTTCTTGTTGCAGAATCTCACTCCTGGCCCAGATGGGGCCAAGGGAGCAAAAGGCTACAGAGGTTCAGAGGGACCACCGGTAAGTTACTCAGAGCACGTCTTAGCAGAGTCCCAAATTGCCATATTCGGATTCTGTGTGATAACCCAGCTTTATAAGGAAAGCAAGTTGAAGTCTGTCTAAACATGGGTTTGCTCAGCATAACACAGCATGACTGCCAGTAGCTAAGATTTCTGCCCAGTCTCTCTTGGGATAATCCTGAAAAAAATCTGTCTCATACTGTCTTACGCTTATATTCTCCTTAACTCACTGTGTGCTTGTCTGCTTTATATCACCCATCAAGACATTAATTGTTCTTTCTGTTGTCATTGTCACTGCATTTACAGACAGGTTATATTCTCTTTTAGGGACCTCCAGGACCCCTAGGACCTCCAGGCCCAGATGTGAGTCACATTTTATTTGTGTTGGCATAGTGTGCTTAGTGATCATCAACATATATATGAACAAACTAGCTATCCCCTGATGTGTGATTGTGAGAGATTGTCGTGGAAAGTTGACATTGTGTATCTAACCCCGTTTCTCTTGGGTCGGAAGCAGAATCCCATTCTTCTGCTGCCAAAGAACATGTAAACAACAAATCTAATATTTTTCGTGTTTATGGTGTTTACATTCTTGTGGTCAGATAAACAATTTGTTCTGCTGTAAACATTTGTTTGGTTGCTTTCGCTTATGATTTGATAACAGTGAATGTTTTTTTTTTGCTTTCAGGAGTGTGAGATCCTGGACATTATAATGAAAATGTGTTGTGAGTGCCAGTCAATTTCTATATTTATGTCTATCTATATATATGGGAACATGAGTGACAAAATATACATTATGAGAACTAATTTACATTAAATGGCCTTAATAAACTGTAATACAAAGAGGCAGAAGTTATCAATGGCCCTGATTGCATGGATAGTCAAAACAAACAAGATTATTGTAATGAATGAACTTTTGAATTGTAAATAATAATTATATACTGAACTAGAATAACTGCACATTATGAATGAGTGACTATACACAAGAGAATGATATAATATAGTAAGACAATTTGATTGGTTACTTGACATTTTCTAGCTGTTCTTCCATTCACTAGTTCACAGATTTAAGCAGGGCTTAAACTTTTTCACGTTTTGCTAATCTGTACCCAGAATAATCAATCACACCTTCCTCAATGTAAATGTGCTTGACATATTTTTAATTAAATGCACATTAAATATTTTTTATTAAATACACATAATGATACTTTCATTTTAATTATATTAGATAGTGAGCTAATTTTTCCTTTCTTGTATTGCAGCTTGCTGTGGTAAGTATGAAGTCAACCCTTCAACCATCTGTCATCATTCACTCATTCCACTTTCTACATTTCCCTATTATAATTCACAATTCCATCTCCTTTAAACCGTTTTTTTAAACCTGCCCATAAGTTTCCATCTTTATATTTTCTTCGTATTAAGTCCACTTTTTTATCCACTGCTCAAACAATATGCTCTATTCCCAAATTCCACTACAAGACACTGAATTGCAAGTTGGATATTGAACTTGCTACCTCCGATTACTTGCAGTGCTACATTGCTGCATTAGATATGACCAAGCTAAAAGATGGAATTATGTTGGCAAAATGTTATCTAAATTTCTTGCTCAGCCCTATGCTTCTTCATCAGTCATTTTATCAGTACTAAAGTATGTGTTTGCACGTGTTTATGTGTGTGTTTAAATGAGCTAATGCCAGCTCTTTATCCATTTTTCTTCCCAGATTGCATCTGTGGTCCCATCGATGTACTGTTTGTGGTTGACAGTTCAGAGAGTATCGGTCAAACTAATTTCCAACTTGCTAAAGAATTTATTATAAAAGTTATTGATCGTTTAATACGAGATGAACATGTCAATGTAAGAATTCCTATATTCCTATTGAGTTATATCTTGAAGAAAACATTCTTACTGTGTCACATCATATTGGGGATAAGGAGACTACTAGTGTGTAAAATGTGATACATTTAAGTCAATCGTTGGGTATAAACAACATTTATTAGGGATTTTTTAATAACATGGAAAAATTAAGGTCTTCCAACTCTACCCATTATGCAAATGCCCACCGTGGTAGATTTAACAGACACCTCGCAGGAGAGAATAAGTTCTTCGTAAGCTACTTTCTTGTATCAAGATATCATGCACTAGCTGCTGAGCAAAGTAAGATGTGAGTATAGTACATTGTAATTATTTTTCAGAGGAAAACTGTGTGGAAAAAATAGATACAAGGTTTTTTTTTTCATTTCATAAACGAGTAGTGATATAACTTCTGCTTCTATCCTATGTTTGGCCAACTATGCTCCACTCTACTGCCTGAGAGAAGATCCAGGTGGTAAGGAAGAACGGAATGATAGAAACATATATATATATATATATATATATATATATTTTTTTTTTATAATATATATTTTTAACCACTACTAAAACAGTGAAACATTTTGTAAAAAATCCGTTCACTTTGTATAATAGCAAAAGTCTAACTTTTGTCAAACTGCAAACTTGTGCCATTAAAGAAAAACTCCAAACAACTTTGGATTCTTACTCTACCATGCCCAGGGTTTTATATAGCATTTCTGTGTATTTCTTTTTATGGATCATAGGTCTACCCATTTCTATGGGGTAGGCAGTCCTGTTCATCACTGCATGAAATCATTGGCTTACAGAGAGAGTCTTGCTATAACTGATTTTATCTGAATATGCAAAAAAGTCAAATTGAGCCAAGCTTGTTGAGTTCAGTTCTGATGCAAACCAATCAAAATGTTCACATGTGCATAGATTAACTTTTGCTGATAGGTTTGCTCACTTCCCTATGCTAGCAGTAGAAAGGAATATGCATTTTTAAAGTATTTCTGGAGGAGGAATAACTCCATCAGATCAGCTTATTAAAAATGGAAGTGAAATGCGTCAAATAGGGTTATCAAGTTCTATCCTTATATAAGGATAGAATTGTTCTCTTGCTAGTTCAGCAACCTCTGTATGTGTGACAGCTTTTAGAAAATGTCTTTATCGGTAAGATTGGGAGATCGCTATGTCTGTGCAGCCCCCATATGAAAACTTCAAGATTTTGAACGACCCATAAAAATGACCAATGTCATTACGCAACAAGGGATGAAAACAAATAAAGTATAGGTTCCTTACTGCAATCATATATTTTCATCTCTGTAACATAAAAATGTTACTCAATGTCAATGTATTTTTCATATGTAGCCACAAAGCATGAGATTTTCATATGTGTCCTGCAAAAACCCTACAGTAAGCTGACAACATACTGCACAGACATCGGTAATAGCAATCTTGTGTTTGTATCTCAAGCAATGACAGTAAATCTACATATCATCATGCCGTGGTTGTCCTGCTTTTGTGATACTGCACAAGGGGTGCTTTTTATACTCCCGTTGTTGGGCTGCAATGGAAATCCTCTTTACAACATTGAGAAAGTTCTATTTCATTTTCATAGTTTGAAGCGGATGACTCTCGGGTGGGTGTTGTGCAATACAGTCATGGAAACACTCAAGAAGCTGTTGCACTGAGAGATGCAAACATCCAAACCATTGGACAGCTGAAGGAGTAAGTACAACTCAAACCCATTGACAGTATTATATACATGATAATATAAATTATATAGCATAGTAAGCTGTTTATTGCACTTGAAGGATATCATTTGTTCATGCTAAGTAACAATTAAGATCACTGATCAAGAATGAAACATGTGTAGAATTTAAAATTTTGGTGCATTTGGTTATCATTTTAGAGTATTTGCCAAATTAACTGATTGATTGGAGAGAAAAATTCAAAGCTTTGAAATCCATGCACCCTTTCCCCAAACCAGAGATAAAGGTTGACTTTTCTACAGTAATGGGGAGAAATACATATTTTATGTTGTAGGGCAATACAGAATTTGAAGTGGATCGCAGGTGGAACATGGACTGGAGAAGCCCTGGCTTTCACTAAAGACAATCTACTGAACATGTTTTCTTCTAAAAAGAGAGTGGCACTTGTTCTGACAGATGGCCATTCTGATGTCTTGAGGGACAAGACTCCACTCAATACCCTTTGTGAAGTCACTCCGGTATGGGAACACTAGAATTTCACGTAGAATGCAAAGTATTCCTAATCTCATATGATACTCACACTATATATCTTTGTCTAAATATAGGTCATCTCTGTGGGAGTGAGTGACATTTTCCAGGCTGCTGCTAACCCAGACCAAATAGAGACAATTTCTTGTGGTGGGACAACATACAGTGGAGGTCTAACCTTGCAGAAGTCAAACTTTGCTGAGCTTCTAGATGATCATTTCCTGCAGAATGTAACTGCTCATATCTGCAAAGGTGAGAACCAAATTGGATGAAATGAAAGGACAACCAGACAAAACTACTTTTCAATTCACATGTTTTATCAGAGAGTCTAGTTTTCATGCAAAGATTCTCGGCAGTGCATTGTGATTACTTGGATTCATATAGTCTAATGTTCTAATTTTAAAGGAACACTCCACATGAAAATTAAAACCTAAATACATAAATAAATAAAATGTACAAAAATATATGTTTTGTAGATAAACCCCAATGAAAACATGAATGCATTTAGTTATGCATGTTGGCACAGGGGTGTAGTTTAAACAGCTTGCAAAAGCTGTAGTTCTTCTGCCTGTTGCCTTTGTAAGCCCTCAGTCTGTGATGGGGAAATAGCCAATCAAAGATTTCTCATTGCAAAACCTCTGATTCTAAGCCACGAGTGTGCCCTCGCAAGGAGAACTAGGGAAGAAGCTGCAGGTGGGGAGGAGGACTCAGGAGTCACAAAAAAACGGTAGGATTGAGCCCAGTGGCCTCACAGGCTCACTGGCACCAGTAGGAGAATATAGGCTTGTTCTAACAGAATGTTCCTATCTCTTCTGTTCTCAGGGGAACTAATGGAAGTAGGAGGAAAACCTCTCTCGCTGTCTGATTAACAGCAAGGGATGTGTTTCTTTATTGATTTATAAAAGTGCTGATTTCTCCTTTAATGTATAAAATTCTGAGGTTTGAGCAAAGTTAATTAAAAACAAGAACATGGGCTGATTAAAACATTATATCAGTTAGTTAAGACAGTTAACATACTTGGTTAAAGAGTGTTTAGATATCAAATTATTGACCAAACAGACGTTGGCGTCATGGACATGTAGACATCAGCAGAAGAAGCACTATCAAATAATCATAGTATAGACCAGAAGGCTAACACCAAGCATTGATAGTGACCTGTTCTATCACCTAATTTCTGATGTTTTAAATTCTGTTTTACAGAGAAGAAGTGCCCAGATTATACTTGCCCCAGTAAGTATGCAACGTTTGACTATATTATCTGTAATCCAAAGGCAGAATTACTTACCAAACTATTAATGAAGATTCTGTAGTAAACCAATCTGGATTCCCATCACTAATTCACAGTCAGTGCTTGGAGATCCATAACATCTGCTATTTAAACATTGAATATACTATTCTGTGCACACCAAAACCTGGCCCATTATGGGTGGATATATGCATTACTTTGTGTATCATAAGTATATTCTTTTCTAGTTAATTCTCTTCAAGCTCTGTTGACAATTATGGTCCGCTGCAAGCTGAAGATATACACTGTTTAAAAAAAAAAAAAAATCAATAAAGTGTCAGGTTTGAGGGCCTTTCATTAGAACCCTGGTTTTAGCTGGGGACACCCTAGGATACAACCACTACAAAGGAAGGCCTGAAACGTAACAGGCTGTGACTAAAAGCACTTGGAAAAACTTCATAGCTGATAAAGAAACAGAAAAAAGAGGTAGATCTGATTTTAGGAAGTAATGGTATCATAGCCATATATTCACTTTGGGACAGGAAGATCTAAACATGGTCATTGCCAGGGATTTTGCAAGGAACAAGGAATGGTCAAAGTAGATAGTGAGTAGATATAGGATGAGGAAGTTACAATATAGAATATTCCATTGAAGAATCTTTCTTATTTCTGATCTTCATCTACATGGGCTTCAGAACATCTGAGCATTACCCAGAGCTGCGAATGGGGATTACATGATTGGGTTTAGTTAAGGTGTACTAGTAGTCACTTGTTTTGTAGTGCCAAATATAGGCATTGTATTCAAACTGATGCCTATTTTCTGGATCAGAAACCACCATGTGAATCCAATGATGAGTTTATCTTACTAAAAACTTTTTAGGTGAACGTTAAAATGAATTGTGCCATAATCTTTATTCCTCCATTCACGGAACAATAATGAATCTTTGTAAAAAAATAAATAAAAAAGGAGAGGTTTTTTAGTTCTAGCATGTACATTTAAAAAAAAAAAAAGACTAAGGCCTTGATTTCATTTGCTTGGATCACCTTTCCAAATGAACAAATTCTGTGAAAGTGAACATGTCATGATATAGGTTTGCAGTTTTCTAACCATCTGACTTAGCTTATGTTACACAATTAAGTGTTTTTCCACATAATACTATGAATAATGTTTTTAATTTATTTCCATAACACCTGTCTCCTTCTCAGAGCATCAATTATGCTTTCAGTAGGTGTTACCCTACACATATCCTGCATAACTCTGTTTGGGAAGCACAGATAAGCATCTCATAACAAGTTAAAAATCCCAAAAACTTTATGGTGGCTTAGTGTAAATAAATGCTATATGTTTTCTTTCCATTCTCAGATTGTCTGTCCAAAACTGCTGCAATAAATTATTCTGGCTGTTTCTCTCCCTGAAGGTGCTGCTCTCACACAGAGTATGCCCTTTCTCTCTACTTCCCATTGCTCTCCCTTGGGCTGAATTCAAGCAGGATAGATGCACAGGGGAGTGTTTCCCTGATAGCAGATATGCAGAGCACAGCTTTCTTATCTCTGTGCTGACTGGCAGTGAACGTGTTAGTAGGGGGGAAGGGTTGTTTTTTAACCTCTGAGTTTAGAGAACTCTATTAGAGTTCTATTAGAGACCTCTATTTCTGTTAACACAATACATAGATGCAAGGTAATTATTTTCATTTAAGTTTAAGTTGTATTTGTCATGACAGGTACCTTTTAGTGGTGACTTCTGTAAGTAAATGTTTTGAAAAGTTTGCTAACAGAGAGCGATCATTGGATATGATGATCAAAACAAATAAAATAAAGGTCAAAGTTAGATGATGTCATGATTCCATATGTACATATCAGAGGAACTTAATCATGTGCATGAGATTCCCACATAATGATGTGATTAGGACCTATTTATTGCCATGCAATAATACATTTATTTTTTATCTCCATAGTTGAATTTAGTGTTCCAGCTGATATCACACTGCTCGTGGACAGTTCTGCTAGTGTAGGAAGCCAGAACTTTCAGACTACCAAGAGCTTTATAAAGCGTTTGGCACAACGTTTCCTGGAAGCTAAAAGTCCGTCATTTGATGCTGTACGTCTTTCTGTGGTGCAGTACAGTGGGACTGCCCAACAGAAGGTTGAAGTACAATTCCTGGCCAATTACACTGAGGTGGTTGATGCAGTGGATAAAATGGAATTCCTGAATGGTGCCACAGATGTAGGAGCTGCTTTGCGGACCGTAACAGAGCTTTATCGTGAAGATTCCCTACCAACATCAAGCAAGAAGCTACTGCTGTTCTCTGATGGAAATACAATTTCAGAAGGAACACTTCAGGAAGCAGTCCGGGACGCACAGGCTGCTGGTATCGAAATCTCTGTACTGTCTTTGGGAAACCGACCAAACGAGGCTAACCTGAAGATACTGCTAACAGGTGCTCCTGTCCCTGATCGTGAGCTCTTCCGTGTCCCTGATTATCCTTCTCTGCTTCGGGGCGTTCTGTACCAGACCATCACCCGCAGAGTTTCCCTCAATCCCAAACAATAAGGGCACAGAGTAAACCTCCCTTCTCCTGACAGCACACAAAGCCTGAGATTGTACATCTCAGAATTCCACCGATGCAGTGTGCTGAGATTATAGTCAAGGAAATCTAACCTTACTCTTTGACTGTAATCCCATCCCAATCCCTGCAGTCCCTCAAAATCTTTCTTTGATCCACAAATGTATTCTACGGTACATCGTGTATAGAGATGATCTGTACTGAAATCACCTTTCATCTCAAATTTTTCTAATGACTTTTTAAAATGGCCGATGTGAGGAATTATAAATTAAATTCATGTTTTAGTGATGCTGAACACCCATTTTCCACAGTATTCACCCTGATTTGGGAGGTTACATTAATAATACATTGCAGTTATCAGAATGCTAATTTAGCATTCTCTACCTTTAGAATTAAAAGTTCCCAAGAGGAGTGCGTTTTGTATTTCCTTCTCAAACTTTGTTGTGTGTATTTTTTTTAATGAATAAACACACATGCTTGTGCCTTGTTAAAAACTAGTTAAGGATAGCAACCACTGTGCCATTTGATGCCCGTTATTTTATTGATAATATTTTAGACATCACCATACCATCGACCATTTTCTTTCTTCTGCCATTATTTCTAGAAATGGGGAGATGAGAATAGAGGGGTTTTGTTGTAAGTGTGAAAAATATCAATGATTTGAGGTTATGTTCATTCCAATGAGGTCAAAGTAGGTGCTGCAGGCAAATAAAAACTACCGGATTTACCTAATAGTGTATCTTGTCAGATATTCTTTGTTTGCCGACTGACATACAGAATTAGAGCTGGGAATATTGGGAACATTTCTAGGAAACAAAACAAATCTATCTTATCTTGAAACATTTCTACAGATGGTTTGTAAATTGTATTACTGTTTTCTTTCTTTTATTTTTTTTTAATTTTTTTTTAATGCATTTGTCTGTAAAAGGGCCTAATGGCCCACGTGGAAATATCATTTTAGTTTTTCTTTGTCTTTGGTATTTTTTGGTGAAATACTTTTACATGAAATTAAGGGGATTTACTTAATCCAACAGGGACCCTCATTATTCCCTTACAAATTTCCTACAGTAAAGAGAAGTTAATTTTATGGGCAGTGTAGTGCAGTCGAAAGTTGGGTGTTTACAGAAATCTTTAACATACATATGCAGAAAGACAACAAGTGTGAGATGTGAGAAGCACCCTAATACTGCGAAGATTCAACATGAGTGTTTTTCATTTTATTGGTGCTACATTCAGAGAAAGTGATATCCTATAACCCAGTATATCTGTGTGTATGGGTGGTATCTGTTATTTGCATATTGTTCCACTGGTGCTGGATGGGTTATGTGGAAATGAAATAAACCGCTCTTTTAATTGGGGTCTTGGAAACCCCCCCCCCCCCACCCCCCATGTCATGCAACCTCTAGTCACTTTATCTCTGAATAAAGGGTTTTTCCACCACTGAGTCTGTGTTGTTAATCAGTAAAAACATAACTTTAACTGTAATCAAAGAGCATATTTTTTTTATTTTTCTATTTGTGCTGTTCCACAGGTTCAGATTACCATAAGAGCTATTGGAGCTGAAGCTCCAGGCCCACATTCTTTTAAGCACAAGAGAAAAAAACTAATTCATGTTTTGAAGCTCATCTAGCACTAGTAGATACTTGATTGGATCTGGTAATAAATAATTAGGCAAACTGTTATACCGGTATATACTGTTATATTTTCATCATTGAGGTCAGTGAGCAACTTTAAATAAATTACATTAATATGAGGTTATCTGAAGTCAGGTAATAAATGAGCTTGACCAAAAACACTTTTAAAAAGGACCAGTGTTCTCTAGATATGGACATCTTTACTAGTTAATGACAGTTGTGAACAGAATGGAATATCTGCATATTTCTACATATAAATATGCCTTTAGGAAATTAATACCAACACATAAAACCAACGAGACATGCTAGAAGGGTCAGTGATATCATAAAAAAATAATATATGAAAGTGACATCGTTCAGGGTATTGTGTAAAAAGGCAACGAGGTGGACTAAACTAAAAAATGACAAACAAATGACAGAATTTTTTTTTTTTAAATATTAATGGCAAAATGTAAGACCAAAACAGTTGGTACATTAATATATATATATATATATATATATATATATATATATATATATATATATCAACAACATCTTCTGCCATGCTGTACAATAGATAAAATAAGCCATTTAATTATAACAAAACATGTATGACATCCAGGAACAGTAGGTGGCCAGAGACCTGCCCAAACGAGTTTACAATCTAAAAGGATGAGGTTACAAATCCACAGAGTGGAACTGAAAGGATGGGAAGAGTGTTTGGGAGGAGGGATCACAGTAGATGGGAGATGGCAGAGGGAGGTTGTAAGGGATGAGGAGTTAATTGGAGAGCTTAATTACTTCTCGAAAGAAGTGTGTTTTTATGGACTTTTGAAGGACCAATAAGATGGGAAGTGTTGGATGTGGCTTGTGAGAGCATTCCAGTGGTGCAGCTCTGGAGAGGTCCTGCAAATTAGAGTCTGTGGTGTGGGTTTGAGAACAGTATGGTAACAGGTCATTTGTGGAGCAAAGAGGCCAGGCTGGAACATATCTCTGAATGAGGGAGGAAATATAAGCATGGAAACAGTAGTGGAGAGGTTTGTAGTTAGGCTCAAGAATCGAATCCTACATGAAACATCAAGATAGTTTAGAGACTGACAGAGCGGTGAGGTTTGAAAGCTACAAGATGTAAGCAGTCTGGTAGAGGTGTTCTTTATGGACTGTAGAGGGGCAACCTGGGTGTTTTTTTAAGCCAATAGGTAGCTGATTACAATAATCAAGGCAGGAAACAATGAGAGCATGGACAAGCATTCTAGTTGCATCCTGAGTGAGAAAAAGGTAATTGTGAGAATAGTTTTTTAAAGTGAAAGTGACAGAATTTGGTGATAGATTTTATGTAAGAGGTGGAGGAAAGGACAGAGTTAGAGAGCACACCATGACAATGTGCCTGCAGGGTAGAATTACAAAGAAATACTTTATTTAAATGGTATGTATTAAGGGAGAACGAATGGATGGGGAAATGCAAATTACTCTTACAGAAAAAAAAAGCTTTATATCACACACATGACTAGCAGAAATAGGAATAAAATAAATGTAAATAAGGCTAGATGGCAATCAGACAGTTTGACACGAAGTTTAGTTTAGTAATCAGAGACAGATATATCCTCTCTCTTGCACCAAGGCCAGTTTCCATAATGCACTCCTCCGTCAGCACTTTATATATAAATACAGTATTTGCCAGTCATTGATGAGCAGCAAGGGATTGAGGATAATCATGCAAGAGTAGCTGAAAAGTATAAGGTGTAACTGGTGGGATAGGGAGGAGTGAAATGGCAGGGGAGGGAACTTGGGTGGGTATATCAGGAGAACGGGAAAGAAGGGCTCCCATCATGCTATTCTTTCCATCTTTAGCCTACCACCACTCCAATTCCTCCCTCTCTCTGTCCTCCCGTCACTCAAATCCATCCCTCCCTCCCTCCCTCCCTGTCCTTATATCACTCCTTACCACCCCTTCCTATTCAACCATCATTCCAATCCACCCATATCTATTCTTCCCTCCCTGCTCTTCCATTATTTAATTTCCTCCCATGTTCCCATCACTTAAATCTGTCCCTCTCTATCCCCATCACTCTAATCTGCCCTTATGCTTTCATTCCTCTCTATCCTCCACCCACTTGGATAGACATAATGGGAGAATAGGGATTTTAGCTGTACTGCAGTTGCTATCACTTTATTCACAGCTCAACTCCCAATTTTGTGAACCGGCCAATGGGCAACCATTGGCAGAGCTGCAGCTCAACTCTCTCCAGGTAGGAGAAAGATTTTTCCCACATGTGCATTGAGCATGCGTACACTGCACGCAAAATAAGAAAAAAAGTGAAATTTCCACCTTTGTTATGTCTGAACCAAGGAAGAGGGCCCTTGTGCGAAAATTACCCTGCCCTCCCCGTATCTCATCTCCCCCAGCACCTCCCTGTGTCTCATCTCACTTCAGCACCTCTATGTGTCTCATTCTCCCCCAGCCCCTCCATGTGTCTTATTCTCCTCCCGCAGCCCCTTCATGTGTCTTATCCCCCCAGCCCCTCCACGTTTCACTTTCCGCCATCCCCTCCTGTACCTGCTCATCTCCATGTAGTGTGGGCGAGCGGACCACAGTACCCGGTCTGACAGGAAGTTCTTGCTTGTTGCTCTCTGTTTGGCCATGCTTCATGAAGTGACTGGCAGGACGGGGAGCACTGTGCTGTGCCCTCCCGTCCTGCCTTTCACCCGGGTGAGTGTGCCTCGAGCTCATTTGGCCATGCAACAGCCAAGAAATTATGTCGGCTCACTGGTCTTGCTCTGTGCAAGACCAGGGGTTGATAGGGCATCCAGACCCACTGGAATGACAGGCCCGCTCACAGCTGCGACCCCTGCAACTATGGTAGTACTGCCACTGTAAGAGATAAAATTCAGGAATTAATTTTTAACAACAAGTTCATGTAATGTTATTACAAGGAATCAATATGGTTTGATGAAGGAGAGATCATGTCAAATGAATGTAAAGAGATTGTGTAGTAAAAAAAATGACCCCATAACATTTAATGCCTTATATACAACTGTGGAGAACGTCAGGGAAAATTTCATTTTCCTTAATCTGCTTATTAATGATTTAACATAGGGCATTATAAGTCACATGGTCCAATTTGTAGATGATAAAAACTAGGTAAGATAATAACAGTATGAGTAGCATGGTACTATTTGCTGGAGGAATAAATTAGTGTATTATTATTATTATTATTATTATTATGATGACGAATTAGTCAACTGGATTTGAAAGTGGCAGATGAGATTCAGTATAAATAAAAGCAGGGTTTTGCATTTTCAAATGAGTAATAAACATGCGATATATAGTATAAATGGGGGTGAGTTTATGATATTATTAAATAAAGACAGACTGGGCAACTATATGCAATAGATGGCAGTCAATGATTATAAAAGGCCAGTAAGGTGTTATCATAATTAAGATAAAAACGTTTCTTTATAGTAGGAGTCAACCTGTGAAATTATTTTCCTTGGGATGTTGGTTTATTAGATTTGATAAATATCTAAAAGAAAACTAAAACTTTTTTTAATACTCTGAGCTAAAATAGTTAAAGTGACACTATAGTCACCAAAATAACACACCAAAATGAAACTTTTTTTTTGTATAGATTATGCCTCCGAAGTTTCACTGCTCAAGTCTCTGCCATTTAGGAATTAAATCACATTTGTTTCTGTTTATGCAGCCCTAGCCACACCTGGCTGGCTGTGACTGACACAGCCTGCAAAAAACCCAAAATGGTTTAATTTTTAATGAGATGTAACTTACTTTAAAATGTTTATCTCCTGCTCTGTAAATTGAATGTTAATTACATACAGGATGCTCCTACAGGGTCTATAACAGAGCAGAAAATAAGACATTGTAAATTAAACAGAATGTGCAGTAAAGGAAATGTAAGTATTAAATAACTCGTACAGGAAGTGTCTAGGAAGGCTGTGTAAGTCACATGTAGGGAGGTGTGACTAGGACTGCATAAACAAAGTGATTTAACTCCTAAATGGCAGTAAATTAAGCAGTGAGACTGTAGGTGCATGATCTATACACCAAAACTGCTTCATTAAGCTAAAGTTGTTTTGGGGACCATAATGTCTCTTTTAAAGAAATTGACAGCATTTTGATCTGAAGACATTTTACTGTCATAATTTTTCCCTGTTCAGGGCACAGTTGGAAATTGCTTTAAATTGGATTTAACGGAGCTCCGTGTACCCCGACTGGGGAGGAAGGATGACACACTTTGCTCCCAATAACTTGCACTGCCGCTGGGGTCTCTCCCAATGTGCCAACTTGCTTGCCATCTCTGCTGTGCGCTGCAGGTACTCGGCTGCCAGTTTCCTCATGTGCTGTACGGTTTTCTCGGCGGGGTTGGCCCAAGGAAAGAAGGCATCATCTTCAGCCCCTGGTCCAACTGCGCTTCCGTGTAGCTGGGTGCCATGTTCGTTCCTTCTGGCTGGGAAGTAGGATCCCGTTGCTTGCCTCCAATTGTAACGGAGCTCCCTGTACCCCGACTGTGAACCTCTGCCAAAGGACCACTTCCAAGCTGGAACAGGGGACAAGCCTCAGCACTCTGGCCCTCAGTCACTGGACTTGACTGGGACCCTGGGACCGCTCCTTCCTGGAGCCGAATGGGGAATTAGCTCTAGTCCTTACAAGGACTTTCCCCGTTGAGTCCCCTGCAAGCTGGAACAGCAGACACAGGAGTAAATCTTCTTTCCCTCCAATAACAGGACAACACACAGTTTTGGAGTGTAAGCTGGATTAGCTTTTAATGGAGGCGCATTGGCCTTTTATGCAAGTTTCCAAACAAGGGTGACACCCAGGTGGATCTTGTTGGGCACAGGGACACAAAGTGAATAAACCAATAAAAACAGAGTCATACATTGAGACACTCCCATGCACAAACAATAGAATCCCTTGTGACGAAGTGCCCTTCGCCACTTGGTCCTGGAGAGGCCTACTTGCCAGCCTCCTCCCCTGTGACTATGACTCTTTCATGTATCTGGCTTTAAAGCCCCTAGTCTACCTTCAGACAGACTATTTTTGTAGGCTGCTTTATTTATCTTATGTTTTAGTCACCCTGTACCCATTATAGGTGCAGGGTGTGTGTAATGTAATTGTTTATAGTGTGTGTGTGTGTACTGTGTAATGTATTGTCTGCTCTCTTGTATTGCTGAGGTTTGCTACCAACTAGGTGGGTTTGGCTATGGAGCTGGTCTAGTGCCCTCTGTTGGTAGCAACAGCAATATGCACTACCTGAATTGTAAGACTGGTTTATTTGCATATTCGGGTAGATTTGCATATTACTAATTCTGCAGGCAGGTGAGATATTTACTGTTAAATATTGTCTCCCCCCACCCCTTTAAAAATGTGCCATTGTGTTGTGATAAGTCACTGTGTGTTGCTTGATATGGTTTGACTGTTTGTGATTTTATTAAGGTTTCACAACAATGTTATTGTGGTGACCCTATTGGCTGGTCCCAAGGGAAATAAAGGTTTTGACAGTTCTTCTTGATCCCTCTAAACGTAGCCTTGTCTCGTTATTGGAGAGAGCTGTTATAATCACACTGGGGATTGCTATGCTCTGCATGCTCCCCTGAGCTTGAATCACTTAGCTCTTTTAAGAGCTTGTTCCTGACAAGCTCTCCTTGGAGGAGGGGTCTTCACCACACAGTCCTGGATGCTGGAGGTTCATACAGGGTGGAAGGAAGAGTTCTTTCCCACACAGTCCTGGAGGACAGAAGCTGATTCAGGGTGGAAGGAAGACGGCGAGACTCCAGTCAAGATACGGCGGTTGCGGAGTCTGCGGTGGTTGTGGTGTCTGCTGCAGCGCTTGGAGTCCTCAGGAAACGCTAGGAGCATCTGTCAACGGAGGGTACTCGGTTGGAGTACAAGGAGCTCCGTTACATCCCTCCTCTGTGCTTGGGAGATAAATGAATCAGGAATTGTACTAATATAACCCAATTATTTTCAAGCACAGAAAAAACATACAATTTTATGAAACCCCTAAAAGTACCTTAAAAACACATAAAACCTCATAAGTTATATCCCCTAACAGATTGGTTCAGGAATTTCCTGGAAGTCTTAGTTTTGACTGACCGCAAGCATGGCCCCATCCCCAAAACAGTTCCAGAGAAAATAAGTGCTAACAGTCGGTCAGGTTCGGTAGTCTTTTACAGGTTTCCCTGCAGGGCCCATAGTCTGTGGGCAGGAGGCTGGCAAGCAGGCTTCTCCAGGAGCTTGTGGCAAACTTTGGTAAAAAGGGGAATTTGCCACATTGAATTTTTAGAATTCTTTTGGATTGATAACAGAAGTAGAAATTGCTGAAAAGCTAAACAGTACAAATATGTTTACTAAAGCAAATATTGAAAAAGGTGACATGGTAAAGTATTGAGACAGTAGAAAGATAGAAAAGGGGAAAAATGGATACTTATCATCTCATCTCGGAAAGCAATTGTCTCAGTGGAGGTCCATTGCATCAATGGCAATACTTTTGTGAGAATTTCTTATTGTCATAATGGTGGCTCTAAAGCATTCTATAATAAAAATGTACCAGATGTTGTATTGAATGTGGGAGTAAGGTAGGAGCAGGTCCAGTACTTTGCAATGAAAATTCTTGGCTTTGGCCATATGATGAAGAAGCAAACCAGTATATTAATTAAAATTAATATACATTATACCATTTTTAAACAGGTTTGTTTTTCCAACAAGCATATATCTGACTGCTTAGAAGTTGCATTGTGTTGAAGTGTGTATCTTTACAAATGACTTGTAATAGAGTTGGTAATCCTAAGGATCCTAAGGAGTTAGCCAAATGAATAACGATTTATGGAGACTAAAGAAAATGCCTAGTCTCCATAAATCACGGTGGATGCCAATAAATATGATATTACCCATTAAAACTCAAAAGTCCTGGAATGGAACTTTAAAAGTGTCAAACAAATGAAAGACAAAAGGAATCTACAAGCTTTTAAACTGAATAATTTAATAAATATGCCACAAACAAGGTGGGAGTAAAAGTAAGATTTCAAAGACAACGGGAGTGGAAAGACGTTTGTACATTTATGGAAAACCTCTTATATGGAAGCTATGTAATATAATAACCACAAAAAAAGAGTGATGCTAAACAGTATAAGGCCTAAGTGAACACCATTGCCATGGGTAGATTTTTTTCTATCCATCCCATATACATTCTATCATATTCCTAACAGTAAAGGGTCCCTCTGCCCCACCCTCCCTCACGGCCCCCCTGGTGGCAAGTAAAGGGTTAAAAAATCCTTTTCAGTTCTGGGTCACATGATCATGCAGGCTATTTATGTGACCCAGGACCAAAAGGAACACCAGAGCACTACTTTGAAAGGAAATTGTAATTTGTTACTGAAACAACTTGAAGGGGTATTGTACTTTGCACATTTTCTTTTCTTAATGGTGTAGTTTATATATTATTTGGTACTTTGGAAAAAAATATATTCACAAACCGGACTTTACATAGGACACGAGGCCATGCGTTTAGACTGGAAGAAAGAAGATTTCGCCTAAGGCAAAGGAAAGGTTTTTTTACTGTAAGAACAATCAGGATGTGGAATTCTCTGCCTGAGGAAGTGGTTTTATCAGAGTCCATACAGATGTTCAAACGGCTACTAGATGCATACTTGCAAGAACAGAATATTCAAGGATATAATCTTTCAATGTAGGGTAATAACTGCTTGATCCAAGGATAAATCTGACTGCCATTCTGGGGTCAAGAAGGAATTTTTTTCCTAGCTTGTTGCAAAATTGTGCTTCAAACTGGGTTTTTTTGCCTTCTTTTGGATCAACAGCAAAAAACAAATGTGAGGAAGGCTGAACTTGATGGACGCAAGTCTCTTTTCAGCTATGTAACTATGTAACTATGTAACTATGTAACTATATATATTTTATTCACAATGCACCAATTCACTTTTGTATCATTAACTGAAACAGGCACAGATGGGAAAAGACAGAGTTCAGTCTTGGAGAGGTTGCGTTTTAGGAATCGTAAAGTCATCCAGTCAGAAACAGAGAATAGTCCATTGGCATCACGATCCAACAGATGGGGAGAAATACCAGGTGAAGTGAGGTAGATTTAGGTATCATCAGCATACAGGTGATAATAAAAGTTAAAGGATGATACCTGGTCACCAAGAGAGGTAGTGTACATTGAGAAGAGGTCCCAGTACAGAGCCTTGAGGAACTCCAGCTGAGGGAGGTACAGAAGGATGTGTGTTTTTTACTCCCCCAGAACCTTTGTGCGTCTCTTCACTTTCAGCCCCTTTTGCCTGTCTCTTTCTCCCTCCATTCCTTTGTGTGTCCCCTTCTCCCCCAACCTCTCTGTGTGTCTTTCTCTACACTTCCCCAGCCCCTCTGTCTGTCTCTTCCCACTAGCCTATTTGTTTGTTTTTCTCTTTTTCCCTTACCCAGCCCCTCTGTGTGTCCCTCACTTCCATCCCCTTTTACATGTCTCTTTCTCCCTCCAGCTCCTTTGGGTGTCTTCTTCCCCCCCAACCTCTCTGTGTGTCTCTCTCTCCCCTTCCCCAGCTCCTCTATCTGTCTCTTCCCACTAGCCCATTTGTGTGCCTATTTTTTCCCCTTCCCAGTCTCTATGTGCTTCTCTTCACCCCAATACATTTGTGTGTTTCTTTCTCCCCCAGCACCTCAGTGTGCCTCTTTCTCCCCAAACACTTTTGCATGTCTATTTCTCTCCTTTCCCACACACTCTGTTTGTCTCTCCCCCAGCACCTTTGTGTGTCTATTTATCCACAGAGTCTCATTGTGTTTCTCTTTCTCCCCCAGCCAGCCCCCTTCCCCCCTTCCCCTCTGAGTGTCTCTTTTTCTCCTTCCCCTGGCCTATGTGTGTCTATTTGTCCCATTCTTCAGCCCCTCTGAGTGTCTCTGTCTCCTTTTCCAATCCCTCTGAGTGTGTAATTGTCCCCTTCCCATCACTTTTCAGTGTGTCTGTGTCCCCTTTCCCATCCCTCTGTATTCCCTTCCCCAATCCCTCTGTGTGTCTCTGTATCTCTTTCCACAGCCCCTCTGTGTGTGTCATTATCCCTTTCCCTTCCCTCTGTGTGTGTCATTGTCCCCTTCCTCAGGCCCTTTTATATGTCTCTTTTTATATACCTCCCTTTCCCAACTTGCCTGCCTGCCTGCTCACCTTTTTTTTTGTAGTGTTGCTGAGCCACGTATCCTTTACCTCATCTGACTGGAATTTGCTAGTTTCTATTAGTGAACACTTCATGTCAAACTGTAGTGGGTACATGTGACAGACCTCTCTGTCTCTGGATTACTGTTGTTTCACCTTGGTTCATCTGTTTGTTGGGTATTGCCCTGTCCGTACGGTCCCTATGTTTAATTCCCTTTTTCCCGGAAGAACTACCGAATGGCGGGCCACCCAGCAGGGAAGTGTGCTGCTTGTTGACCTCTTGGCCTCATTAGAACGTGTGGTTAACCGTAAACACTTTCTACTGTCGAATGGTCAGCTGGGTGGTCCTCGTTTGTATGAGCTAACACGTGGCGGCCGCCATCTTGGACATGCGAACGCCCAGCAGTGTTCGTTGACGAATCTATGGAACTAAAAACGGACACTATTTTCATACGAACACCGCTGAAGCCACCGACCTTCCTTCATCTTGTTCATCCATCCATACGAACGCAGTGCCGTTCAGTAAATTACAATGCGAACAGAGCCACCCCAGTTAGTTATCCCATGGAGCCCATTCGTATGTGAAAGATTTTAGCTCCATGGCGATTGAACTGTGTGTATAGGATCTGAGCACTGTTCGGTGATATTGTGCGCTCAGATCTACGTTGAATGTGGGGATTCTGTTCGGTAGTTTTTAAATTATGTATTTTTATACATTTTTATTATCCTACTCAGGTGGGAGTGTTTATATCTGTACTGTTGTGATTGGTTACTGTAAGAATTGTTACTGTAAGAGGATTATTAGTGTGTTTTCCGGTTCTGTGCTTTGGAGTGTTCGGTAGCTGATCTTGCGTTCAGGAAGGGAACATCTTTGGCGGCGTTAACACCTTCTATACCTGGGGTGCCGTTACAGTACAGAACATCCTCCACCACGGTCCACAGTGACTGGCAGCAGGGGAGCGCTATACTGTCATCTGAAGGCCAGTCAACGCCTGTGCCACCTTATCTTTGCACCTACCTTGGGTGGAGATAGCTTATCTCGGGTACTTGAAAGGGTAGAGTTGTAGTGGATAGTTGCCGCATAGAAGGACATGTGGTAGTCAAAACTATTGAGAAGAGAGGATGAATGTAATTCATAAGGTGTTGTAGATCAAGGCATTTCAGGTTCCTTTAGAGGTTTGTGTGTGATGTGAGGCAACATAAGATTGTAGTTTAGGATGTGATGATCAGCTAGAGAGACAGGTATGTTAGTGAGATTTGCGATAGGACAAAGGTTGAAGTAGATGTATAATTCATAAAGTGGGCAGAAAATGTGACTTAAACTTGGAGATTTGTTTCAAATGAACTGCATTGTTTGTTTTTTACTGCTCATCTTGGTTTTCCCTGTATTGGCTGCTTTTTCTCACTTGAGCAGTGAACCAAATGGAGAGAAAATGCTCTTATCAGTGTACTGCAAAATATATACCTAACATTTTATTATGTTAAGCACTCATTGGCACACTGATATATTAAGCACTGATTTGCCCATTTTCACACTCTTTTTGTTGGTCTGTTTTAGTTTTTTGGTATCAAAATTGTGCTGAGCTGAACAGATTTTCAAACAAAATTGGTTCAGCTGAGCCAATTTTCTCACCATGCGCAAGCCTAAATGCTACATTGTTGCTTGTACAATACAGGTGATAGGAGTGATTACAGTGCGCTTCAGCTTTTTCACTTTTCTTTCCAATTAGCAACTTTTGTTATGCTGCTGTCACTTATTACTTAATAAACCTACATTTTGAAATTTACACAGGGCAGAACTTAAGATACTTCACTTACCTATTTTGTCCAGCTAGAAAACTCTCAGGATTCTTCCATAAAGACTTAATGGCCCTGTACCAAACAGGGCAAACCATCCAAGGTCATGTAGGACCATTAGAACTGCAACATCTGGACGTTGTTCATGCTAGCAATGTCCAGATTTTGCATACAAGGCTCCGAATGAGCTTCAAATGCAAATACTTCAAATGCAAAAAATCTGAGCTATTTTCCCACTGGCAGCGCTATCAAATAATTAACAATTATCTGTGCTGTAAGGGGGACATGGGTCCACAACCTCCTAGCCAACCATCATTATAGTAAATACACCCTACTTTCCCCCCTCTCCCTAATAATAGTGAGGGGGGGGGGGGCATTAAAATAATACCTATCTTTCTTTTAAATCTTCTTATCTTCAGCCTCAAAAAAGACCAAAAAGAAATCCATAAATCACGACACAACTCTTGATCAGATGGAAAAAAATCAGAAGAGCAACACAATAAAAATGTTTCCAACTTAGGCCCCTTTCTGTAACCTATAGCTTGTCACTGTTTAGTAGTCCGCAGCATAGTGAGTAGGGGCAGAAGGGAGATTTCAATTATTCACCCTTATTCTCCCTTATTTACCAATACTAAGTAATCTTTATCTATTGTTAGTAAAGTTGACTGAAATACCAATTTTGGTATTTCACCTTTTTAGTAGATGGCTCCCTAATACTGTGGGAATTAGGGGGCTATTCTACGAACTGAACAAAATGCACAAATTTCGTCATAACACGAATGGACAAACTGTACACATTCGGTGTATTTGTCTGCGCCCTAGTCTAACTGACAAGACGTTTGAAAGGCGAAAGAAGAAACGCGAGAACACGGAGGAGAGGTGAGTATTGTGGGGAAATTTCTTCGACCACAGGAAATGCAGCGGACTTAAGCTCCTCTTTTGGTCAAAGCAGGTCAAGCGTAGGAAATATACATAAGACAAAGTCCCTACTTTGTTTTATGGCTTAAAGAAAACTAGATAAGATAGGAAGAAAAGAAGAACAGATTCTGAGAGAGATAGAGAAATGGAAACATTAATAACAAGAAAGGTAAGTTCGGCATGTGAGTGCTGCTTTAACAAGTAAATGATGAGCTTTGCCTAGTTTTACATTGATACATTTTCTTCTGATGAAGCAGCATGCCTGACTGTAGAATGTTCAATGAATATTCAATTTTTATGACTTTTGTGAAAAGTTGAAAGTCCCAAAACTTTATAGGTTGATCACCAATGCTGAATTGGAATGTATACCAACATTTGTGTGCAGTGTGTAATCACTAGCCACAGACCACTTAGATTAAAAGACACAGTTGCCCACCTGAGTCCTACAGCAATAATCTTAGCACAGGGCACTTCAAGATTGTCGAAACCACTTATGAAGATCAGAATCTGCAGATTAATAATTTGATACAAAAATGTATACATATACACATTGTATGCATAATCAAAAACAGTCATGAATTTGCATGTTCTTGCACAGGCTTCTCTCACATACATGAATTCACACACATTACGTAGATATATTCCATACATAACAGTACGTGTTGTTTCGACATCTGGTGTGTTAATATATAAGAGGGTTTTGTGTGTGGTGGATGGACTTGGAAATACATGATAGACAGTGACACCAGTTTTGTTGTATACCCCCCACTTTATGAAGTAGTACACTAAGTTCCATAAGTTTCAAGAATCAGCATGAGATATTTTGACAAATTTCTCTCTATTGACATCATCTTTTTTTTTCTGTAATATTTGGAAAAATTAGAATCAGATTACTTGAAAAAAATAGCCATTTTTATAGATCATGTTGAACTAATTTACTTGCTTTTTGTTAAAACAAAAGAAGAATTTCGAGTAGAATGACTATGATCTACTTGGGTGTTGAAAAAGCGTTTGATTTGGTGCCATACAAGAGGCTAGTATGTAAGTGAAAACACACACACAAGCTTAATGGAAATCACTTAAATATAGGAAATAATACTTTAATGAGAGAATGCTGAGGGATGCTAAAAAAACAACAAATTATAGTAAAGTAAATGCTTAACTAGATTTTTCCCCCAGCTCTCACTTGCTTACAGTTGTGTCATCAAAGAGCTCAATATGTGAGATTGTGAGTTATTCACTAAAAAAAAAATTCACTAATGTGAGAACTGTCATGAATTCAAAGTGAATCTCAAATTTAAAGGGACAATTCAGACCCCTAAAGCACATTAGCTTGCTGGCAAGTTTTTTGCGTGAAGAGTGTGTCCTAGGTTTTTTTCCTTTTGCAAAAATGCATTTACCTGATTACATCCCCTTGGCTTTAAAGGGATACTATAGGGCAAGAAATACAAAGCTGTATTCCTGGCACTATCGCTCTCCCACAATGGTTCCCCTATCGCATCTTCATCTCACACAATACTATCCCTATCCCCTCACTAGAGCATCACCATTATTTTGTAAAAGAATTATTATTTTCAACATGCCCTACACTACTATACTTATCCTCCACCATGTAACAGCTCCTATCTTACTCTACACTACAGGCCTATCCTACTACAGAAAGTATACCCCCGTGATATAGCCCCCTACTACAGCTAATACACTCACACTACAGCCTGTATCCCAGCACAATAATTATTATTTTCAACATGCCCTACACTACTATACTTATCCTCCACCATGTAACAGCTCCTATCTTACTCTACACTACAGGCCTATCCTACTACAGAAAGTATACCCCCGTGATATAGCCCCCTACTACAGCTAATACACTCACACTACAGCCTGTATCCCAGCACAATAATTATTATTTTCAACATGCCCTACACTACTATACTTATCCTCCACCATGTAACAGCTCCTATCTTACTCTACACTACAGCCCTATCCTACTACAGAAAGTATACCCCCGTGATATAGCCCCCTACTACAGCTAATCCACTCACACTACAGCCTGTATCCCAGCACAACATGCTGGTGACAGGCATCAGGCATCCAGTAGGAAGGATGGGGGGCCATATGTAAAGAAGGAGTTTATTCCAGGGCCTTATTTAACCTTGCACAGCAAAGAGCCCCAGAAGGAAGGATTTCCAAATTAAGTCGGTTAATCAGATAAGTGCAGACATTACAGTACTAGAATGGAACCTGCTAAAGATGGGCTATATTGGCATTGTGACAGGCTTGTGGCAATGTATAATTATATCCTGTAATTACATCACAGGAGTTTCTTTGAAAAAAATCTTTTAAATTATGTAAGCTTTGAAGTTGGTGTTAAGTGAGTGAGTCCATTCCCTGGATTTGTATATTATATAAATATAAAGAGTGAAGAGGTATCCAGATAGCGATAGGCTTACCACTTTTACACTGGCCTTAACTCTACAAGCCAGACATGTATTGGTAACTGTCAATGCATTTTTCAAGAAAAGGTTATGCATAGTTTAAACAGTAATATGAAGTCATCCATTAAAAGGATCTGGGAATAATTGTAGATGTGCAGTCTTAGGCAGTGTCTGCCAAGAGTTAGATGATATTAGCTTTTGTTAAATAGGAAAGATATAAATAGTATCACAGTGTAATTAGGCCACTGTAACACTATATACTAAGAAATGACTTTGACTGTGAACTATTCGAGACTTTGCCACTTCCCAGAATTTCTAATATTGTTTTACTATCTCTTTATTACAGGTTTTATAATATAGTGCTAACATGTTATTCATTGTTGTTCAATAGGAAAAACAATACAAAAATTCTAACAAAACTATTTTTTTCCATTTTTATTGGCGTTTGTACCCACAGTATATCATAATATGAGAATAGTACAAGTAAAATAAAAACATATAATAAAAGAAAAGCATACAAGTTGACTATGTGCATAAAGCCATAAGCACACCTGGCCTGTTGTTATATTAAGGGCTGAGAACTAAAAATAAATAGGCCTAATCAATAGACTTAAATAATAGGTTTAATGAAGGTGCTGAACAAACAAATAAAATGGTAATGACTATGTTAGATAATGCTATGCTTCTGTGCATTGGACTATAGCCCTGGTACAGCTAGACATTAGAGGCGGATCATAACCATATCCATGCCGCTATATTGGCAGTAATATATATAAACTGCTTAAACTGCAGCCAACGGACCATCCTCTGGGTGGTGAGACTTTTTGTGCTTACACTCAATACTGTCATCTGGGGGTGGTGTAGGTTGGCGATCGGTATGTAGCTGTTAACCATGGCAAATATAAATTTATAGTGAGGCAGTATTGGCTCCACGCATACGCACGTGGGGTCCAGTACTCTCTTGGCCATTCTCCACCCCTCCTCCCCAACAAAACTCTTTTGACATATAGCAACAGTACATGAAGAGGGCCCTGCCCACATGAGTTTACAATTTAAAAAGATGAGGGATAATTCCACAGAGGGAAGTGAGGGAATCAAATGATCTAGATATATCTGGAAAGATAGGAGAGGCATTTGTAATGAGAGAGTACAGTGGATGGGAGACAGCAGAGGAAGGTTAACAGTAATGAGGAGTTAAGGGACGAGACTATAGGTTTCTCTAAGTTTGTTTTTAATGATATAATCCTACAGTATAGTCCCTACACTCACTACATCCACTGTCCCCCTATTATAGCCCCACCCCCACTACAGCTAATCTCCCCCCACTATAGCTACTATACCTATAGACCCTATCTCGCCACACCAGAGCTTTTATCCCTCCACTACAGACACTACCCCACTGCAAGTACTTTCCCCTCTATAGCCCCACTATAGCCCCACTATAACCCCTATACACACCATTATAGCCCCATCTTACAACCACACCCTCTATCCCCTACACTACAGTCCCTTTTCTACCCCACAACAAACTCAAGAGCCCCTGTCCCCTCCCCAATAAACACTACAGCTCCTATCCCCGCACATATACACTACAACCCTTATTCTCCCTCACACATACACTACAGCCCCAATTTCCCCACACACACTCAGCCCCAATGAGGGATTATTCTAGTGCTAATGACCGAATAATCTAAATTTTATTAACGACATGAGGCGAATATTTGTTTACTTTTTTACTCCTAGCAGCAAAGAAATGGTTAACAGAGTAAAATGATAAAACAACAAATCACATAGAAGGTATCAGTAACAAGGGATAATAAAGCTCCTCCTACTTCTTCTTTCGTATGATGCAGCTGCACCCATCGGAGACAATGAAGTAATCGTAAACAGTGTCCTCAACCATGTAAACCAGAAACAAACGAGTTCAAATGGATACAATTGACCTCCAGAGGGATTATACAGAATTTTCACCCTAGAAGGAAGAAGGAACATTGTGACAGTATCGTGTCTAAGACTATTGGCAATCATATAAGTAAGCAATATTCAAGAACAGTAGATAACACCGCTTAACACATCAGTAACTATCCTCAGAAAATGAACAATATAACTGAGACTATTTGTAGCAGAAGAAACAAACATCTGATAAAATAAGTCAGAGCCCACCAGAAAAGACGTAGAGTCAACAGTTAGTAAGAAGGGAGGGAAAAAAGGGTGAGAAAATATTCGCCTCCTGTCGTTCATAAAATTTAGAAAATCCGGTCATTAGCACTAGAATAATCCATCATTTTATGGCAAGACAGGATGCTTCATATTAGCTATTTTAACACCTAGATATAAAAGGAAGAAGGCCATGTGAAGCCGGACGAATGTAAAAAGTATGGAAGGTAGATTCCCTACACCAATCAGCAGAGGACAAAATATCAGAGAGGGCACCTCCTTCTAGAAAGGCAGAGGAGGCCGCTGCTCTGCACACCGAATTGCCCCAAAGGAGGTGTCAACACCTGCAAGATAAAGGAGCCATCGGATCTGACGACCAGTTGTAGGATATGACACCGGTTGGTGGGAACGAACGTAGGAGATCAACAGAGGTGCTGATGGGGAGTGGAGCAGAGTAGTAAGAGTGACATATTGACGTAGACAACGTGCCACACAAAGTGCTTGTCTGCTGGGAAATACGGGTAAAAAACGGAAGAGGAGAGAGTCTTGGTTCCATGGGAAATGAAAACCGGCCAACCTCGCCTGTGATTACAATAGCTTGGAAGTCAAAAGGATCCCCTGAAATGGTCCAGGCCAAGAGTTGAAGGTGCTCCTGAAGGAGGAGAGGATAAAACTCTCCTGAGGGACCTCAGAGAAGGTCGTACGTCCGAGGAAGGAGGAGAGGAAAGTCTGCAGACAGTTCCAACAGACTGGGATACCAAGGTTGCACTCTCCATAGAGGGGTAATCAAAAGTATTGTGGCCAGAAACATTTCCTTTGTCAGAGCGATCAGTTAATCGTATGAATCAGATCTGTGCAGGTAGAAGGCCTTGAGGTGTTGCATTTCTCTGTAATGTTGTGGGCCTGGGAAGGTGGCCTGAATGAAGGCTGACAGGAGACCTATGACTCTTGCTAGATCACGAAGTTAGATGCGAGGGGAGCCAATTAGTTTTCAAATGTCCTTCTTTATAGTCTTTATTTTGGAGCACAAGAGTTGTAGAATAGCTTGAATGAAGTCTATTTGGAAGCCCAGAAACTGTTCAGTTTGTAAGGGGACCAGAGAAGATTTTTCTCTGCGACAGTCTTGAGCCATAATCAAAATATCGTTGAGGTAGATGATGGATCTGATGCCTTAAAAACAGAGGAGAGCCATAACTGGTTTCATCAGTTTTGTCAAACACCATGGAGCTGAGGAGAGGCTGAACGGGAAGCAGGTGAGTTGTCAGAGATCGTGGTGCCAAATAAATTGGAGATAGCGCAGATGGGAAGTTGCTATTGGGACCGTTAGTTAAGCATCCTTGATCTCGAAGCAGGAGTACCAATCTCACTCGCAGAGAAGGTCATGTAAAAGATGTATCCCCTCCATCATGAAGTGACAGTAAGTGACTAAAAGGTATAGTTCCTTAAAGTTCATAACCAGACAGAACTCTCTTTTTTCTTGACCAGAAAAATATTGTTGAGGAATGTCGGGCGTGTGGTCGAAGGTTTGATAGCCCCTTTGTCCCTGAGCTTGCAGAGTTCTGTGTGCAAGGCTGCATTTCGATGGCCTGCTATAGGAACATGTAAATAAGGAAGGTTAATTAATACGTCCGCGTAGGGAAGCAGACCCACGTCCTCTGATGGGATCTCTGCCAGGAAAAAGTTGCCTGTAGTAAGGTCTTTGGAATTAACCAGAGTTCCAAGGTTCGGTAGGTCAAGGCCTGTAGCCAGAGAAGGCTTGTCTGCTGGTGGCCTCTAAGCAGACCAGTTCTCCCATATAAACAATGGGAATGGAATACTCTGCGGAGTGATGATTGGGCTTTAGTGAGGGAGTTAAATAAGGAAACATGCTTGTTAAGGTCTGTGATAAATTTGTCACCAAATAGGAGGCTGTTAGCCTCAGGGCCCACCTCTCAAGAGTCTAATTCAGCTAGCTTGGCATCTATTTTATATAGAACGGCTTTACACTGTTCTGTGGAAATGGACCCATTCACATTGCCTAATAAACAAATGGCCCTCTGCGCTCATTCACACAGTTGCGTTGTCTGCTAAGAATATCTTCAGTTAAAATGAAGATCTGAATAAGCGGCCCGGCAATATCGAGCATTTTATCTTGCACAGCCTCAAGGCCTTGTTCGATGCCCTTACCACTGTCTTTATCCAATCTAGTAAGAAATGTGACCAGAATAGGGTCAAACTTAGGTGTGAGAGCGACTTTGTCTGGGATAATTGGGTGAGGACATTCGGCTCAGAGTTTATTTCTGACCTCTATATCCAGAGGTTTATGTTACCATAGTTTGCCAAACTGAGCAATATGCTCAGGTGGAGCCCATTTGGCTGAGCGAGGGTGCTTAATCAGTCTTGAGTCAATAAAGGGTTGGCCCTGGGAAAACAGCAGGGTCTTGTGGGACTGGTCCTGCTGAGCATTGTTAACAGAGTTCTGTGAGTGATCAATGATAGTCTCTATGACATATTGGGTAGGAGCGTTATCTCTATTATCGAAGGGAAGGTCGTCATCAGAATAGCCAGCATTATACTTTTCCACGATCTGTAGACCGAGTGACATAGAGCCCTCTAAAGGGTCTAGGTCTGGAAGCCATTGTAGAGAAGAACGAACGGAGTGAGGTTAGCCACACATTTTCTATATTTTTAATATCAGTAGGAATGGGGAATCATAGTAGTATAGTAAAAGCAGACAGAATAAAATAGTGTAAGGTACAGGCAAAATAATAATATGATGGGGTCATGCAGATCAGAGGCTACATATAGTGGGGGTCACCCACAATTTGTTAAAAGATGCAAGCAAGTTTATTTAAATGGTAGACCAATTAAATTATGTCAGAAAATAATATGATTAGGTGACAGGGGAATTGGAGGGAGAGCCTTTTTTTCAATATGTAAAATAAAGGAGAGGATAATCAGTTTAAGATCCTCAAATTAGTTAGGGAGAAAAACAAAACAAGCACCATAAAAAAAAAAAAGAATAAAACTTACCCTAGACCAGGCATAGGCAACCTTTGGCACTCCAGATGTTTTGGGCTATACCTCTCATGATGCTTTGCCAGCATTATGAGTGTAAGAGCATTATGGGGGAAGTAGTCCACAACATCTGGAGTGCCGAAGGTTGCCCTGCCCTAGACGAATGTGTAGTAGAAGGATCCATGAACCCGATCGTTGTACTGCCAAATCGCCAGGTCGCAAGAGTAAGGAGAGGAAAAAAACATGGAAAAGTGATAGGGCGCAAAAAAGCTGTTTAAAATCGCCCAAGTGAGGAAGAGGGTGGAACTGAGTGTCACTGTGAGATGCGAGTAGGAGAAAACAGGGCAGGCAGGCTACAGTCCTTCGCATCAGGGTGCCGTGGAAAAGGTAAATACAGCTGGAAAACCGGGCAGTGTTGAAAAACTAGTGTAGGAGAGGAAACCAAAGGGAAAGGCACCAAGCCCTTACGGGCCGACCACATAGAGTCGGCCCGGGAGGAAAAATTAAGTAAAAGATACAAGGAGTAATGGAAAAATAAATGAAGTTGAAAAACAAGGGGAAAAATAATCCCAACACAAAAAAGGGGATATAACAAAATGTAGTATAAGGGGAAAATAGAAGACAAAAATACAATGTAATAGCAGTATAATTGGATTAGACTCACCTTGGAGGAAAGCAGCAAAGGAAGAGGAAGTAAGAAGAGCTTCATTATCCCTTGTTACCGATACCTTCTATGTGATTGGTTGTTTTTTCATTTTACTCTGTTAACCATTTATTTGCTGCTGGGAGGTTTGAGTAAAGAAAGTAAAGCATACTATATGATAATAATATGAAGCATCCTGTCTTGCCATAAAAGTTTCTTCCCAAATACATCCTATAGTCTTTTCCTAAAAGTGGTACAAAACATGTAAAGGGAGGGGGGGGAGGGCTACCAACATAATGTGGCTGCTGGTACCGCTGGCTTCCATGGCGATTACGCCACTTTTAATAATTTAGACAGTTTTTTAGAACAGAGCACATTGATAAAACTAGTCTAGAGTGTCTATTTAATGGAGTTGATTTTCAAAGTGTTCTGTTCTAAAACAGTGGTCTCAAGTACCAGAATTGGGGGCAATCACCATGGACGCCAATAAAACCAGCAGGTTTACATAGATGACTCCTCCCCATTTATATTTTTGCACCATGTTCTAGAAAAGAACACTTTGATAAATCTCCCCTACATGTTTTAGCTCATCTTTGAGCAGTATCTTCTAGCAGAGTGATGAGTGTGTAAACAAACTGTAGACCCCAAATAGTTCTGGAGAGTCAAAATGCTGTCTTAAAAATGGTATGGTAAACGTGAGTACAGAAGATCCATTTACAATACTCCTGCTATCACTACCCAATTAACATCTTTATATATGATAATAAAAGACAGGACCAATGTTTTGTTCCCTATTCTATTAATCAAAGTCATATGTTTCATAATTCACTGGAGACTCTTCTAGTGAATTCGAATTAGATTAGAAGACATCTGAACTGCTGACCATAGCTGCTGTTTCCAAAAGCATGCTGTTATTCTCTAAACCAGAAATTCTGCAGAACTGACACATTTTATGACAAAATGGGGAACATTTTTATCAGTAAACATATTTCCATGTCCAGAACAACAAATGCCCTTATAATGCAAGATAATCATGGAATAAGATATATTTAATGGGGGACTGGGCAATTATACACTTTCCTCTATTTCCCAGGAAGTAAAATGTGTATACAGCTGTACATGAAATATTGATATAGATAGGGATCAGGACAGTGTAAACACTACAACATTACTGCAGATGAACTAACAAACAAAGCCTAAAGAATGTTCTCTTTTTCGGTAGTAAGGTTTTTGTCAAGGCTAACTGGAATAATTCTAAGGCAAAAAGCTGAATTTATAAAACACAGGAAAAAAAAACAAGATTTTTCTCAGTCATTGTATGTAATGTAGCACATTGTGCAAGAGCTGGTTCACATTTTCATAGCTAATGATGACCTTATATCACTTATTTCACTGTATGTTTCTGACATACAGACATGTTCAGATACTGGTAGATTGACAGTATATAATGTTGCAGTGTGAAAGCAGAAAAAACAACTCCAAAAAGCAAATAACAAACAAGAAAAAAAAATGGAAAATGGAAATAAAATAAAATGAAACAAAATAGAAAGTATGAAATAAATATATGAGCAAGGATGATACAAAGAGACTATATTTCAGCACTTTATATACGGTATATATTTTAGAAAAGGTCTGTCTTGGGGACTCACTGGCAGTTTGTGACTGTTTTCAGCATTTAAGAGTTTGCAGACTAAACTGGCAACTGTCTCAAATTATAACTCTAACATGCAGAGTTTAGCAATGAACGGACAAAGGAAAATAAACATACTACGAGTGGCTGGACTTAACTTTAGACAGAGTTAAGCATAGTCAAAATACATGCCGAGGTTTGGGTAACTGAGAGACAGCGAAAACGAAAACTAGCCAGAGTCAGGTACACGGTAATTAGTCAGAAGGGCAAACAAGACAGGCAATGGTTAAATAGAAATTCAGCATCAGGAAACAAAGCCCAGAACACAATAAAATAACTCAAGGAATGCATTAAAGGGTACTGGGAACAGAAACCACAATAGGGTACAGTATCTAGGGCCAGGTAAGTTTAAATAGGCCTGTGTTTCATTTGATTGGTCCACGTCATGCCTGCGCGACAAAACGTGTGTGAATGGGTGCGCCAGACTGACATGGGCCAATGGGAGCCAACCGCAAGGTAAGGCTCCAATTTTCCCTTTAAGAACATGCTCAAGACGTTCTTAAAGGGAAAATGGGAGCCTAGCCTTACTAACCTTGATACTGTACATGGCGCACGCCCGATCAGACCATTCATCGTGCGCGACCCGCCAGTACTGTTCCGGCTCGTCTGGAGGACCCCGGCCGGCATGAGGACCAGGTAAGTACCACTACAGCAGCCACTTGTCTCACTCCTCATTTGCTCTTTTAGATTCAGCCCTTTTATACCAGTTTGTCTACAATATGTATTTTGTTGTCTTTATTACCTAGCTTTTGTTTATATACCCATTATTCAGACCTTCTGAAAATGTTGGTACATTTTAATTAATAATAACAATAGAAATAATATTAATGATCATAATTAGATAAATCTCATCTATTTATGTTTTTTTTTTAAATCTTTCTTTTACTCCTATTTAATATTTCAATATTGTTGCAATAATTAAACTAGCCTTGAATTAATTAGCTTTTTTTTATTACCACATATGTGCTTGATAAAATACTCTTTTTTTCAATGTTAAATGTATTTTTCCAGAAAGTGGATTTTAAAACAAGTCTGCCGCCTGCTTTATGAGTTTCATAAGATGAATTCTTTATGAAATACTAATTTTGAATGCACTAGGATTTCATTAAAATTCAAACACCATTAAAAATATAACACAAAGCAGAGATTACCAGGTTTTATGGGGAAAGTCTACATTGACAAAAGTTTAGAAACAGCAATTCTTCTCTCATGAACTTTTGTGGTTCATGTCTTGCTACTCATTGCATTAATTGATCAATGCAGGATCCAATGGTCTTGCTGTACAAGGACTATTTGAGATGCCCATAAAAAATTCTTAATCACTTATCTGTGGTCAGAAAATAAAGCCGTCTGAACCAAGTATCAAAAGGCAAACGTCAACTGTGCTGGAACCCACATTCGGGTTAGGACTGTAAAGAAAAGAGGGCTTACCAGTAAAGAATTAAAGGGTGAAGATGGGAGGAGTTACATTTTAAGGCACCCGCAGTGACGGGGAAACCACTGTGGTTGACTTTATACAGGCAATAACCCTTCCCACAACTGCAGGCCATTAAACATTAAAATCCAGTATGAAGATCTTAAACAGACTAAGAGCTTGATTATATATTTTCTTAGTATTATCTGCCAATGAATCTTGAGGGAGGAACCTACTATACTGCTTTAGTTGACCTCATGCAATATCTGCTCTTTCCAAACTGGGGTGGCTGTGGGAGATTCTTCTGCTGTGGGATACAGGTTGAAGAATTCCTGTTATTTGAAACAGGAAAGAACATCAACTGTCACATTAAGCACCTCTGGAATGGGTATGCAAGTAAACTGAATTGAGACTGCCAACCATGTCAACCTGCATAGAAAAGATCTTTAAAGAGTTTCACTGTCTTTTGTTGATGGTACAACAAGTAGCTTGAATATATGAAAAGCATCCAACCGTTTGACCTGTCCAGCTATTGCCCCAAGAGTGCTACTATCAGGATGATTTTGAATAAAGCTGAAGTTCTCTAAATTTTGAGATGCTTAGTTTGTACCTGCTACTGACTAATCAGCCAATTGTCCTGATAAAATGCAGCAAATCCTGTACTGATGGCCACACAATAAAGTATTCAGCTGTAATTTGTGAAATACACATAGTTTGTCAACTTCCAATCTGCCAAAAACCTGCCCACATATGTAGGTCTGCTTTAGCTGAGATGTCCAAGCTAACTCTGGCGTCATTGTCAGAGAAGTGTGAATAAATCTAATAGCTTGGAAACAGATTTTCCATGTGGAATAAGTCTCATAGAGAGAGCCTAGTAACAACTCTAGTTATTTACAAATGCAGTGATTTGAATTAAGGAATAATCTGATTGTGTCTAAAATGCAATTTACTTTGTCTTTGGGGAGACTGGTGGACAAAAGTACTGTGTTGCTAGACCTTCTGTTTTTTTATTTTTATGGGAGATAGATACACAAAGAGTTTGCAACAATGTTAATGCAGAATTTAAACTTTTTTTGGCGAATATTGTGGAGGCTCAACAAACAGAACACCACTGTTGGACAACTGTTAAAAGTAACCAAAATAACGATTCTGTAAATATGTCAAAAATCCAAAGACTACTTTAAGCCCCAAAAGTGAGTCTAGAAAAGTAATACATGTTCCTTTACTTTATACCACGAAGATGCCACAATGGGTGTACAAAGAGGAGTTTAAATGCTGCAATTTTTTAAAGTCAGTACTTAGTAGTAAATCAACTGTTTTAGCATCGTTTGTGGCAGATGGCAGACTTTTATATTCTAAAGAACCCATTGGAAGAAAGATCATCACTGTGTAAAACCCATTGGAAAACACTGAAACCAGGAATAAGGTCAGTGAGGGTGAGGGTTGTGATGCAAACATCTGGTTCAGTATGTCATTGACATGGAAAAAAACTCTGCTAGGGCACGTATTCCTGGAATGAGCCCGTAAACAATTGGTAACAAACGTTATAACAGACATTAAAGTAAGCAAATGGTGCAGACGTTAAAGTAACCTACAAGCATGAAACGTGCAGCTTGCTGTGTTCAATATGTTGACTTGGCTTTTACCAAGGAACACCATATGGCATCCTAATTTGTTTTTTAATTTACTCTGCTCAGGTTTACCGGTATTTGACAATCTGGCCTTGGGTGAGAAGGACTGGCTTACAGCACACAATGGGGCTTTTAGGCCTGCAAAATGCCTGCAGTATAGTTTGGTGTCCAACTGATTCAGTTTTGATATTAAATTGAGCAAGTGCAGTTGCCACTTTAGTTGAAAATGATATGTGATAGTCAAAGAAAGCCATGCCATCATACTTGTGCCTTAGAAACACCAGTTTATACATATTCAAATTAAATTCTTCTCTTGTATGGGAGTAGACAGAACAAATTAAGTGTCTGTAGAGGCTAAACGCTAACACAAATTCACGGATGGCTAGGTTTTTTATTTAATTTAGAGTCCGTAGCTTTCAAAAGAACTGCAAAGTCTCCATAAGAGTAGGCACTGTTTTCAATGACATTGTGCAAAGCAAATAATAGTGATACCAGATTCACACCTTTTCCCGTGACAATATCCTTGATAACTGCTGGTGGAACTATATAAGCAGGAGTAATAGCAAACTCCTTTTCCTGGAACTATAGCTTCCCTCTTTGTCAAGGCCCACCCTGTGGGTTAATAACCCCTTCTGTCACTTACCTAGGTCCAGCGCCGATGGCCCGCGCTGCTAGATCAGCTCTGTCTACGCTCTTCCCCCACTGACATCCACCGGCAGGGAAGACCTAAAGCGTGTTCCACGGCATTGGCAATATTTATATAAAATTCATTAAAAATTTTCATTAAAAATTGTTTTATATATATATATATATATATATATTATATTTATATATTATATTTATATATTACAGGTATATTTATGTTTTATTTTTACAGAATTATGTGATTTTATGAATTACAATTGGAGGGGACAACCTGATAACCCAGGTAGAAAGTTCAGAGGATTTAATTTGCAATACCTAATTTTAACCCTGTAACTTTTCAAAACACCATAACACCATACACAGGGGTACCGTTGTGCTCTGAAGACTTTGCTGAACACAACTACTTCTGTTTCAAAACTTTATAACATATCACAACGATGAAATCATCAGTGAAAACGCAGTTTTTGTGAAAAAAAAATGCAAAGAAAAAACAATATGAACCTTGGCCAGTGTTTGTGACTAAGTTGCTGCTAAAAAAGACTGGACTAATCTCATTTTGAATACCCTTGGTTGTCTACTTTTTCAAACATTATGCCATGATGGAGGTATTGCTCATTCCTGGGCTGCAGTATATGGTCTCAAATGTGCAAAAATGGAAATGGGCAAGTCTTATAAATGACCCTGATATCTTTCCAAAACACCATGAAAACTGTACACTGGGGGCTACTGTTGCACTCGTGAGACATTACTGAACACAAATATGAGTGTTTTAGAGCAGTAAGATGTATAATGCTGATGATATCATTGGTGAAAAGGAAGTTTATTTGTGAAAAATGCAAAAAAATAAATATGAACGCTAAGTTTGGCTGGGGTTTGTGACTAAGTGGCTACTAAAACAGACTGGACATAACCCCATAGTTTTCATTCCTGGGCTGTCACTTGGTCTCAAAGGCAACATAGACCCAGCAAACCAAGCTGGTAAGATTCAATATGTAAAAGCTATGTAACGTTCCAAAACACCATAAAACCTGTACGTGAGGGGTACTGTTGTACGCGTGAGACATTGCTGAATGCAAATATGTGTAATTTATTACTGTATTAATTTACAACAGTATTATGCCATTCACAGTTAAAATGCCATGCAGAACTTGAAAAATTACTTCTAAAATGTCTTCATTTCTCAAAATGTTTTAGATATTATTCATATTAAATTATGTTTCATATATGAATATTTGATGTGAAATGAAAACCTTGTTTCTCCTGAACAAAATTATATATATAAAGCACTACGGAATCTGTTGGCGCTATATAAATCGCAATAATAATAATAATAATAATAATAATAATAATATATACTAAGTGTCAATGTACTTAATATAAAAGAGGTAAATTATGGTTAAACAGATATATAGATCAAATTCCAGGTTTTGTTTTGATTATAATGTGTTCAATTGCTTCCGTGCTTAATTGGTTAATCCATGTATTTCTTCCACACTGGTAGCACTGTACCCTTTTTTCCTGCTACCGGACCTTGGCACACTTGAGAAGACAGTAGAGTTTTGCCCTCCTAGCACTAGCAGAGAGAGGTCTTTGTCTACATCTGAGTTTGGCTGTTAAACTAGGCACCAGCCAGGATCTTAGGGAGCCAGGGTTACCTGAGTTGTGACCTTGAGCTGGAGATGTGGGAAGGGATAAGTTTTCCCTTAAAAAGGGGAATGAGTACCTGAAGAAAAAAGACCTGCCTTACTTTGGCATATTCTAACAAACAACAAACTAAGACTGATCATTGTTACACAAAGTGACAATAGTGGTAGGTGAGGCCCTGACTGAAGAGGTGAGGCAGGTAACTATGATTTGGGCCATAAGTCGAATACCTCAAACATGGAGGATGGAAAATTGCCTTACAGAAACAGCAAAACCTACAAAATACATACCCGTAAGATTGAAGACAAGCTGTGCACTTAATGTCGCAGGAAAAGCCCTGTTTATAGTGCCTGGCTGTGACTATGTGAATAACATAGAGACTGATAAGAGTTATCGGTGAACTAAATAATCCCAAAGAGGTGACTGGTAACAACTGAGAAAAAAAGTCCTGGATGAATGCTTGTGAGCATAAGAAACTGAAGTCTGAAGTCTAAGCTATTAGTTATGTAGCTGTACCATCACTTCTCTAAAGGAGAAGTAGCATAGGGAGAATATATTAACAGATGAGGCCCTAACCAAAGAATAAAGTAACCAACTATGCTTTGTGACAAGGAAAAAATACTCCAATGAAAATGATAAAATACATCTATTCATGATGCCATCTAAGGTGACTGAAACTACAAATTAGCAAGTGGAAATAAAATAAAAATATAATGGACCTCATGCAGGGGAGATCCAACCTAACTCCTTGGTTGATAAGAATAAGGAAAAATCTATATAAAACAATAATTATACAGGAGGTAAATATAAAGTAGTGACAGGTGAGACGCTAGAGAGTGACAGGTGAGATCCTAGAGAGCGAGGTGACTAGCTTTGATTTGGGCCATGGGACGAAATGGCCACGAACGGTTCGCCGCGGACTCATCATTGAGTAAACTTTGACCCTGTACCTCACAGCCAGCAGACACATTCCAGTTATATTGTATTGATTGCCACTCTGATACTCTGAAATGCCAGAATATGCACCATATATTTTATTATTATAATATATACAACCAAAAATGTATAGGTGCAAAGTAATAATGCCAGGCAAACAAAGGTTTAAAAGTGCTAAAAGGGGACTATAATTGAAACAAAGCATTAGTAGTTATGGAGAGATACGAATAAAATGTAGCTGAGAAGAAAGAAAAACAAAAAAAATAGACCACTGTATGTAGCTGGAGTACCGAGACAAGTAGTACATACTGGTAAAAGTAGAAAACTTAGAGTAAGCACAACTAATCTGCAAGTGTAACATACTTTGAGAATTAATGGTTGCACTAACAGAAACTTATAGTAATAGTGAATAATTGCTAAACCTCCTACTAATATACTTTGAGAAGAGCTCCTACAGAGATAACGCTCAAGTGTAAATAACCATGATCTGAGGCTCATAAGAGCCTGAACAGGTGGAGATAAAAAGCCCACCCTAACCGTTACAAAGTTTAATGCCATATATTAAAGGACCACTATAGTGCCAGGAAAACATACTCGTTTTCCTGGCAATATAGTGCCCTGAGGGTGCCCCCATCCTCAGGGTCCCCCTCCCGCCTGGCTCTGGAAGGGGGAAAGGGGTAAAAACGTACCTTTTTCCAGCGCTGGGCGGGGAGCTCTCCTCCTCCGATCCTCCTCTGTTCCTCCCCATCACAATGCTTTCCTATGGATGCTGGTGTGCTCTCACTGTGAAAATCACAGTGAGAAGCACGCAAGCGCCTCTAGCGGCTGTCAATGAGACAGCCGCTAGAGGCTTTGGGGGAAGGCTTAACCCATTCATAAACATAGCAGTTTGTCTGAAACTGCTATGTTTATAAAAGAATGGGTTAAGCCTAGCTGGACCTGGCACCCAGACCACTTCATTAAGCTGAAGTGGTCTGGGTGCCTAGAGTGGTCCTTTAAGTAAAAATACCAGTTCTGGAGAGTACTGCTACACCCTAGGCCCAGGGGAGACATGCCCTTGCTGTTGGAACTACCACGGGAATATTCAATATGAATTCTAGAAAGGCAATTTTAATTTGGCTTTGCTAAAAAAAAAGTAAATGTGGATATACCGTTTTAAAACATTGACACCTAATGGATTGAAAGAGGAGTTTAACTTCACTCCATTTATTCACAATTGATACAGACTTAATGTATGTTAACATGATTCTGGCTACTTTCATAACAGACTATCTTTAAATTGTCTCTCTTTGCTTCCTTGAGAAAAGCTCGTACACAAAGAAACTATCGACCAGCTGTTCAGTTCCCATCTGGGTTGTAAGAGCAGGTAACATTTATTCCACATTACAGCTTTATTTTAGCCACCTATACGTGTTAGGGCAGTACTTTTCATTTATTCTCTAACCTTATAGATAGATTTGACTTTTATGTCATGTCCTATTAAATAACATGTGGTGCATTAATTTCTTCTATTAGATACGAAGGATATTCATAGCTAACTGTCAACGTTACATAGAGACTTGCGTCCATCAAGTTTAGCCTTCCTCACTTTTGTTTTTTGCTGTTGATCCAAAAGAAGGCAAAAAAAAACCCCAGTTTGAAGCACTTCCAATTTTGCAACAAGCTAGAAAAAAAATTCCTTCTTGACCCCAGAATGGCAGTCAGATTTATCCTTGGATCAAGCAGTTATTACCCTACATTAATGTTAGACCATGTTTTATTGTATTTTTGATTATATTGCACTAGGTTTGATACTTCTATATTTGGGATGGGGTGTCCGTTCCATCTGATCCCAGTGAAACAGTGTAATTATTTCTAAACTTCTTTGATGTCCACCATTATCATTCTATAGCACCATAAAATATAGTGTACATATGAATGACCAGAATTTCATACATAGCTACATTTTTTATGCAAACTTACCTTCGTTTCATAATAGCCCGAATGCTTATATCCGACCCCTAATCAAGTGTTTGAATAAACACATGTAAAATTAATAATTTTTAACGCTACTATGGGAAATATATAATCACTGGTTATAGGTCAAATTTTAACAAAACTCTAATTCTAGACCCACAGTGAGATTTAATTTTTATCTAAACATATTTGGTTGGGATTGAGATTTTACCCAACCCTCAAATTAACTGTTTCTTTTTTCCTATTTAGGTTACTTAATGTTTGATTTCGAGAGAGCCTTTCTATTTTTTAATTATTTTTTTTTTCTTTATGTATTAACATACTTATTCTGCATAGTTGGTCTAATTGACTTGATCTCTTAGTTATTCCCTGCTTCGTATTGTATTTGTGTAAAGCAAGAGTTAAATACTTTTGACATCTTTGTATGTATTCCAGATTGGAGGTTGTATCTGTCAATCAAAAATCTTCATTTCCGATTTAGAAATTTTTCGGATCCAGTCAGAATGAAAAACTCCATATTTAAATCTGGTGCACCATAAGTACCTGTTACATCATGCCATGTTCTGCAGAGATGTCTGGCCTTGGCTTCTGGTATCCAGTACTCTTTTTACAATTCTTGTTTAGTTGTTCTTGGTTTTTCTGGTTTTCAATTCCATGTCTGCTTTTCTTTATGCTGGGTTTTTCTGGGTTCATTCCTGTATTCCGTCCTGGGAATTCCCAGTCTCCAGGGTTCCTTTAAATGTTTGTTTTATGTTGCCACACCCGTTCCTTTTCCATGATTCCTTTTGTTTCAGTTGGAGCCTGCAGGCAGTTGATCAAGCCTTCTGTCCTTTCTTGCAAGTAAGTGCTATATGTGTTTCTTTTAGCATACATTAGGCAGCGTAGGACCTGCCAGATATGGGGTACATTGGTGTTGTTGGCAGGCTAATGCAATGTATGATAATATAATGTAACTAAATCCCCATGATTTTCATATATAGTGCTTAGTTATTTCTCCTCTTGTTTTGCCTATCATATCTTGTCTTGTTTTAGTTTGGATTCCGAGTCCATGTAAAGTCCTGTCCTGCCCATGTTATGTCTATGTCTCCCTAATGTATTATGTGCATGTTCTGGGTTTAGTTTCCTATCCTTCTCTGGTTCTGGGTTCTATTAGTTCTGTCTTGTTTTCTTGTTTGGTGTCTATCCTAGTCTTGCCTTGTTTCTGTACTGGATGCATGTCGTACAATTATCATTTACCATACGATACGTATATACTTGCTGACTTATCACAGAGCAAAGGAAAGTACCATTTGTATTTTTTAGCTTTAGTACAGCTTTTGTGCTGTTCCTGATCTTGGCAGTTACGTTAACCAGCACTTTTAGTTTCAGTTAGAATCATGAAGATTGCTAGGAACAGCCAATAGTTAGTGGGGGTTGGTGGTATCTCGGGGGTGGGGGGGTTCTCTCTAAGGTTCATATAGGCAGTTTAGGCATATTTCCCTCCTGCCGTAGTTAACTCGTTAACCCCTCCTGCCGATCAATATCTGTTTGGCTTTTACTCTCTATTTAGAGGAGCATCTTACTAAGTTGTTGTGCTACAAGACCAGACTGCGAGCTCCAACCTGAGCCTTGGGTGAGTGTGATTACCACATTTGCTTTGTTACATGGGTTTTTTCCATCTGTAACTAATTTTTTTGTTACAACAGATGCGATCTGCCTTTACCTTGGATACAGTTAATTGTCTCCACAATCTGGGCAATATCTGAGATAACCCATGTGTGACGGATTCCCTATCACTGGATTACATGCTGTTAATTTGTGGTTATTTTTATACCCTGCATAGTTGGTTACGAACTCCTTGAACACCTGTGACCTATCTATTTTGTATACCGAACAAACTACCGAACAGCCAGGCATGTGCTGCTCATTGACCCTTTTCACTTTTGTTCGCACCTCAGTAACCGCAATTATACCAAAATTCTGAGCGGTCGGCCATCTTTAGCCGCAAACACATACAGTGGTGTTTGGTCATTGAGTGCATGGAACTCAAGTTGGGCACTCGACGGCGCAAACACCGCTAGAAATTCCACCTCCATAGAAGTTCGGTAAAATACATGAGAACTAAATGGCGTTCGGTGGGAGGAAGCTCCCGAACAAGGAATAAAGACTGATTATACTCCATTAAATTATGTACTTATATTATATTTTCACTCCTGAAAGAGAATGACCGCACAGCCTGATTTTATGAAAACTCTTTTGGGGCAAAAGCCTCTTGTGCGGTCAGCCGAACTGGATATCCTGAATCCCTGAACTGATCTCGTGATTTTTGGATATGTTGGTCCCCCAATATCGGGGCTATCAGGTGATATGACTATATTGGGGTTTCCATGTGTTTTGAGGGTATTTTTAACATGTTGTCAAAATTATGCTTTTCTGTGCCTGGAGATAATTGAGTTTAGTACAGTGTTTGACTCGATTATCTCCCAAGTACAGAGGAGGGACTATTTTGTATGGGGGTGTCCTGGACCTGAGGGCCAATTTGATTGTGTATATGTGTAACGGCACCCTCAGCATAAAAGGAGTTAAAAGCCGTTTAGTAGATCTTCCCTTCCAGAGACACAGGCACAGCTACTGCAGAACACCAATCCGCCAAACAGGAAACCATATGAATGCCGTAAACAGCCGAATAGGAAAAACCATACGAATAGGTTTACACTCCTAGCAGTCAACTGGAACAGCATACAATAAATCCCCCCAAGAACGAGACAAAGCTCCGTGTTGAGGGTCAAGTAGTGAACAGACAGAGCTGTGGGTTTATTGTTCTTATATACACATTAGTACCACCCACAGGGTTTTGGAAAACAACCAATAAACACATACAATACACTCAGACACTCCCACACAAAATCCTCCCCTCTGCCTGTGATACAATTACCTTACACAATGGGTAATGTAATTATCACAAGCAGAGAAATACAATTTTTCCACATTATTCATAACTTGAAAAGTATGCATCACATTCACATTTTCAGAATCAGCATACTCCAGAGCACACACATACAGTTCAATTGCCATGGAGCCAAAGTCTTTCCCATATTCTTTCATTATACGAATGGGCTCCATGGCATAGCTATCTGGGTTATCACCGCTCTAACAGGGCCAGCACCGAATGACCCGGCTTTCGTGTCTTCGCAGGGGAAAATCAAGCGTTTCAACATGGGGCCATAGTCAAAAGGCAACAGGCGAACAACCAGGCTTCTCCAATGCAATGTGGCGAGATTGGTCTCGTCACAATATGTTTTTACTGTAGTCTACTCTCAGGTCCAGAGGGGAGTGCCCCTTGAATGGGGATTGACATAAAAACCCAGTGTGGCTACCAATAAACCAGTTCCTGCTTACCCTCATCATAAAGTCTCATCTCATGTTTGTAGGGAACTGCTATACCAGCTATAATCACCAGCTCTTATAAGAGCTACCGACCTTGGGATTTGGAAAGCATCACTCTAAATAGGGGGAAATAACATCTCTGGCGGTGAAAACCCCTCATCCTTTCGGGGTGGCTGCGTCACCAAGTAGCATTTCGTTCTTAGATAAATTTACTGTATATATTTTGAATTAATAAAACGTAAGTTTTAAAATTATTTGTTAGGGTATGTCATTTTCACTATATTCCTACAGTTTTCACTATAGTTGTGCAATGTACTAACACCTTTGTTGTTTCTTTACACCAGGAGAAGGACTCACAGCGGAGGGAGCCTTACCTACTCAGTGCCATAGAGACCATGGACACGAACCATAACGCATGAACCTGGATGTGACGTTACTTCTGCAGGATCCCGCAGTGTTGGGGAAACCACTTTAGGCTTCTTTATAGTTTCAATAATACCTCCCATAACTGTAGGCCTTTTGGCATGAACATTTATCCCTAACGTGGTTCCTTTAGACCTCAGAATAGTTCATTTAAAATCCAATGCCAATAGATGAGTTGGGGCAAAGCAGTTCTAAAGAGTTTTCACATCTTCCTTTTATGTGCAATACCTTTTATCTCTGAAAATAGGTAGTTAGTTTTTTTTAAACATCTTTGTTATCAAGGCTGCATAAAGGATGATCTTTGATGCATAAAGAATGCATTTTAATCAAACATATCAAATGTAGGTAGTGAATTTTAGTACTTTTGCCATAAATCTTACTGGAAAAACAGATTGTGAGAGAGAGATATTTGCTGAATAGATAAAAAAACTTTTAGTGATGGAACTTGAATTTCAAAACAACCAATAATTTACTGCTTTGACTGTTTTACTGTTTTTATTTACATAGGAGATATTACATATGTTTGAATAAACGTCTATAGCCAGAAAATAAAAATGCTATCAGATAACAAAAAATGCATTGGTTTCATCTGTAGCAAAAAAAATCACTACTATCAGCTAACATAGGTATGGATCAGCTGTGTAACTGGAAACTCGTGATCCCCCTCCTTCACTCTCCCCTCGCCTTGTGTGTAGGATTGGCTGAGTCTGACTGTTTGGTGGTTGGCCAAATGTGACTGTGTGGTGGTTAGTTCAATGTGATAAAGTGTGGGGGTTGGCTGTGTGTGATTGCATGTGGGAATGTGACTGTGTTTACACATGGGGTAGGCGGCAGCACTGTGTCATACAAAAGCAAATACAAGTATGCAGAATTTAGCACTGTGTTCAAACTCCCACTACTCCTGGGCAGCACCAATGACTATAGTACATATCAGCCCCAATACATACAATAAAAAAACTAAGAAAAAATGTACTTGTACACTTTCCCAAATCCTGATGCACATTTAAAAAACTTGAATTTTTTTTTAGTATCACTGCAATGGCAATTCAAGTGCAAGCTCATCTGTCAAATCAAAGCGAACCTCTTAGGTGGGTCCTACACTAACAATTCACCTTTCTGCTTTCAGCTAAAAGGTAAAATCTACAACTGGACAGAGACACTTATTCATGCTTAAAAGGTAACACATGAGGTGGGTGACAGCATTGTAATATGGCTGTATAATATAGAAGCAAATATAAAATTAAGCCCTGCGCTGAATCTCCCACAACTCCAATGACTATAGTACACATAATCCCTGCGATAAACAAATCGATAATCAATCCTTCAAGTCAGCACTCATTTAATGAGTTAGAACAGTGTTTCCCAAACCAGTCCTCATGGCCCACCAACAATCCAGGATTTATGTATTTCCCTCTTTTAATCTAATGGAGAGGCTGACAAAACCTAAAATGTTGGTGGGTCTTCAGGACTGCTTTGGGAACCACTGAGTAAGAGCATTGCCGTGGCAACCCTGTAACATCCCTCAAACTTATTGAATCAGAGATGATAATGAGGGGTGCCAAGCGCTCCCTTGCAAATTTGAAAAGTTATTTGACATTTTGCCAAGCTTGCAATATATTAAGTTTTAGAAAGGGGCGGCTGGGCCCCCCGCCCCCCTTGACAAGCAGAACTTCAGTGCCTGGTCTCGATAGCCAATGTTGCAAGCCTGGTAGTTTCAGTATATGGTATAGATGAATTTGGGTGAGGAAAGGGTAATGGTGCAAGGCTAGTGCATATCTCTGATGATGAGCAGTAGCAGGAAGGTGGTATGTTAGACACCTGCAGCAGATCAGATGAGAGGTAGCGGAGGACCATTTGACAGGGCCCTCACTCAGTTATACAGGGATCCTTTTTATTCTTAACACTTCGCTAGCTTCAAATGGGTGAGTAGACATATGGGGAGACAATTAGCACCTAATAGTGCTAGCTTACAGCGCATGTTAGAGGGTAATATAGGAGCTGTGCAGCTGCTAATTTTCAACCCTATCACCTGTTGCCTGTGAGTGAAGGCATCAGTAGAACCATATGACAGGTCCCCCTCATGCTTCCTTTTTGACCCACATCCTTTAGGAGGAGAGTATATAAATATTAAAATGTACACTACTGAGCTGTCATAGGTCTTCTCTTATGTAGCCATAAATTGCATTGCTTGTCACAATTTCATTAATTTAATTTTGGAGATTCCTGAACTTATTTTATTTCCTGTGTGGTAAAGCAATCTCAAAAAGGCAATTACTCACATGGGACCCAAGTTCTCCTTAATTTAAACACACACTGAATATCTCTTGTAATGTACGGTCCAAGTTGGACATCATTCATTAGGCACCTGTTTGTTCATGTAAAACGTACAAAATCATGTTACGGCTCTCTGCTTAAGGGACAACAGGACAGGTTGGGTTAACATTTTTTAAGGGTGATGCTCTTGGTGTGTAAGGAAACATCTGGACAAACTTCTTAATAAATACTTGGGAAATAGAATATGTTTTCTCTAAGGCTGTAGTGTATCCACAGAAATTCAGCAGACCCTGAACTTAATTTTAAAGTTAAATGCAACTTTTAAATCTGAATGCTCTTTACCACATATGTTTGTAAGTCCAACACAGAGCAACCTTAAAAATAAATAATTCTACTACAGTCTAAAAAAAAAATCACATATACTGAAACTGCACATAACACATGTCATATGCCACTTTCCTTAAAGGAACACCCTAAGCCCTATAACCAGTACAACTCACTGTAATGGTTATGGAGCCAGGAGTGTCCTTACACCCCCTTAGTGAAAGAACTTAAACAGTTTTTTGAATGGTTTTGAAAGTGTCAGAGATACAGTGAGATTGGCTTGCAGTTGTCAAAGAGACAGAATGGTAGGCAAATGTAAAGTGGGGGGACTACAAGAGATATGAGGGTAAAATCTAAGGGGCACAGGAATAATCACATATAAAGTGGTGCTGGGACATAAAGATATAACTAATGAAGAAGAGAAGAAGAACAACGCTGGAGGTAAATAATGAAAATTTTAAGGCTGTAGAGTTGAGAGACAGATGGGTAAACTGAACAGTCTAGAAAAAATTACAAAAAACACATGGCAAAGGGCTAGAAGATTGAGAGAGAAAGTTGGATACTAAGAGAAAGAGAGATAAAGGGACAGGGGAAAAATAGATTAATGAGAAACAAAGAGAAGATAATGGGGGAATACTGAGAAATGCAGAAAAATACAAATGCATTGATCAGCCACAACCTTTAAACCACCTGCCTAATATTGTGTAGGTTGCCCTTGGGCTGCAAAAACAGCTCTGATGCATAGAGACATGGAGTACACACAACCTCTCAGTATCTCCAGTGGTATCTGCATGGATTTGTTGTTCCAGTAAATCCCACAGATGCTTGATTAGATTTAGATCCTGGGAATTTGTAAGCCAAGGCAACATCTTACACTCTTTGTCATTTTCCTCAAACCATCCCTGAAGATTTTTTGCAGTGTGGCCATGGATGTATTTATCACAAGGCAAATAAGGCATTTGCCTAGGGCTGCCCTTTCAGTTGGGGGGGGGGGTGGGCGAGGTGGCAAAAAATGCCACCCCAAGCTCTCAGACAAATGCCTTGTTTGCCTAGTGTTCTGGGGCTGTCCACCTTACTCTGAGTGAGTGAGTGAGTGAGTGCAGTTGTAAGTGTGTGTCTGTGAGTGAGAATGGGTGTACCTCTCAGTGTGTGGGTATGTCAGTGTGTGTCTGTCAGTGAAAGTGTGTGCCAATGACTGTATGTGTGTCAATGACTGTGCATCTGTTAGTGAGTCTATATCAGTGCATGTATCAATGAGGGCATGTGTCTGTCAGTCAAAAAAATTGCCTTGACACGAATTGG
>OW240918.1:65159987-65192723 GCA_933207985.1 Pelobates cultripes | reverse complement strand
GATAGCCTTCCCATGGAGTCAATCGCATACCGAAAGACTGTAATAGACTTTGACTCCATGGCGATTGAACTATGCATATGGAATCTGAGCGCTATTCGCCAATAATATGCACTCAGATCCAGGCTATCTGGGGATACGTGATACGAATGGGTAGCATTCGACAAATGCATAGTTATATATTTTTATGTGTTTTTCTGTGTTGAATTTAAAATGGCGATTTGCCTCTGTCCTGGAGATAATTGAATTACTTCTCAATTATCTCCAGGGCAGAGGGGAGGGAATACTAATGCATTGTAGGAATGTTCTGTGTCTGTGGGTCCTGACCTGCCATATGTCTGTCTATTATTACAGTCTCCCATTTGGTCCCCTAGGGGAGTGTCCACCAAGTGGGAGACCTGCATAAATACGGGCAGGTAGCCCACAGTAAAGCCAGTTCTTGTTTTACCCTCAATGCAGAGCTTGGTCTCGTTATTGGGGGGATTTATTAGCAATGATTAGAGACTGCTGGATGGAATTATTAGCCGCTTGGGAGATATATGCGTTCGGCTGCTATTGGCGATTCGTGAGTTTGGAGCTCGTGGAGTGAAGTGCCCGTACGGATCCCGTTCGTGAGTTTGCAATGTTCCCTTGCTTGCGGTTCGCATGATTGTACTGGATACGCATGCAGCCTATGCTATTGCGAGCAGGGAGGATTCACTAAACGGCGGTTTGTGCATTTCATGCTGAGGGTACCGTAACACTACTGTATTGCATTATTATGCTGTACGTGTTTCTAAGGATTAAAAGGGCTACTCCAAGTATCATGACCAAAACAGTGCTCTGTAGTTGTCAAACCATTTGACTATTTACATCGGGGTGCATCAGGGCACTCCTGATACCATAACTACTACATAACTGGTTATGGTGCTTGGAGTGTTCCTTTAACTCTTTGTCTAAGACCACAAACAGCTTGAAATATTGCAAGATTCTCTTCTATTGATTGTAGAACTAATATGGTCACTACAATTGTTGCTAAATTCATAATTGTATTTATCTTCTAGATTTGTGTTTGGCGCAGTGCTGAAAAAGATAGAAAAAAATGTAGAAAAGGAGCCTCATCTGCAGGTTTCTGTCTGTTATCATCTTTGGATTAGTTATGTTTTGTCAGTGTGGTAGAAAGAGAGTGGAGCGCTTATAAAAACCACAATAAGGAGGCGTGGCCTGGACGCCAAGCAAAATGGCAGCATAGACAGGGAGCTCCCCGCTGGCTCTGTTCTATTCCTCGCTGAGCTGCGTGTCGGATCCAGAAATGGGGAAATCACACAGGACAACACAAGCCGCCAAGTCTGTGGACACCCCGAGGGTGTCCCCAGCCCCGTCAATTAGGCAATACCTAACCACGCTGACCGACCTCACATCCCAGGCCTCCAACGATTCAGAGGCTGCAGAATTTACACCAACACCTACCTGGAGAGGGGAGCCTGAACCGCATGGTGCAACAGAGACACCTCCGGAATGGCTGAAAATGCTCAACAGCCTACCGACGAGATCGGAAGAGAGGCCAATAGAGCCCTGCAAAAATCCATCACGGAGGAACTGCACGCAATGAGAGAGGACCTGCAAGGCCTCAACCACAAAGTGTCACAGTTGGAGGTGGACACCGACCACGTGCAGTCAGTGCAGACGGCGAACTCGGACGCCATAAGTGTAGCGGATGGCACTGGGCTGTCCTGAGAATTACATGTGTTTGAATGCATTCGTGTAAAATAGCAAAGTTATATGTGTTAAATGTATTGTATTCGTCTGAATGTTAGGTAGTTTCATTCCCTTAGTTTGTTCGAATGAAACTACCGAACAGTCAGACCTCCCCTGTGTGAAGTGTGCCTTCAATTACCCGTTGCAACATTGTTGCAACGGGTAATTGACAAGCTGAGTAGCCGTCCTTTGTTCTCAGGGGAGGCAGCCATTCGGGAAACGAAAACGTGGCGGCGGCCATTTTAAAACTCCCGAACAGCGGTGTTTTGCTGTTGAGTGTCTGGAACTCAAATTGGGCACTCGACTAGGCGAACACCGCTGAGACCTCCACAAGCCCAGTCTGTTCGGTTCCAAACTACCGAACGGCCCCTCGTTTGGTAGATAGAAATAACCGAACGAGGGGATTCAGGCGAACCCTCCCTAGTCTCTGTAGCTAGAGGCTTTCGTGCAGTTTATTCCCTGACTCCAGGACCGACCGCAGTGCCCCATCGCATGGAACCCCATTCGTCTGTTCTCTCCAGTGCGGTCGGTAATTTTATTCCCTCCACGAATTTCCCGAACCCCTTGTCTGATCTGGGTAATTTTGGGATATGTTGTTCACCCAGATCAGGGCTACCAGTGGATGTATAATTTAAAGTGGTACCCCTAAGTTTAGGGGTACATCCAGAAAGGGGGGGAATTGGTGTGCTTGATAAGGGATTATGATGCAGGCTGAGGGGAGGAGATGTGTGGGAGGTTACCAGAGCAGGATTGGCTACTGTACAAATTAATGGAAATCCCTCCCTTGCACGGGAGCAGGCTTTAAAAGGCCACTGTGTGAATAAATCTTTAGTTCTGCTCCTGATACTGTGTGTCGTCCAGTTATTGGGATTGCTGCTGGGATACTGCTGTGTTATTTTGCCGGCTGATATTTTACCCTATGGATTTATAATTGCTTGTTCCTGAACCTCCCTGGGATCTAAAGTGGAGATAGGCTGTGTAATACCAGCTCTCCGCTACAATAACAAAACAGTCAGACCAACTCCGACAGATGGCCTACCATATAGAAGACCTCGACAACAGAAGCAGAAGACAAAATGTCAGAGGGGAATCCCCGAGAGCACAACTAACTCCGAATCCGTGAAAGAGATCCTGACCGGCCTCTTCAACAAAATACTAGGCAGACCGGAGACTTCCACCATAGACTTCATCAGGGCACACCGAGCTCTGCGCCCTAAGGGCAGGGCCGGATTAACATAGGGGCTGATGGAGCTGCAGCTCCAGGCCCAGGCCCATGGAATAGGCCCATTAAAAAAAATAAAAAAATGTAAAAAAAAAAAAAAAAAATTAATTTTTTTTTTACACACACTACTCTTAGGTTTGCCACCTGACTGGTATTTTAATGGCACAGATGGTATTTGAGGCTGCCTGGCCGTGCCGGTATTACAGTAATACCGGCAATCCAAATGCAGGTAATTTTCTCAGAATAAATGTAAATTACTCTGCAATACCAGCACCGGCCAGTAGGGGTCACTGTGTGTGGAGAGAGGCAGGGATAGGAAGTTACAGAATATCCCTGCCTCTCTCTACTACTCACTGATCCGTGGGGCAGCAGCTACACAGCACAGAGAGTCCAGACAGCAGCTCTACAGTGAGGGATGGGGGGAAAGGCACACTGAGACACCAGGGGACATATGGGGACACTGAGACACTAGGGGACACAGACACATGGGGACACTGAGACACTAGGGGACACATGGGGACACTGAGACACTAGGGGACAAATGGGGACACTGAGACACTAGGGGACACAGACACTAGGGGACACATGGGGACACTGAGACACTAGGGGACACATGGAGACACTGAGACACTAGGGGACAAATGGGGACACTGAGACACTAGGGGACACAGACACTAGGGGACATGATGACACATACACTAGGGGACACTGAGACACTTGGGGACACTGGAAAACATGGGGACACTGAGACACTAGGGGACACTGAGACACACAGACACTAGGGGACACTGAGACACGAGGACACATGAGGACACAGACACTGGGAGACCTGGGGACACTGGAAAACATGGGGACACTGGAAAACATGGGGACACTGAGACACTAGGGGACACTGGGACACATGGGGATGCTGAGACACATGAAGACGCTGTGAGACATAGGGACATTGGGAGACACTGAGACATTGGCACACGAAAACACTATGTCCCCCAGCCAGTGTCCCTAGTGTCTCAGTGTCCCCAAGTCTCCCAGTGTCTGTGTCCCATGTCTCTCAGTGTGCCTAGTGTCCCCATGTGTCCCAGTGTCCCCATGTCTATATCCACAACTGTCTCCCAGCCAGTGTCCCTTAGTCTTCCAGTGTCCCCTAGTCTCCCAGTGTCCCCTAGTCTCCCAGTGTCTGTGTCCCTAGTGTCTTAGTGTCCCCAAATGTTTCAGTGTCTTCATGTCTCCCAGTGTCTGTGTTCCTAGTGTCTCAGTGTGCCTGGTGTCCCCATGTCTCCCAGTGTCCACATGTCTATGTCCAAAACTGTACCCATGTCTCCCAGTGTCCCCAAGTGTCTGTCTCCCAGCCAGTGTCCCCTAGTCTCCCAGTGTCTGTGTTCCCATGTCTTTGTCCCTAGTGTCTTAGTGTCCCCAAATGTTTGTGTCCCCATGTCTGTGTCCCTAGTGTCTCAGTGTCCCCATTTCTCCCAGTTTCCCTAAATGTCTCAGTGTCCCCATGTCTCCCAGTGTCCCCATTTCTCTGTGTCCCCGGGTCTCTCAGTGTCCCCATGTCTCTCAGTGTCCCCAGTATCCTAGTGACATGGGGACACACTGGGACATTGGGACACTGGTAGAAATGGGGACACAGACACTGGGAGACTAGGGGACTGGGCGACATGGGGACACTGACACTGTGATACATAGGGACACTGAGACACTAGGTGACTTGCGAGACTGAGACACTGGGAGACAAGGAGACACTGGGAGCAATCCATCTATACAGCAGAATCAAACTGTGAGTAGTTTGTTGGTGATTTTACAGAATTTTCTCTGATATCACTCCTTGTGATTTACATCATGTGATGTCACGCATAACTAATTAATTATACAAATGATTAAGGCTGGTATTTTTTCCCAAGAAAGGTGGAAACCTTAACTACTCTTCACATCCTATTGCTTAAAGGAGCACTATAGGGTCAGGAACACAATCCTGTATTTCTGACCCTATTATGTTAAAACCACCACCCTGACCCCTTCTTGCCTCCCTTAATATAGTAAAATATTACTTGTATTCAATTCTGCAGATGCTGACGGTCAATTCTGCAGAAGTGGTGGTCTGAGAAATTACAATACTTCCCCATAGGATTGGCTGAGACTGTCAACTAGGCAGATCAGGGGCAGAGCCAGCACAAGTCCAACATAGCCCTGGCCAATCAGCATCTCCTCATAAAGATAAATTGAATCAATGCATCTCTATGAGGAAAGTTCAGTGTCTGCATGCAGAGGGTGGAGACACTGAATGGCAGTGCTGCACACTAGGCAGTACTTCCCCAGGAAGCACCTCTAGCAGCCATCTAAGGAGCGGCCAGTGGAGTTATTTTCTCTGAAAAGACAGTGTTTACTGCAAAAAGCCTGAATGGAATGATTCTACTTACCAGAACAAATACAATAAGCTGTAGTTGTTCTGGTGACTATAGTGTCCCTTTAAGTTTGGAAGCTTAAGAGGGATGTATGGGAACAAAACTTGTGTGCACTGGCTGACATTAAAGTTAGTTTAGGTAATGCAGACGTTGGTCTCTCTAACACTGTGGCATGTCCCCTTTCTTCTACACTCACTACAGACACCTTTTCTCTGTCTCAGACTATATACCAGGAACTTCTGCCTGCTAGTAAGAAGGTAAGGAGACAAGTGGACCAGCGAGTGCTATGGGACAGTCCTTAGAAAGAATGGAGTGAGCGCATCATTAGACGCATTTATGTCAACCTCAAGGTGCTGCCTGCATAGTATGCCCTTAGTTGGACAGCCTTCAGGATTGGCAGGCAGCACTTTTTGGGCATGCTCACCCCTTTTGGCAGGTCTTGTCACGTGATTCGCGCCAGTGGCACACCCTTTTACCCCGCCCATTGACTTCCTGCTTCACTGGACACTGCTGTTAGGTGTTATGGATTTACTTGAAAGATGAAAGCATAAATTAGAGAGAAATTAGCATAGAGTATGTGTTTTCTTATAGCTGAATCCTATGAGTTTCCCTCCAGCACCATCTCCATCAGATACATGACGCTTGGGAGGTATGATTGTTTTAGTGTTTTTGGTCGATAAGATTCCGTAATTAGGCCCATCATAATTGTCAGCACCAGGCTCACTGTGCTCTTAATCCGGCCCTGCCTAAGGGGACTCCGGAAGACCCCCCAAGGGACATTATATGTTGCCTGGCCAGTTACCAACTCAAGGAAGAGATCTTACAAAGGGCCAGAGAGATGGATCGGATACTCTTGAACGGGGCACTGATTCAGCTATTCCCGGACCTCTCCCCAGCGACGCTGGCTTACCACAGGGCCATCCGCCCACTTACAAGGATTCTACAATCTAATAAACTCCGATATCGCTGGACTTTCCCAACTGGTATACAAGTCTTCACACCGGCAGGCCCCTTCCTGGTGAGAGAAGCAGAAGATCTGCCGGGGCTGACCCGGAAGCTGCAACTCCCCCCGATCCAGAGTCCATGGCCAGACCCACTGGCCTTTTACTCACTTTCTACAAACAACCAGAGTTACCTAGTATCTAGAGGACTGGTGCCACAACAGACCTCAAACTCACGAGCGCAGTTTAGAGGCTCGCGACCTCCTTCGACCCCCGAGAGGACGGGGCATACAATCCCAGGCAGGGAGTCACCTTAACCCCCTGGCGGGAGGGTGACTAGCCCCTCCCTGGACACCCACACCTATACAGCGATCAGGCAGACGCTGGTTCACTACCGACGGACTACCTATACCTCCCTTTCCCTTAAATTTCCTACTCCTAGCCTGACACCCTGAGGTCTCCCAAGAGAACTGACACCATGTCACTACGCCAAGCAGATCTACTCATCACCACTATAAACGCAAGGGGTCTAAACAAACCCGAGAAACGTTCGAGCTCCCTGAGAGATTTCCACAAATCTAGGTTAGACGTGATATACATACAGGAAATGCATCCTGCTCTTAGGGACTTTAACATAACCATGGACCATCCAAGGTCCCGACACAACACCTAACCCTGATAAAAGCCTTATTAAAAGACTCACAATTGATAGATTGCTGGAGGGCACACCACCCAGATGAAAGGGACTACACGTTCCTGTCCCAACCACAGAACACATACTCACGACTAGACTATTTCTTCACGACGCACCATCACCTAACCCTGGTAAAAACAGTGGAGCAAGGAACAGTGACGTGGTCAGACCACGTGCCGGTAACACTTACTCTCTCCTCACCGCTATATAGACCCAGGGTCTCCAAGTGGAGATTGAACAAATACATGCTGTCCCTACCGGACATCCTGACGGAGACAGATAAGATACTGAAAGATTACTTCACAACTAACACACCAAACCAGACCCCACTCACATACATATGTGAGGCACATAAGTGCGTGATAAGGGGCCACCTTATACAAAAAGGGACCTGGCTAAAGCGACAAACAGAAGCGCGCATTACGGCGCTTATACAAGCAATACAGACAATAGATGAATCTAACAAAAGGGATGGACATACATCAGGCTAAGCTACTCCAGTTGAGAAGGGAACTGACTACACTCCTGCATGCCAGACACCATAGAGAAGCAGCACGACATAAAGCATTCTTTGAGGCACACAGCAACAAAAGTGGGAAAACTCCTAGAGAGAATGTTGGCCAAGCGTAGACAGCAGACATATATAGAAATAATCCGAGATAGAAATGGGATAGTACATCGCCTCCCCACCAAAATACAAGAAGTCATACGCTCTTACTACAAAGATCTCTACTCCCTACCAAGCCCGTGAGATGCACAATCGCAAGCCAACCTCAGGACCCGGATAAATAATTTCCTCCAAACCAACATGCACACACACATAGAACGAGATGTAGCAGAAGCGCTGGAGGAGCCCATCGCTGTTGAAGAAATAGCAATGGCAGTTAAAGCCTCCAAGCCTGGTAAAAGCCCAGGCCCAGATGGTTTCCCATTACGCTACTACAAGAGCTTTGCAGAGACCCTATACGCGCCAATGCTAGCCTCCTTCAACACGCTTAGGGAAGGGCACCACCTGCCCACGCAGTCCCTTATGGCAAATATCACGCTCATCCCAAAAGAGGGGAAGGACCCTTATAAACAGTGACTTGAAGTTGCTAATGAAAATACTGGCGGCCTGCCTACAGCCGCACATTCCCACCCTGGTGCACCCAGACCAAGTGGGGTTTGTGATGGGGCGGGAGACTAGGGACAATAAAATCAGAGCACTGTCGATAGCCCATGGGGAGCCGGCGGGGGTCGGGGGCCTTCTCCTGCTATCCACAGACGTGGAGAAGGCCTTCGACAGGATCGGGTGGACATACATGTTCAAGGCACTCACACACCTTGGCATGGGGACACACATGCGAGGCTGGATAGAGGCAATATATAGACTGCCCAGAGCCCAAATAATCGTAAATGGAGCACTTACAGAAGACTTCATAATTCAAAACGGCACCCGCCAGGGATGTCCCTTGTCGCCAATTCTTTTTGTTTTCGCTTTAGAGCCATTTTTAAAAGCAATTAGAAATAACCAGGACATCACAGGGATAGAAAAATACATACAACACAAGGTGGCGGCATACGCCGACGACCTTCTCTCTTTTGTCTCGAAACCCGAAATCTCACTCCCGAACATAATTAAGGTCTTTAGGGAATATGGAGAGATATCAAATATGAAAATAAACTTCGCTAAGTCGTATATACTTAACATATCAATACCCCAACACCGAGAACCACCGCTCCGTCAGAGATTCTCGTTCCAATGGGCAGACTCTAAAATCAGGTACCTGGGCATTTGGCATACCAGAAATAGCTCAGACCTCTTTAAAGACAACTTTGCCCAGATGCTGTCCACCTTCAGGAGGGACGCGAGGGAATGGTCATACCCCCACATCTCCTGGTCCGGCTGTGTCCAGGTCGTAAAAATGAACTTTTTACCACGGCTGTTATATTTGATGCAGACAATACCCATATGAATCCCTAGGACATATTTCAGAACCTTACATCGGATCTTGAGAAAATACGTCTGGAAAGGGAAGAGGCCCAGGCTTAAATTTTCACAACTCACACAACCCAGAGAGTGGGGAGGCATGGCACTGCCAGATTTCCACCTCTACTATGTAGCATGCCACCTCCTTAGAATACTGGAATGTCGAAACTCAATGTCCACAAACAATGGAAAACAGTGAAGGAGGCAGAGCTGGGGATCCCTATAGCGCTTGACCCGTGGTTACCAAGGGGGAGATGGAAAAAGGCACCCATATACGTGGAGAACACCCTACAAGTATGGCACGGTATAGCAGACAGAGCCGGCCTTACCCCATACCCGTCAACTCTACTCCCCCTGACGCATAATGCGGATTTCCCACCTGGACTCGACCCACTAGCACTCAGAAGCATTGTCCCAGACCTATTACCTAGGCTCCACCACATCCACACACCGACGGGTCGGAAAACCCTCTCAGATCTAGTAGGAGGAGGGACCCCGGCCTTCATACAGAAGTTCACATACGCACAACTGACGAGCTATCTTCAGACTCAACCTCAGGGAAGGGCTCTGCGACGTACCCCCACGGAGTTTGAGCAACTATGTCTCGACCCGGAACCACTCCCACACGGGAAATCCATATTATATGGCTCGCTACAAAAACAGATCCCAGTAGAGACACCTAGGTTTAAGGGGAAATGGGAAACGGCCTTGCACCAAAAACTTAGCGACGGGGAATGGGACAAAATATGCACATTAACACACCACTGCGCTGCCTTTAGCAGACACCTGGAGACCGCATATAAACTACTCACACAATGGTACCACACTCCGGACATCTTACACAACATGCACCCAGATCAATCCACACAATGCTGGAGATACGAGACTGGGACAGGGACACACATACACATCTGGTGGTACTGTGAGAGGATACAACCCTTCTGGCAAGGGATACATAATGCTACAGACATTCTCAGACCAACCACCACCTTTTGACCCATCAGCAATGCTCCTACACCACACTACCATACCTAGCAACAAATACAAAAGATCACTAACTATACGGATACTAAAAATAGCAGAACAACTCATTCCCCAACACTGGACGAACACAGAGGCACCTACGCTTCGGGAATGGTTTGCACAAATGGAAGACCTTAGGGCGACAGAAGACATATACATGAAAACCACAGATAGGGCACAACAATACCTGGACATCTGGACACACTGGATAGTGACAACAACAGGGGACAAATTCACAGACGCACTCGGGGAGACAGGTCAACCCTAGAGACCCCTGACCCCTAGAGGCAAAGGGAGACCACAAAGAACCCCTATGTGAAATACGCCAGAAGGCAACACCTGACTAAGCACCCAAACAGACAGACCCCTTAGGAATACATCCCACCCCAATCACCCACGACAGACACTCGACAGAATAAAAGCGATGCCTCACACGAACCTCAGCACAACCTCGACCACTCACACCGAATGCGGGCATAACAACACCCAACTTACTAATCGACACATGCATATACAATGACCCTAAGACCGAAAAACCGGGACTTAAATGTCCCATGACGACAGAATGCATTCTAATCACTTGAGACCTGCGAGTCTAGCAAAATTCTCAACTAGGACTGATAGAGGCCTGCGCGCCTCCACACACTAAACCTACTGAAGGACCTGCGAGTCCTGCCCAAACACACGCTCTGAAATGTTCAATACTGTTCATCGATTTTATTTATGGTTACTAAGAGACCTAATGGAGTGATATTACCTGGCTATCTGATATCTATTTACAAAATTTATGTTTTAGCGACTAGCAGGGACATGCGGGTCCCGCAGAGATACAATGAGACACAAGAACAAGAGACCTGTGAGTCTGCTACATATATTTCTCAGAAAGGAGAAGGGGCCTGCGTGCCACAGTTTAGAACACCCTTTGAGGGACCAACGAGTCTCATCTTTATGAATGTTTAATGCTATTAACCGTTGTTATGATTCCTGCAAAATATCATAAAACTATATTTACAAGATACACACTCATGACCACCACACAAAAACTGCCTACACCACGGCCTAAATCTCTACCAAATGAAACCTGCATCAAGTCAGGCAAAGAAACACCAGTACCCCTCACAGCTACCTTGAAATGATCGAACTTCAGCAACAGCAGCAAGAATACCAACACAGGGCGGATCAGCATGCCCACACTAGGCAGACCGCAACATGGGAACATCAACTTACGGGAGTAGACAACGACAGGGAAATACACATTAGCAGCACACAGACAGGCCAAGATAGGAGGGCAATTCACTTGTTAATATGAATCAATGCAATACATATTCATGATATACGTTGAACACTTAGTTTGCCTTGAGACCTGCGTGTCTCACCCTCAATTGTTACGCAGGAGATCTGCGAATCTCGACTGACAAATTGTTATACTGTTTACCTGAAACCTGCGCGTTTCTCCGCATTTCATCCTTTCTTTCAAAAATGTGAAAAAATCTCAATAAAAAGGTAATTAAAAAACAAAACACAATAAATGTTTCAAAAGTCTAAAACGAAGTGATTCAAATATTGTGCAGTGATAGTGCTAAAAGTGCTGGGGAACATTGATAACTTGAATAGTCTAAAGTGTACCAAGTCTCTGATTCAAATTAATGCAATGAATATATCATATGCAAACAAAACCGTGAACATTTCAAGTCCAATTCAAACAGCGATTTACAATATGTGAAACAAAAAGATGATAGAGGTTGATACTTTCCAGTTTTTGATGACAATTAAAAGACCTAAAAAATACAAATATGAATTTCATAGTGCAGACAATCTGATATTCAAAGTTAAAGATCAGAATTACCAACTCACAAGTGGGGAGGCTTTAATAATGTCTCAATCTTGACAGTTTATGGAGTCTTTAAAATCAGGGCACTCCCACCCTACTTTGAGAGGCTTTCTTCCAATTCCCTTGGAGTTGATATATAAAACAGGAAAAGTGCAGAAATAGTGTAATATGTCTTAAAGACCAGAAATCAAATTTGAAATACACTCACATGTAAAAAGGCCTTTTCCTATAGGCTGTATTTGCAAAGTGGACACCTATTTATTGGGGTGGTGTTACCCTCCAAAGATATACAGGAAATCTCCAAATAAAGGAATATTCCAATTTATTAGACAAATAAAGATACAAATATAAAATCACAATAAAACAATAAATGGGGCTTGTCCAAAAAGCGTTTCACCTATTCAGGCTTTCTCAATCAGTAATAAAGCCACTTGTGTACTGGTGTTTCTATATACGTATAATGAATTATTAATCACGTCTTTCTGTGGCCAAATGGTTTCCGACGTGCGTTCCACCTTTCAGAAACAGATAGTTCAAGCCTTGTTTTAACTTGAAGAGGCTATGCCATAAGCCCCATTAGTCCACTCAGCAGAATTCTCCCCTCCTTTCATTCAAAGATTGCCTCCACGAGTCAAACCTCATTCTGACTCTAGTGGCGTCCATCTTTGCATTACAACCATTACATTCCACCACTCGTTCTTAGTCAAATCCACCTTCTGTGCAGCAGTAACTGGTGTGTTCTATCATATTAAGTGAATGGCAATCAGTGCATATATTCTATGGAGGTATAATACAAAGATTATTATACAGGAAAAAGAGAAAATTGAAGATAAAAAAAAATTAGTAACTAAAACAGATATATTCCTGATAACAACAAAGTAATCATTCTAAAAAAGTAACACAATTTAGTACAAAATGCAAGAAATGGTAAAAAATACAAGAGATATTACAAAAATGGACAATTTTCATGTGCACTTACACTGATCAACCACAACATTAAAACCACCTGCCTAATATTGTGTAGGTCCCCTCGTGCTGCCAAAACAGTTCTGAAATTTCAAGACATGGACTCTACAAGCCCTCTGAATGTGTCCTGTGGTATGTTTCACCAAGACATTTGCAGCAAATCCTTAAGTCCTATAATGTGCGAGGTGGGGCCTCCATGGATTGGATTTGTTGTTCCAGCACAACCCACAGATGCCCAATCGGATTTAAAGGCCAAGGGCACTCTGACCAGTCTGTGGCTACAGAGTTTTCCAAGTTTTTCTGCAATTTGAGCTACTGTAGCTCTTCTGTGTGATCGGGCCAGACAGGCAAGCCTTCGCTCCCCATGTGCATCAATAAGGCTTGAGCTACCACGGCTCTGACGACTTTTCACCGGTTGTCCTTCCTTGCACCACATTTGGTAGGTACAAATCACTAAATAGCAGAGTCACCCCACAAGTCTTGCTGTTTTGGAGATCTTCTGACACAGTCATTATTTGTTCCTTGTCAAAATCACTAAGATCTTTTTGCTTGCTCATTTTTCCTGCTTCAGACACATCAAATCCTGACTGTTCACTTGCTGTCTAATATATCGCATTGTAACAATATAATAAATTTTATTCACTTCACCTATCTGTGGCTGATCAATGTACGCAGAATACAAACTTGTGCAATTTTACATTTCTGCATTTACCAGGCCACAAATGTATGTGTTAGGAGAGTCCTGCTTCTTCACAAATTAGCTTGAAAAAAACAGAAAGGGAAAATGTCTAAAGATTATTCATACCATAACCACTACAATTAGCTGTACGACAAGCAACAATGTTTCTGTTCCAACTACTCCAATGCAATGTGTACCCAGGTTGTGTCTGCAATAAAGGGAAGAGCTAACAAGTCCTTCCACGCTATCTGTTTGTCCCCTGTGGCCCTTGTCAGATCTCCTATGCTGGAATGAACTAAATCCTAAAGTCAATTGCTAAATCTTTAAAATAAATTAAAAGAAAGCAGAGTATGAACTTTTAGATGTGCGTCATTTCCAGAGAAGTGTCTTATTACCTTTAATCAGGGCCCGAGTGGCCCACCGGGATACCGGGAAATTTCCCGGTGGGCCGTCGGCACCTGGGGCCGGGCAGGCAGCTGGCTCTTCTAGCGGCCACAGGGGGAGTTGGCTGTTCTGTCTCTGCTCCCCTGCCCTCGCGCGCTAGAAAGAGACCGGGGCCGGAATATAACGTCATATTCCGGCCCCGGTCTCATTAAGCTGCGCCTGGGGCGGGGGAGCAGAGATAGAACAGCCAGCTTCCCCTGCGGCCGCCGAAAGAGCTTCCCCTGCGGCCGCCAAAAGAGCTGCTAGAAGAGCCAGCTCCCCCATGCCTCATAGTGTGTGTGTGTGTGTCTGTCTGTGTCATGCAATGTGTGTCTGTGTCATTGTGTGTGTCTTTCTGTGTCATGGTGTGTGTGTGTCTCTGTCATGGTGTGTGTGTCTGTCTGTGTCATGCAATGTGTGTGTGTGCCATTGTGTGTGTGTGTGTGTCTGTCATGTAATGTTAGTCTTTCTGTGTCACGGTGTGTCTGTGTCATGGTGTGTGTGTGTTTGTCATGGTGTGTGTGTGTCTGTCTGTGTCATGTAATGTGTGTCTGTCTGTGTCACGGTGTGTGTGTGTCTGTGTCACGGTCTCTCTGTGTTGTGGTGTGTGTGTCTGTGTGTCATGGTGTGTGTGTCTGTCTGTGCCATGTAATGTGTGTCTGTGTCACAGTGTTTGTGTGTTTGTGTCACGGTCTGTCTGTGTTATCGTGTTTGTGTGTGTCAAGGTGTGTGTGTGTATCTTTTTAAGGTGTGTGTCTGTCATGGTATGTGTGTGTGTCTGTCGTGGTATGTGTGTGTCTCTGTCATGGTGTGTCTGCGTTTCTGTCTGTGTCACGGTGTGTGTGTGTCTGTGTCATGGTCTGTCTGTGTTATGGTGTGTATCTGTCATGGTACATGCTTTTTTGACATTTTTTGTATGGATACTTTTTATCATTGTATAACACTAAAGTATCCCATTTTTGACAAGTCATATTCTATAAACTTAATGCCACCTCTTCTGAGATTAACTCAATAGGGCAATGCTTTCTCCCGGGGCTCTTAGCAGTGCAAGACTAATTAGAAACGATATCCCTGTATGTTATGTGTTTGCAAGTATTTATCCTAATTCAGTTTAATCATCTGTATGGATTCTGATAAAGCCACCTCTTCAGGAAGAGAATTCCATATCCTTATTACTCTTACTGTAAAAAAAAACATTTCCTTTGGCTTAGATGAAATCTCCTTTCTTCCAGCCTAAATGTGTGACCTTGTGCCCTGTTTATGAATAGATTTCTAGATAATGGTTTGTACTGGCCCTGAATATATTTGTATAATGTTATCATATCTCCGCTGAGTTGCCGATTTTCAAACTAAAGAGATTTCAATTTTTTAACCTTTTTTTTTTTTTTAAATACACACTCTCCATTTTATTCAAGAGTAAACATAGTCGGATCCTGGCTAAGAGAAAATAGCTAGTAACTAGTCCCTCCTCACATTTAGCTAAATTGTGGTCATATAATATAAATATAATGTCTGTTTCAGTATGTGTGTCTGTTAGTATGTATCTGTGTCCTTTTGTATCAGTGTGTGTGTTTGTGTCTGTGTGTGTATTCCTTTGGAAATTCAAAGTGAACTTTGAATTTCAGGAAAAAGTATCTGAACTGGAAAGATTCTCCAAATCAGCTGTGCTTCCAGTTCCGCTAGTGTTTAGAACATAGTAACATCATTCCTTGTGTTACAAATGGGCCAACCACATTTTATTTGTTAAGGCCCTTTAAAACCTTGGCATTTAAAATGACCTTTTTCAACAAACATTTTTCTTGAAAAGGAGGAATTTGTGTTTGTGGGCCACTGACAAATATGTGAAAATTCAGTATCAAAATAATAAAGGTCAGACGTGGACAGCACATTCTCTAAATTCTCTTTAAAAAATGTAGATAACTACAGTAAAGAACAATAAATGGAAACAAATGTATGGAAAATGAGAGAATTAGAGGACAGAATAAAGGTCGGTGTAGTCTACACAGTTCTACACAGTTCTCGCTTATCTATATGATTGTAACTTCTCTGGATACATTTTATCATATATACGTCCCCTGGATTCCATTTCCCTTGACAAAGAATGTCGAAGAAGTAACAGTTGGTTTGCCAACCACCCCCTAGGACTGATCACATAACACTATTGTTCACACATAGCATGCTCACATATTACACATCATTTTGGTCAGAAAAAAGATACAGTATATCGAGGCAGTCATGGTTCTTTTTTTTATCAGATTTTTCACCATAAATACATTGTACAAAAAAGTATTAGAAAACATTCATCCACATAAAAACAGACACAAAGAGGACAAAAACCAAAAAACTATCCACCACCCCACGAGAGTTCTACTGACTTCCAACTTTTCTATCTTTTTCAAATGATATTACTTTTACAATTGTAATAAATTTTTCTCCCAATTTTCCCATAGGCTCAAATCATCAATCAGAAGCTTGCAATGATCCTTCTCCATTTTAAGTTGGTAAACCAACTGAATTGTTATTAATTTGATGTTAAAAGGGGTATCTCCCTTCCAATTTCTTGCTATTATTATTTTACAAGCCATTAGACAATGGATAATTAAAAATTTAGTTATTTTATTCAATTTTGGCCATTTATAATGTAATAACATTACTTCAGGTTTTAGAGACATTTTAACATCGCACAGTGTATGAATGATAAATTGAGCCCACTGCCATACAACAATCACTTTTTTTTGTGCCGTAGATAGCCATTCAGATAATTCTATATTTGTTTTTAATTCAGTATTCCATTTTTTAATAACTCTAGGCGGGGCGGAATCATCCATTAGATCCAACATTCTAACACATCTAGAGAACAGTTGCTTTGTCTTATTCTGGTATAGGATTGTTTTTAAAATATCGTACATCTTACCCTCTTTTACTAACTCAACTTTCTCCAAGTAGTGTTTTACTCTAAAATAAGTATATATATCTTTATCAGAGATCCTAAACTCCTCAACCAACATTTTATAAGATTTGATTTTATTTTCTTTAATCAGATCTTCTAAAATATTTATTCCTTTTTCTTTCCATAGTTTTAAGGAGATACTCTCCATATTTAATTCTATTATTTCTAAATTTTGAAAGTCAAATATCTTATTTACCAGATCAATTTTTTTCCTTATTTTTTGACATATTGGAGTGATCTGTCCTAAGATGTACGATCTGGATAAAAAGTAATTTATCCAGATCGTACATCTTAGGACAGATCACTCCACTTTACTTTTTTTTGTACTCCAGACTAATTCTAAGGTGTCTCTTAATTGACTAGAATCTAGTTCTGACCACCACCATACTTCCTCTTTATTTTGTTTTATTTGACTAGCCATAACATGCGTAATAATTCCTGCTTCATAATATTTTCTTATATTTGGATATCCTAGACCTCCCTTCTTTATTCCTCTTGCTAGTACTCCATTTTTAACTCTAGGTTTTTTCCCTCGCCATTCAAAATCAGAAAAGGCCTTATTGATCATTGTCAGCCATGCATTCGGGATTTCTAATGGAAGCATCCTAAACATGTAGATCCATTTTGGTAAAACATATGATTTTAGAATATTTATTCTTCCTAACCAAGATACTTCTAATTTTCTCCATTCTTTCAAATTCTTATTAGTTTCTTTCAGGAGATCCATAAAATTTGTTCGCATGATGCTTTCTACCTTTCTACAAATTTTAATTCCCAAATATAAAAACATTTTAGCTTTAATGAAGCCATATGTTTCTTGATAGGAATTTATTTCTTGCTTTGACATATTAATATATATGGCAATTGATTTTGTTTTATTTAATTTATAATTTGATACTGCACTATATATATCAATTTCTGACATTGCATTTAATATTGATATTGATGAATTCAAAAAATGAATAGTATCATCCGCATAGAGAGATATTTTCAGTTCTTTCTGTTTTACTATAAATCCCTTAATGTTTTCATTATTTCTGATTTTGTTAGCTAGAACCTCTAGTGTTAATATAAACAATATAGGGGATAAAGGACAAGCTTGTCTGGTCCCGTTGTTCAATTTGAACCAGTCTGAACATATACCAGGGCCAATAGTTCTCGCCTTTGGATCTTTATATAAAGCTAAAATTGCGTTAAGCAACCAACCCTGTATACCTAGTTCCTCTAGAGTAAACTTCATAAAGTCCCAGCTGACCCTGTCAAAGGCTTTTTCAGCGTCTAAAGACAGGATCAGCATGGGACTTTTCTCCTTTTGTGAGATATCCAGTGCATCTATCAAGCGTCTCATATTATTGCTTGACATCCTATCTGGAACAAAACCTGTTTGATCAGGATGGATTAATTGTTTAATAACTTCTTTTAATCTGCTAGCTATAATAGAAGAAAATATATCTACATTTATTAGTGATATTGGGCGATAACTCTGTACTCTAGTTGGATCTTTCCCTGGTTTCAATATAGGTAAAATATTTGCTTTAAGCATTTCCTCTGGGAAACTGCCCTTTTTAACTGCAGAATTAAAAGTATTTTTTAAATGATCTATCAAGTGAGGTTTCATAGTTTTATAAAATTTATTTCCAAATCCATCCGGACCTGGCGTTTTATAAGTTTCTAATCTATCTATTATTATATTGATCTCTTCTTCCCTAATCTCTTTATTTAGATTATTTACCTGTGTTTCTGTTATTTTATTCAGTTTTGCTGATTTAATATATTTTTTTATTATTTCTGATGGAGTAGTTACTGAAAGACTATATAAATTAGCATAGTACTCATTAAATGCTTTCCCTATCTGTTCTGGAAGAAGGGAGATGGTGTCATTAGTTATTATTTTATCAACCTTATTGGTCGTATTTTTTTTTTTCAGCATATTGGACATTATTTTATCAGCTCTATTAGATTTATGATAGTATTTGACTTTAAGTTTGTACGTATTTTTTTTTATTTTTTCATAAGTTTTTTCCTGAATTTCAGATTTAATTTTCTCTATTTTTAACTGAGTGTCCTTAGTTGGATTATCATTATTATTTTTATTTAATTTATATAATTCAATATAAAGATCTTGTATCTTTGCACCTTCTTTTTTTTTCTTAAGTTTATTGAGCATTATACAGTGTCCCCTTATTACTGCTTTAAATGAATACCATAGAATATCATTCTCCACTAATCCATTATTATTTTCTTCAAAATAACAGATAGTCATTTTATCTATATAGTCTTTATATTCCTTACTTAATAATAATGATTCATCTAACCTCCAAGTTAAATTCTTGTTGTTATTTAATCTATTACTGTTTAGTTACAGGCACACACTATCATGATCTGACCATATTACTGGTTTAATTTCTATTTTAAGTGTTTTTTCTATTAATTTTAAATCTCCAAATATAAGGTCTATTCGCGAATATGAATTATGAGGCCAGGAGTAAAACGTAAATTCTTTCACTTCAGGATTATTAAGTCTCCATATATCAAATAGACCTTCTCTTTTCATCAAGTTATTAAAAATCCTTGCGTTCTTTAAAACTTGCTTGTCCCAAATAGGTTGTTTTTCTGAGAACTTATCTAGTAGGGGATCTTGTATACTATTAAAATCCCCTGCATATATCTTTAATCCTACTCCTACATTCTCAACCTTATTTAATACTTTTCTCAATAGACCTATAGGATTTTTATTAGGCAGATAAACATTAATTAGAGTGAAGAGTTCCTCATTAATTGTAGCTATTAATATGATAAATCTTCCCTCCAAATCTATTTCCGTGTATTTTATATTTATTTTTAAATCTCTTGAGAAAAATATTGCAACTCCTCCCTTTTTCCCCTCCTCTCTAGAGGAACAGATTTTTAAAGGAAAAGAACTACTGGTCCATCTCTTTTCATCCTGTTTACGCCAATGTGTCTCTTGGACCATTGCGATTTGAACATGTTCCTTTTTTAGGTACTCTTGAAAGGCTAGTCTTTTTTGAGGAATATTTAAACCTTGAATATTTAACGTTATTAATTTAACCATTGTCATATATTGTTGTTGTTTTTTTCGTTTTTTTTTCGTTTTGGATCGTCTAGTGAACTCTCGAAAACAAAAAAAATAAATAAAAAAATCACATTACCAAACATACATGAAACAACAAGTATACTAAGCACTTGAAGTCTATTTCCTAACATTCCAAAGACTCTAAAAAGAGTCAAAAAACACTTTCCTTGATGGGTTTTAACGCCCACTTTTAACCTTTTCAGGTTCCGGCAGGGGAGGCTGTATCTCTCCATTTTATTCAAGAGTAAACATAGTCTGATCCTGGCTAAGAGAAAATAGCTAGTAACTAGTCCCTCCTCACATTTAGCTAAATTGTGTTCATATAATATAAATATACTGTCTGTTTCAGTATGTGTGTCTGTTAGTATGTATCTGTGTGTGTGTATCTGTGTCCTTTTGTATCAGTGTGTGTGTTTGTGTCTGTGTGTGAATTCCCGTGGGTGGAATTTGGAGGCGGACCCTGTGGGCGGGATTGAAGGCGGGCCCCAGGGGGCCCAGACCCTGAGCTGAGCTTGTGGCGGCCCTGCTGGTCAGTGTGCCTTGAGGACTGATATGGAAACCACTGCCTTAGATGCATGCCCCTTATGAAGAAGATTGTTGAAAAAAGAAATGTGGCAAACTTGTGATAACATTTCTGTATAGTATACAGTAGTTTAGATTACAATAAAGAAGTCATGTAAATATATATATATATATATATATATATATATATATATAACATGGTTTTTTGTACAGGGTTATTGACTAAAATACGAATCTTTGGAAATTCAAAGTGAATTTTAAATTTAAGGAAAAAGTATCTGAACTGGAAAGATTCTTCAAATCAGCTGTGCTTCCAGTTCCGCTACTTTAGCTTGAAATTTGAATTTCACTTTCAATTCACTATAAATTGCCAACAATTCTCATTTTGGTAAAAAAAAAAACAAAAAACCTGTACATGTAAAATATACATCATTTATTATTAGTGTTTAGAACATAGTAACATCATTCCTTGTGTTACAAATGGGCCAACCACATTTTATTTGTTAAGGCCCTTTAAAACCTTGGCGTTCAAACTGACCTTTTTCAACAAACATTTTTCTTGAAAAGGAGGAATTTGTGTTTGTGGGCCACTGACAAATATGTGAAAATTCTGCATCAAAATAATAAAGGTCAGACGTGGACAACACAGTCTCTAAATTCTCTTAATAAAAAACAAAAAATGGAGATAACTACAGTAAAGATCAATAAATGGAAACAAATGTATGCAAAAGAGAGAATTCGAGTACAGAATAAAGGTCAGTGTAATCTACACAGTTCTACACAGTTCTCGCTTATCTACATGATTGTAACTTCTCTGGATACATTTTATCATATATATGTCCCCTGGATTCCATTTCCCTTGACAAAGAATGTCGAAGAAGTAACAGTTGGTTTGCTAACCACCCCCTAGGACTGATTACATAACACTATTGTTCACTCATAGCATGCTCACATATTACACATAATTTTGGTCAGAATATCGAGGCAGTCATGGTTCTAATGTAATTTAGAACTGATTATTTCTCAACCATACCATTACAATATTTCCAAATATTAGTGTCAAGGCTGCTATTCACCTGGCGTACCTGGTTCCCACCTGTAATTAGTCCATGTATGTGGCATTGCTAGCACTCAAAACAACCACTAGTGATGCTTACCTGTCCTTGATATGTGTTTCAACTTCAAAGTTCTGGCAACCAGTAATGTATTTCATCATACTCTCACCTTCTCAGTATGCATTCCATTATACAGTGCCATAGTCTCAACTCTCACCTTGTGTCACCTTTATGGGTCAGGGCTGCAAGACAAATGTAACATTTTTGGATGCCACCTCTTTTGTAGCCGATTTCAATAATCATTCCTCTGCAGCATATTCCTTCAACTCTCTAAAAACTATCTAAAGACTTATGGGGTAGTATTTTGCAAAACATTTTTTTTTTTTGTGCAAAAAATATAAAGATTTGTACATGCAAAAAATACTGCACATTAATGAGGCAAAAAAAAAATATCAAATGCACTAGATTTGCATTAGTGTTCGGAGTGTACCTTTAATCAATGAATTGCAAACATGTTGACATGTCACGATTCTTGGAAAATTTTGTTTGGATAAGTGCAATTTGGTTTTATTTACCTTCAAACTACTTGCTATTAAATATCTAAACTAAATAAAACTATTCCTAACACCAAATATACCTGGCTGCTTGAAAAGTTGTGATATAAAGTAGAAATATATGTTGTCTAAAAGTTAAATTTGCTTCTATTTTTGGATGGGCCTAAGGCATGAGCACACGACTCTACATCCGTACGTGCTTTTCCGAGTGCTGAATTCTACCTGGGTTTTTAGTTAGTTGTTTACAGTGAATTTCTTAATTGAGAAACCAAATTGAATGAGATTTACTTGCTGTTTCTGTAGGTTAGACCAGCAGTAAACAACTCTCTCAGTTTTACTTTATTCTGATTCAGTAACAAGTCTGTAGGTAAAAACTAAAAAGATTTCTTTACTAGTGAATTATTTCTTGTTTATTTGAACTTTAAGGGAATACAGGCATTGTTCAGAGTTCTGTTTTTTTTGTGGGAAGAATAACAAAACACATTTTATGACTGACAAAGTAGGAGATGAGAAGGGGGAGCCCCAGCGTGAATATAAAGAAAAACCCACCGTTTCTACTGTATTGCATTATTATGCTGTAAGTGTTTCTAAGAATTAAAAGGGCTACTCCAAGTATCATGACCAAAACAGTGCTCTGTAGTTGTCAAACGATTTGACTATTTACATCGGGGTGCATCAGGACACTCTTGATACCATAACTACTACTGCATACTGTAGTGGTTATGGTGCTTGGAGTGTTCCTTTAACTCTTTGACTAAGACCACGAACAGCTTGAAATATTGCAAGATTCTTTTCAATTCATTGTAGAACTAATATGGTCACTACAATTGTTGCTAAAATCATAATTTTATTTATCTTCTAGATTTGTGTTTGGCGCAGTGCTGAAAAAGATAGAAAAAAGTTAGAAAAAGAGCCTCATCTGCAGGTTTCTGTCTGTTATCATCTTTGGATTAGTTATGTTTTGTCAGTGTGGTAGAAAGAGAGTGGAGCGCTTATAAAAACCACAATAAATGTATTAAAAGACTAAAACAAAGTGATGCAAATATTGTGCAGTGATAGTGCTAAAAGTGCTGGGGAACATTGATAACTTGTATAGTCTAAAGTGTACCAAGTCTTTCATTAATGCAATGAAAATATCATATGCAAACAAAACAGTGAACTTTTCAAGTCCAATTCAAACAGTGATTTACAATATGTGAAACAAAAAGATGATAGAGGTTGATACTTTCCAGTTTTTGATGACAATTAAAAGACCTAAAAAATAAAAATATGGGGGGGCGTGGCTTAACGCTCGGCGCGAACGGACGCATGTGAGGCGAGCGCCGTTCTGTTTTGGCCTAAACAGCGACATTACCAGCGACAGTGACCAGCACTAACCTCCAAACCAAGCCTCAAGCATGGCACAACCCAAAGGGAAGAAGATCCCCGACAAAGCCGAAAAAAACGTTTTTTTTTCCGCCCGCAATCCGCCACCTAAGGCCCAAGGCACAGGAGAGTACAGCCAAGATGGCGACGACACGCTGCCGCTGCAGGAATCCCCTGGGGGCAGAGATTTGCCGGTCACACAGAACATACTCCAGGCTTGCCTAGGAGAAATGTCTGACAAACTGCTACACAGCCTCAACAAGTCCATCTCAGACCTGAGAAAGGACGTGCAGGAGCTGGGTGACAGAACAGCCCGCATGGAGAACCGCATGGGCGAGTATGCAGACGCACACAATGACATGGCAGACCATGTCCACAACCTGGAACAGGCGCTGGAATCCTGCCAATATAAAATCATGGACCTAGAAGATAGGTCAAGGAGACAGAATATACGGATCAGGGGGATCCCTGAGACGGTGAAGCAGCCCGAAATAGCGGCATACCTCACGGCTTACTTCAAAACATTAGCCCCAGACCTCCCAGCAGATGTCTTGCTCTTGGACAGGGCGCACAGAGTTGCTAAACCAAGCTTCCTCCCAGCTGAAGCGCCAAGGGATGTACTGACGCACCTCCACTATTATCATGCGAAAGAAGCACTGATGAGAGCGTCCAGGCTCCGCAAAGACCTTCCAGCCCAATACAACACCATTCAACTATATGCAGATCTCTCTGCCCAGACCTTGAAAAAAAGGAAGGAGTATAAAGAAATAACTGATGCCCTCCGTTCCCATGAGGTGCCCTACCGCTGGGGCCACCCAGTGCGTCTCCTCATACATAAAAATGGAGCTATGCACGTTATCACCTCTCTGGCGGATGGACGGAAAACACTGCAGAAATGGGGTATACAACCCCAGAACCAAGCAAGAAGCGACAACGACCCACAACCGAGTAAGCTTACAGCCGACTGGAAAAGAGTACGTAACTAAAGCCCTGCGGCCCTGACGGAGGAGCACACACTTGCAACACATTCAGCAGCAAAGATGGCGTGAGATGCCATACGCTACCTCCAATCACCACGACTAACAGAAGCGGGACTGTTCAAAGGCCACGAAGAAGGACTATTGATTTAAGCAGGTGACTATGGCACTATAACTCCCCATGCTGCCCTTGCAACACTGGCAGCGCCCCACGCGTCAACAAAACACATTCACTCGCAACACACACACTGCATGCACACTGGAGGCTAACAACACGTGCCAATCTCAGGGACAATAAAGTGACACAAAATGACACACTACGCTGCCATGGGAACTTTTAGAGCCGTAGGCTCAGGCAGAAGCACACTCACAGCTGCAGCCTGCGGGGAGGCAAACAGCCTCAGCATCCTTGGAAGCAGTCACCAGAAGGCTGCAGGGGACCCCCCCCCCAGAGGATGGCGCAACACAGCTCAAGGGAAGTCGCCACGCTCGGGGGAGCTGGGGCAGCGGGAAGGCACCATGGGGAAGGGTAATTGTGAATATGATTTAATGCATTGTACACGCCTTGAATATCTGAACAATTTGTGGGACACAGTTGCAAGTCTAGCTCACGTGAGAATAGGACAACCCCAGTCAGAGCGGGGGGGAGCGGGGGGAGCGGGGAGGCATCACGGAGAATGGTAATAATGTTCCAAGTGTCACAATGGGATTGTTTCAGGCATTGAATAATGTATGAGGCATAGTTGCCAATTCAGCGTATATGTGAATGGGACAGCCCGTTCAGGGCCCGGTGGGAGCGGGATTGGACCACGGGAGACGATAATGGTGCCTCTTATGTATTGCAATATGTTTGGTTTGGATGTTTGCATAATATGTGGGGGATAGTTGCAAATCAAGCGTATAGCCCCGGTACGTACAAAAAAAACAAAAAAAACCCCCAAAGTTGAAGCATGTAGCTTGAACCCAAGGGACAACCGCAGCCCCAAGTTACTGTACCCTACCGCAAAGTCGACAGCCGCAAAGAGGCACCCCACTGACCAACCGCCGGTCACAACGGACTGACACAGGCCAATCTTCCTACTGTTCTTTTCTTCACACCAACCACGCTCTCATGGTACCGCTAGCCGGAACCAAAGCCCGCCAAAGGGCTATAGTTTTTACCCCCCCCAAGTTCATACCCTCACAGTATGACCCCCCTACACCCCTCCCCCCTCGACACTACTCCAAGAGACAGATGCACCCATCGAACAAGAAGGTGACGTCCACCTGCATAAAATGACAACCCCTGGGCCCTCCAAAAGCCAGGCGCAATTCGCCATCACCACCACTAACCACACAACTCAGGCCCACACTACTGCCCAGCATTGTGGGAACAAATCCAATGCACTATCAGCCACAAGTTCAGCCTACCCCATAAGTAGATCACATAAACGAATCCTAGCGCTTCACGACACTGACCTATAGTATGAAAATACAAAGCTATAATGTTAGAGGGTTAAATACCCCATATAAGCGACATTGCCTCTTTCGAAATCTCAAGAGAGATCAGCCTGACATAATCTGCCTCCAGGAAACACACTTCAAAACGCCACCGACCCTAAAACCATCCTTGTACCCACACCAATACCACACTACGGCAGGGACAAAAACGAAGGGGACATCAATACTAATTAGCAACACAGTATCCTTCCAGCACCACTACTCACAGACAGACAAGGAAGGAAGATACACGATAATAGTATGCACAATCAACAACACTAAATACACCCTAGCAAATGTATATGCCCCGAACACGAATCAAAGAGACTTCCTACACAGAATCTTATCCATATTGCGACCAGTACAGGAGGGTATACTGGTATTATGTGGGGACTTTAACCACATCATAGATCCCACCAACGACACAACGTCCCATGCAGGCAGGGAGGTACACGCGAAACATCGCAGGACCTGTGCATCATACCTTAAATTGCTGGACATCAATAAATTATATGACGTATGGCGAGTCCTACACCCTCAAGAAAAGGATTACACGTATCACTCAAACACACACAATACGTACACTAGAATAGATAGAGTCCATATGGAAAGCACACACCTGGACCAGGTTCTAGAATGCTCTATCGGCCAAATCACATGGTCGGACCATGCCCCACTAACACTGACCCTTAAAGACAACTACGACTACAAACACAAGAGCCCCTGGAGACTCAACGAATCACTACTGACAGACATACCCTTTTCCAACCAATTAGAAGAAGCCATAACAGAATACTTCACGCTCAACGGCACAGGAGACACATCTGCATGCACCCTATGGCAGGCACACAAGGCAGTAGTTAGAGGAATCTTGCTAAAGCGAGCAGCATCTTTGAAACAAAGTAACCAGACCCAATGGATAAATTGGAACAAACAATTAATAGACCTCACAAACAAAAACAAAACGCATCCCACAGAGGCAATACGGAAAAGCATCGCGGAAGTAGCAGACAAAATTAGACTACACACGCTGCAGCGAGTAGGCTTTAACTTACGCAGACTCAAAGCAACATACTATGCCCAGGGAAATAGAGCAAGCAAAGTGTTGGCAGCCCGCTTAAAGCGAGCAGAAACGAACGCGAAAATATCACATCTGTACACACATGACAACACAAAAGTGATCTCCCCCATAGATATTAGCAATGCTTTTGCTAACTCCTATAATAAACTCTACAACTTGGCTCAGTCCGAGCGAGCACCTGACCCGACAGAACATAACATACAATCCTACCTACAGGATGTCCCCCTACCCACGCTAACGAAAGAGCAAATTACTTCTTTGCAAAAATTAATCACTCCAGACGAAGTGAAGGATGCAATACAAACCTTACCTAAAAATAAAGCGCCAGGCCCGGATGGCTTCACAAACAGGTACTACAAAAGATTCGCGACCGCTTTAGCCCCACACTTGGCATCTCTCTTCAACTCCGCTACCCAAACCAAATCACTACCAGAAGAGCTACTGCTCGCCCATATCGTCACCCTACCAAAACCAGGGAAGCCCCCAACACACTGCCCAAACTTCAGACCAATATCCCTCCTCAATACAGATGCCAAACTATACGCCAAAATATATGCCCGGCGATTGGGCCCACTTCTCCCAACCCTTATTCACAATGACCAAGTGGGATTTATAGCAGGGAGGCAGGGAACAGACAACACCCGGAAGGTTTTAGACCTAATACACAGCATCAGACGGAAGGGGACAGGTAGCCTACTAATGTCTTTAGATGCGGAGAAAGCCTTCGATCGATTAAATTGGCGTTTCCTGAGGGCAGTACTGATGAAATATGGCTTTCCCTCCCAATTCACAGACACAGTAGAGGCTCTATATAGCTGCCCCACGGCTAAAGTCCTAAACGCAGGATTCTGCTCGGACAAATTCAGAATCTCTAATGGCTCCCGCCAGGGTTGTCCACTTTCCCCGCTGCTCTATGTCCTGGCATTGGAGCCTCTGGCTGCCAAGATCAGGATGGAATCGGCAATCCACGGGGTAACCCTTCGTCAGAAAGAATACAAATTAAGCCTATTCGCTGACGACATATTCCTCACTCTCACGCAACCACACATATCCCTACCTAATCTCATGCACCACATCACGGAATATGGACGAGTGTCATATTATAAGCTGAACGTCACTAAGACACAGGCACTAAGTATCAATCTCCCCGCAACACAACTGGTGAACCTTAAGAGCTCGTTCCCTCTAGACTGGAGAGAGGATCACCTCACCTTCTTGGGAACTAAAATGACCAAAAACCCCATGTCTCTCTTCAAGACGAATTACCAACCATTGTTAGAAACTTTTAAGTCCCTGCTGAGTTCCTGGGAGGGGAAATACTTGTCCTGGGTGGGGCGGATCGCGGCCATAAAAATGTCACTACTACCCAAACTCCAATACCTATACAGAACACTACAAATTCCAGTACCAGATAAGTACATCAAAGCACTCACGAAAATGCTAACACACTTCACATGGCAAAATAAAAAACCCAGAGTAGCGACCAACCTACTACAAAGGTCAATAAATCAGGGCGGACTAGGCTTCCCCGACCTAAAAGCATATTGCAAAGCGGCAACATTGATGCTGGTGCCACAATTTCTACAACATCCCACAGCCCCACAGTGGCTGGAAATAGAAAATAGCTGGGCCCACCCAACGACACTACATTCCATCCTGTGGACACCTAAATCACATAGGATGGACACTAGCCACCTTTTACCCACGACTCAATACACCCTACATGTTTGGGACTCAATGAAGCACCTAATGACGCGATACCACCCACTACCTTTGGCTGCCCCAACCAGCACCCTAGCACATGTAATACCGAACCTGAATACACAACCATGGCTACAGATGGGCATCCAAGAAATAGGGCAGCTATACAACGACAAAGGGCTAAAACTATTTCCAGACCTACAACAAGAATTTCAATTACCTCACAGGCTAGGCTTCGCATACCTTCAAATTAAATCCTACTTAGCTAAAAACAAACCTAACGGACCGGCTGCTACAGCCACAAAACCGATGACCGAGTTTGAACAGATATGCACACGTAGAAAACCACTGAAAAAACTTATTTCCATCAGTTATAAAGCTCTGACCCAAGCATCAGATCAGGGCAAAGAAACACACATCCAATCATGGCATAGAGAATTAGGCAGCACAATCCCACTGACAGACTGGACTAAGGCTTACTCCTCGTACAAGGGGGTAACATCTTGTGCTACTCACATTGAGATGCAGCGCAAACTGTTATACCGTTGGTACTTGGTACCATCCAGACTCCACCAGATGTGGCCGCGGTCCTCCGACACCTGCTGGAGATGTGGTCAGAGTAAAGGCACCATGTCTCACGTTTGGTGGACATGCCCCATCATCCAATCCTATTGGCTAGTGGTACAAAAGATCATAACTGCCACCATACAAACGCAAATCTCACTAACACTGGAACTGTGCATACTATTCATACCACCAGACTCTCTTACTAAAGATAAGTGGGCAGCCATATACCACATCCTTATCTCTGCAGTTACATGCATTGCTAGGCGATGGAAACAAACGACAACACCATCACGAGAGGCTCTCATAAACCAAATAAAACTGAACTGGGCCTACGAGATGGTATATGCACGACAATTTGGAGAAAAGAAACACATGACTTTAGCACATAACAGGTGGAATGACTTTCTACGATCAGAAGGACTACAAACAGAACCGACATAAACCACGCAACCAGTCTCTTACCCCCCCCCAAGTTCTCTCCCCCCTTCCCCACTCCACATCTACCCTCTATCCTACCCACTTGTTTCCCTGAAAGTACGATGCTTGACAATGAGACGTACAAAGCATCAGGCCACTGGTGGCCGAAGGTAACCTAGCACAGATATACACGTTACACTCTTGCATGACCACCTACAGCCCTGAACCCCCAGAGGGATAGGGGAGAATAAAAACGAATTCATATTGTCTGTAACACCTACCAATGATGTGTGGAATTGTGTAACCTGCATATGATGTAACTTAAATGTCATGACTGTATATCGATGCATTGTACACTAAAAATTGTCAAATTCAAAAAAAAAATAAAAAAATATGAATTTCATAGTGCAGACAATCTGATATTCAAAGTTAAAGATCAATACCAATAGAGATGATGGTAGAATTACCAACTCACAAGTGGGGAGGCTTTAATAATGTCTCAATCTTGACAGCTTATGGTGTCTTTAAAATCAGGGGACTCCCACCCTACTTTGAGAGGCTTTCTTCCAATTCCCTTGGAGTTGATATATAAAACAGGAAAAGTGCAGAAATAGTGTAATATGTCTTAGAGACAAGAAATCAAATTTGAAATACACTCACATTTAAAAGGGCCTTTTCCTATAGACTGTATTTGCAAAGTGGACACCTATTTATTGGGGTGGTGTTACCCTCCAAAGATATACAGGAAATCTCCAAATTAAGGAATATTCCAATTTATTAGACAAATAAAGATATAAATATAAAATCACAATAAAACAATAAATGGGGCTTGTCCAAAAAGCGTTTCACCTATTCAGGCTTTCTCAATCAGTAATAAAGCCACTTGTGTACTGGTGTTTATATATCCGTTTAATGAATTATTAATCACGTCTTTCTGTGGCCAAATGGGTCTGATGTGCGTTCCACCTTTCAGAAACAGATAGTTCAAGCCTTGTTTTCACTTGAAGAGGCTATGCCATAAGCCCCATTAGTCCACTCAGCAGAATTCTCCCCTCCTTTCATTCAAAGATTGCCTCCACGAGTCAAACCTCATTCTGACTCTAGTGGCATCCATCTTTGCATTACAACCATTGCATTCCACCACTCGTTCTTAGTCAAATCCACCTTCTGTGCAGCAGTAACTGGTGTGTTCTATCATACTAAGTGAAGGGCAATCAGTGCATATATTCTATAGGGGTATAATACAAAGATTATTATACAGGAAAAAGAGAAAATTGAAGATAAAAAAAATTAGAAACTAAAACAGATATATTCCTGATAACAACAAACAATAAAGTAATCATTCTAAAAAAGTAACACAATTTAGTACAAAATGCAAGAAATGATAAAAAATACAAGAGATGGTACAAAAATTGACAATTTTCATGTGCACTTACACTGATCAACCACAACATTAAAACCACCTGCCTAATATTGTGTAGGTCCCCTCGTGCTGCCAAAACAGTTCTGAAATTTCAAGACATGGACTTTACAAGCCCTCTGAATGTGTCCTGTGGTATGTTTCACCAAGACATTTGCAGCAAATCCTTAAGTCCTATAATGTGCGAGGTGGGGCCTCCATGGATTGAATTTGTTGTTCCAGCACATCCCACAGATGCTCAATCGGATTTGAAGGCCAAGGGCACTCTGACCAGTCTGTGGCTACAGAGTTTTCCAAGTTTTTCTGCAATTTGAGCTACGGTAGCTCTTCTGTGTGATCGGGCCAGACAGGCAAGCCTTCGCTCCCCATGTGCATCAATAAGCCTTGAGCTACCCCGGCTCTGACGACTTTTCACCGGTTGTCCTTCCTTGCACCACATTTGGTAGGTACAAATCACTACATAGCAGAATCGCCCCACAAGTCTTGCTGTTTTGGAGATCTTCTGACACAGTCATTATTTGTTCCTTGTCAAAATCACTATGATCTTTTTGCTTGCTCATTTTTCCTGCTTCAGACACATCAAATCAGGGTCGGTGCAAATAATTTTGGGTACATAAGCGAAGATGCATTTTTATGCCCCCCCAAAAACATCTTCACCCATGTGCCTCTTAACCTCCCTTTTGTGTTTCTTATCCCGTCTTTTAAATATCTGACTCCCTTTAGTGTATTTTATCTCCTATTTTTGCCTTTGTGTGTCTCCTATCTCTCCTCTTTGTATGATTCTTACATCCTCCCACATTTTGTGTCTTACCCCTCCCAGCCCATTTGTGTCTTTTATTCTTCCCAGCTCCTTTGTGTGTGTCTCTTTCCTTCTCAAGCCCCACTGTGTGTTTCTTTCACATCCAGCCCCTCTCCCCGTCCCTTAATGGTCCCCTCCCTTCTCTGACCCTTACTGTTCCTTTCCCTTCCCGCCTCCTTTCCCTGTCCCTTAGTGTTCCTCTCCCCTCCCCCATCTGTTCCCTGTCGCTTAGTGTTCCTCTCCCCCCTTCCTCCTTTTCCTGTACCTTAGGGTATCTCTCCCCTCCTCTCCCTGTCCCTTGGTGCGCCACCCACCCCCGTAGTGGTCCCCTCCCCTTCCTGGTGTGCCTCCTACCTTTTTTTGTAGCGTGGCTGAGCGGAGCGAATCTCGGTACAGTGAGCTTTTCCTGTAAGTTCTGCCAGGTACAGGAAACAGAAGTTTCTGTACCTCGGTACACTCCACTTGGCCACGCTACAGTCAGGGGTGTATAAACACTGACAGTCACACACACTCAATGACAAACACACAGACATCTCTGACAGCCAGACTCACTTATCTGACACACTCATTCATTGACAGACACTCACACGCACACTGACAGACACACAAACACTGACAGACTCATTGAAAAACACACACTGACACACACACTCATTGAAAAACACACACTGACACACACACACACAAACTCACAGACACTGACAGACACACGTACTCACATGCACACACGCACATACTGACAGACACACTCACTCACACACACTGACAGACACACATACTCACACACACACTGACAGAACCACACACAAACACAAACTCACAGACACACATACTCACACACACACTGACAGACACACATACTCACACACAC
>OW240918.1:65146936-65158759 GCA_933207985.1 Pelobates cultripes | reverse complement strand
GAGCCGAATGGGGAATTAGCTCTAGTCCTTACAAGGACTTTCCTCGTTGAATCCCCTGCACGCTGGAACAGCAGACACAGGAGTAAACCTTCTTTCCCTCCAATAACAGGACAACACACAGTTTTGGAGTGTAAGCTGGATTAGCTTTTAATGGAGGCGCATTGGCCTTTTATGCAAGTTTCCAAACAAGGGGTTGGGCACAGGGACACAAAGTGAATAAACCAATAAAAACAGAGTCATACATTGAGACACTCCCATGCACAAACAATAGAATCCCTCCTCTGTGCTTGGGAGATAAATGAATCAGGAACTAATCTAACCCAATTATTTCCAAGCACAGAAAAAACATACAATTTTATGAAACCCCTAAAAGTACCTTAAAAACACATAAAACCTCATAAGTTATATCCCCTAACAGATCGGTTCAGGGGTTCAGGAATTTCCTGGAAGTCATAGTTTTGACTGACCGCAAGCATGGCCCCATCCCCAAAACAGTTCCAGAGAAAATAAGTGCTAACAGTCGGTCAGGTTTGGTAGTCTTTTACAGGTTTCCCTGCAGGGCCCATAGTCTGTGGGCAGGAGGCTGGCAAGCAGGCTTCTCCAGGAGCTTGTGGCAAACTTTGGTAAAAAGGGGAATTTGCCACATTGGATTTTTAGAATTCTTTTGGATTGATAACAGAAGTAGAAATTGCTGAAAAGCTAAACAGTACAAATATATTTACTAAGGTAAATATTAAAAAAGGTGACATGGTAAAGTATTGAGACAGTAGAAAGATAGAAAAGGGGAAAAATGGATACTTATCATCTCATCTCGGAAAGCAATTGTCTCAGTGGAGGTCCATTGCATCAATGGCAATACTTTTTGTGAGAATTTCTTATTGTCATAATGGTGGCTCTAGAGCATTCTATAATAAAAATGTACCAGATGTTGTATTGAATGTGGGAGTAAGGTAGGAGCAGGTCCAGTACTTTGCAATGAAAATTCTTGGCTTTGGCCCTGATAGGATGAAGAAGCAAACCAGTATATTAATTAAAATTAATATACATTATACCATTTTTAAACAGGTTTGTTTTTCCAACAAGCATATATCTGGCTGCTTAGAAGTTGCATTGTGTTGAAGTGTGTATCTTTACAAATGACTTGTAATAGAGTTGGTAATCCTAAGGAGTTAGCCAAATGAATAACGATTTATGGAGACTAAAGAAAATGCCTAGTCTCCATAAATCACGGTGGATGCCAATAAATATGATATTACCCATTAAAACTCAAAAGTCCTGGAATGGAACTTTAAAAGTGTCAAACAAATGAAAGACAAAAGGAATCTACAAGCTTTTAAACTGAATAATTTAATAAATATGCCACAAACAAGGTGGGAGTAAAAGTAAGATTTCAAAGACAACGGGAGTGGAAAGACGTTTGTACATTTATGGAAAACCTCTTATATGGAAGCTATGTAATAAAATAACCACAAAAAAAGAGTGATGCTAAACAGTATAAGGCCTAAGTGAACACCATTGCCATGGGTAGATTTTTTTCTATCCATCCCATATACATTCTATCATATTCCTAACAGTAAAGGGTCCCTCTGCCCCACCCTCCCTCACGGCCCCCCTGGTGGCAAGTAAAGGGTTAAAAAATCCTTTTCAGTTCTGGGTCACATGATCATGCAGGCTATTTATGTGACCCAGGACCAAAAGGAACACCAGAGCACTACTTTTAAAGGAAATTGTAATTTGTTACTGAAACAACTTGAAGGGGTATTGTACTTTGCACATTTTCTTTTCTTAATGGTGTAGTTTATATATTATTTGGTACTTTGGAAAAAAATATATTTAAAAAAAATATATATATATTTTATTCACAATGCACCAATTCACTTTTGTATCATTAACTGAAACAGGCACAGATGGGAAAAGACAGAGTTCAGTCTTGGAGAGGTTTCGTTTTAGGAATCGTAAAGTCATCCAGTCAGAAACAGAGAATAGTCCATTGGCATCACGATCCAACAGATGGGGAGAAATACCAGGTGAAGTGAGGTAGATTTAGGTATCATCAGCATACAGGTGATAATAAAAGTTAAAGGATGATACCTGGTCACCAAGAGAGGTAGTGTGCATTGAGAAGAGGTCCCAGTACAGAGCCTTGAGGAACTCCAGCTGAGGGAGGTACAGAAGGATGTGTGTTTTTTACTCCCCCAGAACCTTTGTGCGTCTCTTCACTTTCAGCCCCTTTTGCCTGTCTCTTTCTCCCTCCATTCCTTTGTGTGTCCCCTTCTCCCCCAACCTCTCTGTGTGTCTTTCTCTACACTTCCCCAGCCCCTCTGTCTGTCTCTTCCCACTAGCCTATTTGTTTGTTTTTCTCTTTTTCCCTTACCCAGCCCCTCTGTGTGTCCCTCACTTCCATCCCCTTTTACATGTCTCTTTCTCCCTCCAGCTCCTTTGGGTGTCTTCTTCCCCCCCAACCTCTCTGTGTGTCTCTCTCTCCCCTTCCCCAGCTCCTCTATCTGTCTCTTCCCACTAGCCCATTTGTGTGCCTATTTTTTCCCCTTCCCAGTCTCTATGTGCTTCTCTTCACCCCAATACATTTGTGTGTTTCTTTCTCCCCCAGCACCTCAGTGTGCCTCTTTCTCCCCAAACACTTTTGCATGTCTATTTCTCTCCTTTCCCACACACTCTGTTTGTCTCTCCCCCAGCACCTTTGTGTGTCTATTTATCCACAGAGTCTCATTGTGTTTCTCTTTCTCCCCCAGCCAGCCCCCTTCCCCCCTTCCCCTCTGAGTGTCTCTTTTTCTCCTTCCCCTGGCCTATGTGTGTCTATTTGTCCCATTCTTCAGCCCCTCTGAGTGTCTCTGTCTCCTTTTCCAATCCCTCTGAGTGTGTAATTGTCCCCTTCCCATCACTTTTCAGTGTGTCTGTGTCCCCTTTCCCATCCCTCTGTATTCCCTTCCCCAATCCCTCTGTGTGTCTCTGTATCTCTTTCCACAGCCCCTCTGTGTGTGTCATTATCCCTTTCCCTTCCCTCTGTGTGTGTCATTGTCCCCTTCCTCAGGCCCTTTTATATGTCTCTTTTTATATACCTCCCTTTCCCAACTTGCCTGCCTGCCTGCTCACCTTTTTTTTTGTAGTGTTGCTGAGCCACGTATCCTTTACCTCATCTGACTGGAATTTGCTAGTTTCTATTAGTGAACACTTCATGTCAAACTGTAGTGGGTACATGTGACAGACCTCTCTGTCTCTGGATTACTGTTGTTTCACCTTGGTTCATCTGTTTGTTGGGTATTGCCCTGTCCGTACGGTCCCTATGTTTAATTCCCTTTTTCCCGGAAGAACTACCGAATGGCGGGCCACCCAGCAGGGAAGTGTGCTGCTTGTTGACCTCTTGGCCTCATTAGAACGTGTGGTTAACCGTAAACACTTTCTACTGTCGAATGGTCAGCTGGGTGGTCCTCGTTTGTATGAGCTAACACGTGGCGGCCGCCATCTTGGACATGCGAACGCCCAGCAGTGTTCGTTGACGAATCTATGGAACTAAAAACGGACACTATTTTCATACGAACACCGCTGAAGCCACCGACCTTCCTTCATCTTGTTCATCCATCCATACGAACGCAGTGCCGTTCAGTAAATTACAATGCGAACAGAGCCACCCCAGTTAGTTATCCCATGGAGCCCATTCGTATGTGAAAGATTTTAGCTCCATGGCGATTGAACTGTGTGTATAGGATCTGAGCACTGTTCGGTGATATTGTGCGCTCAGATCTACGTTGAATGTGGGGATTCTGTTCGGTAGTTTTTAAATTATGTATTTTTATACATTTTTATTATCCTACTCAGGTGGGAGTGTTTATATCTGTACTGTTGTGATTGGTTACTGTAAGAATTGTTACTGTAAGAGGATTATTAGTGTGTTTTCCGGTTCTGTGCTTTGGAGTGTTCGGTAGCTGATCTTGCGTTCAGGAAGGGAACATCTTTGGCGGCGTTAACACCTTCTATACCTGGGGTGCCGTTACAGTACAGAACATCCTCCACCACGGTCCACAGTGACTGGCAGCAGGGGAGCGCTATACTGTCATCTGAAGGCCAGTCAACGCCTGTGCCACCTTATCTTTGCACCTACCTTGGGTGGAGATAGCTTATCTCGGGTACTTGAAAGGGTAGAGTTGTAGTGGATAGTTGCCGCATAGAAGGACATGTGGTAGTCAAAACTATTGAGAAGAGAGGATGAATGTAATTCATAAGGTGTTGTAGATCAAGGCATTTCAGGTTCCTTTAGAGGTTTGTGTGTGATGTGAGGCAACATAAGATTGTAGTTTAGGATGTGATGATCAGCTAGAGAGACAGGTATGTTAGTGAGATTTGCGATAGGACAAAGGTTGAAGTAGATGTATAATTCATAAAGTGGGCAGAAAATGTGACTTAAACTTGGAGATTTGTTTCAAATGAACTGCATTGTTTGTTTTTTACTGCTCATCTTGGTTTTCCCTGTATTGGCTGCTTTTTCTCACTTGAGCAGTGAACCAAATGGAGAGAAAATGCTCTTATCAGTGTACTGCAAAATATATACCTAACATTTTATTATGTTAAGCACTGATTGGCCCATTTTCACACTCTTTTGGTTGGTCTGTTTTAGTTCTTTGGTACCAAAATTGTGCTGAGCTGAACAGATTTTCAAACAAAATTGGTTCAGCTGAGCCAATTTTCTCACCATGCGCAAGCCTAAATGCTACATTGTTGCTTGTGCAATACAGGTGATAGGAGTGATTGCAGTGCGCTTCAGCTTTTTCACTTTTCTTTCCAATTAGCAACTTTTGTTATGCTGCTGTCACTTATTACTTAATAAACCTACATTTTGAAATTTACACAGGGCAGAACTTAAGATACTTCACTTACCTATTTTGTCCAGCTAGAAAACTCTCAGGATTCTTCTATAAAGACTTAATGGCCCTGTACCAAATAGGGCAAACCATCCAAGGTCATGTGGGACCATTAGAACTGCAACATCTGGACGTTGTTCATGCTATTTAGCAATGTCCAGATTTTGCATACAAGGCTCCGAATGAGCTTCAAATGCAAATATTTCAAATGCAAAAAATCTGAGCTATTTTCCCACTGGCAGCGCTATCAAATAATTAACAATTATCTGTGCTGTAAGGGGGACATGGGTCCACAACCTCCTAGCCAACCATCATTATAGTAAATACACCCTACTTTCCCCCTTCTCCCTAATAATAGTGAGGGGGGGGGCATTAAAATAATACCTATCTTTCTTTTAAATCTTCTTATCTTCAGCCTCAAAAAAGAATCACGACACAACTCTTGATCAGATGGAAAAAAATCAGAAGAGCAACACAATAAAAATGTTTCCAACTTAGGCCCCTTTCTGTAACCTATAGCTTGTCACTGTTTAGTAGTCCGCAGCATAGTGAGTAGGGGCAGAAGGGAGATTTCAATTATTCACCCTTATTCTCCCTTATTTACCAATACTAAGTCATCTTTATCTATTGTTAGTAAAGTTGACTGAAATACCAATTTTGGTATTTCACCTTTTTAGTAGATGGCTCCCTAATACTGTGGGAATTATGGGGCTATTCTACGAACTGAACAAAATGCACAAATTTCGTCATAACACGAATGGACAAACAGTACACATTCGGTGAATTCGTCTGCGCCCTAGTCTAACTGACAAGACGTTCGAAAGGCGAAAGAAGAAACGCGAGAGACACGGAGGAGAGGTGAGTATTGTGGGGAAATTTCTTCGACCACAGGAAATGCAGCGGACTTAGGCTCCTCTTTTGGACAAAGCAGGTCAAGCGTCGGAAATATACATAAGACAAAGTCCCTACTTTGTTTTATGACTTAAAGAAAACTAGATAAGATAGGAAGAAAAGAAGAACAGATTCTGAGAGAGATAGAGAAATGGAAACATTAATAACAAGAAAGGTAAGTTCGGCATGACAGTGCTGCTTTAACAAGTAAATGATGAGCTATGCCTAGTTTTACATTGATACATTTTCTTCTGATGAAGCAGCATGCCTGACTGTAGAATGTTCAATGAATATTCAATTTTTATGACTTTTGTGAAAAGTTGAAAGTCCCAAAAGTTTATAGGTCGATCACCAATGCTGAATTGGAATTTATACCAACATTTGTGTGCAGTGTTTAATCACTAGCCACAGACCACTTAGATTAAAAGACACAGTTGCCCACCTGTGTCCTACAGCAATAATCTTAGCACAGGGCACTTCAAGATTGTCCAAAACCACTTATGAAGATCAGAATCTGCAGATTAATAATTTGATACAAAAATGTATATGTCACGGCAAGGGTGTATAATTTATTATTACACTATGGAATATCATCCTTTAATGTACAAATTACAGAGAGGTCAACAGGGATTACATCTTTTGAAGCTGGGACCCCCACAGAGGTCAGATGACAGAAGGGGTAGTATGAATGGCATAGCGATGTGAAAGGGATTTTACCATATGGATGTGAAGTAATCAAGGCTCTGCAAGGTGTGAGGTTCTACACCTGGAAAAAGTATGAATGTCTCTTCATCCATTTGGCGTGTACCTTGTAAGTGATGAGTAAATCTCTTTGATATGTAAATGCCATTAGCTTTGTTCTAGTATCATATCCAAAGGAAGGACAAAAACATTCATATTTACCCCCACAGAATAATAATAAAGCCTCATTTTTGTTATATTTGGAATGTGACAAAGCCATCTTCTAACCAAGTCCAAACATGAGTGGCCTTACTTGACCCTAGGGAAAGGAATTGTGATGTCCGTCCTATTGGATCGTGGGTGGGAAGTGCAACATGTCTATGGAATGGGAAAATAATAACAAATTTGTAGATGCAATTATTATTTCTGTGGCAGGTACAAAAAAAGAAGATAGAGTCAAATGTTTCCATTTGGATTGACAGTGGTCTGGAACAAAGGAGGTGGTCAGTTATTATTTCTGTAGGTACGCCTTAACTCCACTCCTGGGAAAGACTTGATAAACCACAGGGTATATATCTAATGATCCTGAAGGGTGCTGGTGTACTTGCTTGGGGCCAAGATCTAATTTTCAGTGAGTCACCATCTTTCCTTGCCAGAGACCCCCTGGAGAGAAGTTGTACTTTGAAAAAACCTATGTGAGTAATTAGGACTTCTGTATTTTATCCTTTTTGTTTTTATCTGTTGTTGGTGTAAATAATTTGTTTATCATATATTTTTATATGCACTGTGACTATCTTTTGCTCATAATAAACATTAATTTATTAAGTTTTGCCTTTGTCTGGTTAAGAATCACTTTACCTGAAGGGACTAGTTAGTAATTTTATAATTCCTTAAATATTGTGCTAAGTAATATATGGTGGGTTTTATTGTTGATTTACCTGGGGGACCAAGGCACCCCATTTATAAATTGTCTTGGTGGTGGCAGCGTTAAAATAGTAATATTTACATTATTATGTTTAAGTGTGGGTGGTGTTAAAAGGGGGATTTTGTCATTATGTCCGGTCTAGTGCAGACAAATAGTGAACTTTAACCCTTTCACCACCACAACGACGTCACGCCCACTCTTGGAGTAGGGTGCGTTCGTGACAGTATACATACAGGGAGTGCAGAATTATTAGGCAAATGAGTATTTTGACCACATCATCCTCTTTATGCATGTTGTCTTACTCCAAGCTGTATAGGCTCGAAAGCCTACTACCAATTAAGCATATTAGGTGATGTGCATCTCTGTAATGAGAAGGGGTGTGGTCTAATGACATCAACACCCTATATCAGGTGTGCATAATTATTAGGCAACTTCCTTTCCTTTGGCAAAATGGGTCAAAAGAAGGACTTGACAGGCTCAGAAAAGTCAAAAATAGTGAGATATCTTGCAGAGGGATGCAGCACTCTTAAAATTGCAAAGCTTCTGAAGCGTGATCATCGAACAATCAAGCGTTTCATTCAAAATAGTCAACAGGGTCGCAAGAAGCGTGTGGAAAAACCAAGGCGCAAAATAACTGCCCATGAACTGAGAAAAGTCAAGCGTGCAGCTGCCACGATGCCACTTGCCACCAGTTTGGCCATATTTCAGAACTGCAACATCACTGGAGTGCCCAAAAGCACAAGGTGTGCAATACTCAGAGACATGGCCAAGGTAAGAAAGGCTGAAAGACGACCACCACTGAACAAGACACACAAGCTGAAACGTCAAGACTGGGCCAAGAAATATCTCAAGACTGATTTTTCTAAGGTTTTATGGACTGATGAAATGAGAGTGAGTCTTGATGGGCCAGATGGATGGGCCCGTGGCTGGATTGGTAAGGGCAGAGAGCTCCAGTCCGACTCAGACGCCAGCAAGGTGGAGGTGGAGTACTGGTTTGGGCTGGTATCATCAAAGATGAGCTTGTGGGGCCTTTTCGGGTTGAGGATGGAGTCAAGCTCAACTCCCAGTCCTACTGCCAGTTCCTGGAAGACACCTTCTTCAAGCAGTGGTACAGGAAGAAGTCTGCATCCTTCAAGAAAAACATGATTTTCATGCAGGACAATGCTCCATCACACGCGTCCAAGTACTCCACAGCGTGGCTGGCAAGAAAGGGTATAAAAGAAAAAAATCTAATGACATGGCCTCCTTGTTCACCTGATCTGAACCCCATTGAGAACCTGTGGTCCATCATCAAATGTGAGATTTACAAGGAAGGAAAACAGTACACCTCTCTGAACAGTGTCTGGGAGGCTGTGGTTGCTGCTGCACGCAATGTTGATGGTGAACAGATCAAAACACTGACAGAATCCATGGATGGCAGGCTTTTGAGTGTCCTTGCAAAGAAAGGTGGCTATATTGGTCACTGATTTGTTTTTGTTTTGTTTTTGAATTTCAGAAATGTATATTTGTGAATGTTGAGATGTTATATTGGTTTCACTGGTAATAATAAATAATTGAAATGGATATATATTTGTTTTTTGTTAAGTTGCCTAATAATTATGCACAGTAATAGTCACCTGCACACACAGATATCCCCCTAACATAGCTATAACTAAAAACAAACTAAAACTACTTCCAAAAATATTCAGCTTTGATATTAATGAGTTTTTTGGGTTCATTGAGAACATGGTTGTTGTTCAATAATAAAATTAATCCTCAAAAATACAACTTGCCTAATAATTCTGCACTCCCTGTATACACATTGTATGCATAATCAAAAACAGTCATGAATTTGCATGTTCTTGCACAGGCTTCTCTCACATACATGAATTCACACACATTACGTAGATAGATTCCATACATAACAGTACGTGTTGTTTCGACATCTTGTGTGTTAATATATAAGAGGGTTTTGTGTGTGGTGGATGGACTTGGAAATGCATGATAGACAGTGACACCAGTTTTGTTGTATACCCCCCACTTTATGAAGTAGTACACTCAGTTCCATAAGTTTCAAGAATCAGCATGAGATATTTTGACAAATTTCTCTCTATTGACATCATCTTTTTTTTTCTGTAATATTTGGAAAAATTAGAATCAGATTACTTGAAAAAATAGCCATTTTTATAGATCATGTTGAACTAATTTACTTGCCTTTTGTTAAAACAAAAGAAGAATTTCGAGTAGAATGACTATGATCTACTTGGGTGTTGAAAAAGTGTTTGATTTGGTGCCATACAAGAGGCTAGTATGTAAGTGAAAACACACACACGCGCTTAATGGAAATCATTTAAATATAGGAAATAATACTTAAATGAGAGAATGCTGAGGGATGCTAAAAAAAACCCCCAACAAATTATAGTAAAGTAAATGCTTAACTAGATTTTTCCCCCAACTCTCACTTGCTTACAGTTGTGTCATCAAAAAGCTCAATATGATGATAACTCATTGAGTTATTCACTAAAAACAAAAATTCACTAATGTGAGAACTGTCATGAATTCAAAGTGAATCTCAAATTTAAAGGGACAATTCAGACCCCTAAAGCACATTAGCTTGCTGGAAAGTTTTTTGCGTGAAGAGTGTGTCCTAGGTTTTTTTCATTTTGCAAAAATGCATTAACCTGATTACATCCCCTTGGCTTTAAAGGGATACTATAGTGCAAGAAATACAAAGCTGTATTCCTGGCACTATCGCTCTCCCACAATGGTTCTCCTATCGCATCTTCATCTCACACAATACTATCCCTATCCCCTCACTAGAGCATCATCATTATTTTGTAAAATAATTATTATTTTCAACATGCCCTACACTACTATATTTATCCTCCACCATGTAACAGCTCCTATCTTACTCTACACTACAGCCCTATCCTACTACAGAAAGTATACCCCCGTGATATAGCCCCCTACTACAGCTAATACACTCACACTACAGCCTGTATCCCAGCACAATAATTATTATTTTCAACATGCCCTACACTACTATACTTATCCTCCACCATGTAACAGCTCCTATCTTACTCTACACTACAGGCCTATCCTACTACAGAAAGTATACCCCCGTGATATAGCCCCCTACTACAGCTAATCCACTCACACTACAGCCTGTATCCCAGCACAACATGCTGGTGACAGGCATCAGGCATCCAGTAGGAAGGATGGGGGGCCATATGTAAAGAAGGAGTTTATTCCAGGGCCCTATTTAACCTTGCACAGCAAAGAGCCCCAGAAGGAAGGATTTCCAAATTAAGTCGGTTAATCAGATAAGTGCAGGCATTAGGGTACTAGAATGGAACCTGCTAAAGATGGGCTATATTGGCATTGTGACAGGCTTGTGGCAATGTATAATTATATCCTGTAATTATATCACAGGAGTTTCTTTGAAAAAAATCTTTTAAATTATGTAAGCTTTGAAGTTGGTGTTAAGTGAGTGAGTCCATTCCCTGGATTTGTATATTATATAAATATAAAGAGTGAAGAGGTATCCAGATAGCGATAGGCTTACCACTTTTACACTGGCCTTAACTCTACAAGCCAGACATGTATTGGTAACTGTCAATGCATTTTTCAAGAAAAGGTTATGCATAGTTTAAACAGTAATATGAAGTCATCCATTAAAAGGATCTGGGAATAATTGTAGATGTGCAGTCTTAGGCAGTGTCTGCCAAGAGTTAGATGATATTAGCTTTTGTTAAATAGGAAAGATATAAATAGTATCACAGTGTAATTAGGCCACTGTAACACTATATACTAAGAAATGACTTTGACTGTGAACTATTCGAGACTTTGCCACTTCCCAGAATTTCTAATATTGTTTTACTATCTCTTTATTACAGGTTTTATAATATAGTGCTAACATGTTATTCATTGTTGTTCAATAGGTAAAACAATACAAAAATTCTAACAAAACTATTTTTTTCCATTTTTATTGGCGTTTGTACCCACAGTATATCATAATATGAGAATAGTACAAGTAAAATAAAAACATTTAATAAAAGAAAAGCATACAAGTTGACTATGTGCATAAAGCCATAATCACACCTGGCCTGTTGTTATATTAAGGTCTGAGAACTAAAAATAAATAGGCCTAATCAATAGACTTAAATAATAGGTTTAACAAAGTTAGATGTGAGGGGAGCCAATTAGTTTTCAATTGTCCTTTCTTATAGTCTTTATTTTGGAGCACAAGAGTTGTAAAATAGCTTGAATGAAGTCGATTTGGAAGCCCTGAAACTGTTCAGTTTGTAAGGGGATCAGAGAAGATTTTTCGTCTACATGTGAAGTTGAAGGGTGCGACAGTCTTGAGCCATAATCAAAATATCGTAGAGGTAGATGATGGACCTGATGCCTTAAGAGCAGAGGAGAGCCATAACTGGTTTCATCAGTTTTGTCAAACACCGTGGAGCTGAGGAG
>OW240918.1:65131789-65146836 GCA_933207985.1 Pelobates cultripes | reverse complement strand
GGCTTAGGGTGTTCCTTTAAGGAAAGTGGCATATGACATGTGTTATGTGCAGTTTCAGTATATGTGATTTTTTTTTTTTTTTGTAGACTGTAGTAGAATTATTTATTTTTAAGGTTGCTCTGTGTTGGACTTACAAACATATGTGGTAAAGAGCATTCAGATTTAAAAGTTGCATTTAACGTTAAAATTAAGTTCAGGGTCTGCTGAATTTCTGTGGATATACCACAGAACACAGCCTTAGAGAAAACATATTCTATTTCCCAAGTATTTATTAAGAAGTTTGTCCAGATGTTTCCTTACACACCAAGAACATCACCCTTAAAAAATGTTAACCCAATCTGTCCTGTTGTCCCTTAAGCATGATTTTGTACGTTTTACATTAACAAACAGGTGCCTAATGAATGATGTCCAACTTGGACCGTACATTACAAGAGATATTCAGTGTGTGTTTAAATTAAGGAGAACTTGGGTCCCATGTGAGTAAAATAACTTCAGGAATCTCCAAAATTAAATTAATGAAATTGTGACAAGCAATACAATTTATGGCTACATAAGAGAAGACCTATGACAGCTCAGAAGTGTACATTTTAATATTTATATACTCTCCTCCTGAAGGATGTGGGCTCAAAAAGGAAGCATGAGGGGGACCTGTCATATGGTTCTACTGATGCCTTCACTCACAGGCAACAGGTGATAGGGTTGAAAATTAGCAGCTGCACAGCTCCTATATTACCCTCTAACATGCGCTGTAAGCTAGCACTATTAGGTGCTAATTGTCTCCCCATATGTCTACTCACTCATTTGAAGCTAGCGAAGTGTTAAGAATAAAAAGGATCCCTGTATAACTGAGTGAGGGCCCTGTCAAATGGTCTTCCGCTACCTCTCATCTGATCTGCTGCAGGTGTCTAACATACCACCTTCCTGCTACTGCTCATCATCAGAGATATGCACTAGCCTTGCACCATTCCCCTCTCCTCACCCAAATTCATCTATACCATCTACTGAAACTACCAGGCTTGCAACATTGGCTATCGAGACCAGGCACTGAAGTTCTGCTTGTCAAGGGGGGGCCCAGCCGCCCCTTTCTAAAACTTAATATATTGCAAGCTTGGCAAAATGTCAAATAACTTTTCAAATTTGCAAGGGAGCGCTTGGCACCCCTCATTATCATCTCTGATTCAATAAGTTTGAGGGATGTTACAAGGTTGCCATGGCAATGCTCTAACTCAGTGGTTCCCAAAGCAGTCCTGAAGACCCACCAACATTTTAGGTTTTTGTCAGCCTCTCCATTAGATTAAAAGAGGGAAATACATAAATCCTGGATTGTTGGTGGGCCATGAGGACTGGTTTGGGAAACACTGTTCTAACTCATTAAATGAGTGCTGACTGGAAGGGTTGATTATCGATATGTTTATCGCAGGGATTATGTGTACTATAGTCATTGGAGTTGTGGGAGATTCAGCGCAGGGCTTAATTTTGTATTTGCTTCTATATTATACAGCCATATTACAATGCTGTCACCGACCTCATGTGTTACCTTTTAAGCATGAATAAGTGTCTCTGTCCAGTTGTAGATTTTACCTGAAAGCAGAAAGGTGAATTGTTAGTGTAGGACACACCTAAGAGGTTCGCCTTGATTTGACAGATGAGCTTGCACTTGAATTGCCATTGCAGTGATACTAAATAAAATTAAAGTTTTTTAAATGTGCATCAGGATTTGGGAAAGTGTACAAGTACATTTTTTCCTTTGTTTTTTTTTATTGTATGTATTGGGGCTGATATGTACTATACAGGGAGTGCAGAATTATTAGGCAAATGAGTATTTTGACCACATCATCCTCTTTATGCATGTTGTCTTACTCCAAGCTGTATAGGCTCGAAGCCTACTACCAATTAAGCATATTAGGTGATGTGCATCTCTGTAATGAGAAGGGGTGTGGTCTAATGACATCAACACCCTATATCAGGTGTGCATAATTATTAGGCAACTTCCTTTCCTTTGGCAAAATGGGTCAAAAGAAGGACTTGACAGGCTCAGAAAAGTCAAAAATAGTGAGATATCTTGCAGAGGGATGCAGCACTATTAAAATTGCAAAGCTTCTGAAGCGTGATCATCGAACAATCAAGCGTTTCATTCAAAATAGTCAACAGGGTCGCAAGAAGCGTGTGGAAAAACCAAGGCGCAAAATAACTGCCCATGAACTGAGAAAAGTCAAGCGTGCAGCTGCCACGATGCCACTTGCCACCAGTTTGGCCATATTTCAGAGCTGCAACATCACTGGAGTGCCCAAAAGCACAAGGTGTGCAATACTCAGAGACATGGCCAAGGTAAGAAAGGCTGAAAGACGACCACCACTGAACAAGACACACAAGCTGAAACGTCAAGACTGGGCCAAGAAATATCTCAAGACTGATTTTTCTAAGGTTTTATGGACTGATGAAATGAGAGTGAGTCTTGATGGGCCAGATGGATGGGCCCGTGGCTGGATTGGTAAAGGGCAGAGAGCTCCAGTCCGACTCAGACGCCAGCAAGGTGGAGGTGGAGTACTGGTTTGGGCTGGTATCATCAAAGATGAGCTTGTGGGGCCTTTTCGGGTTGAGGATGGAGTCAAGCTCAACTCCCAGTCCTACTGCCAGTTCCTGGAAGACACCTTCTTCAAGCAGTGGTACAGGAAGAAGTCTGCATCCTTCAAGAAAAACATGATTTTCATGCAGGACAATGCTCCATCACACGCGTCCAAGTACTCCACAGCGTGGCTGGCAAGAAAGGGTATAAAAGAAGAAAATCTAATGACATGGCCTCCTTGTTCACCTGGTCTGAACCCCATTGAGAACCTGTGGTCCATCATCAAATGTGAGATTTACAAGGAGGGAAAACAGTACACCTCTCTGAACAGTGTCTGGGAGGCTGTGGTTGCTGCTGCACGCAATGTTGATGGTGAACAGATCAAAACACTGACAGAATCCATGGATGGCAGGCTTTTGAGTGTCCTTGCAAAGAAAGGTGGCTATATTGGTCACTGATTTGTTTTTGTTTTGTTTTTGAATGTCAGAAATGTATATTTGTGAATGTTGAGATGTTATATTGGTTTCACTGGTAATAATAAATAATTGAAATGGGTATATATTTGTTTTTTGTTAAGTTGCCTAATAATTATGCACAGTAATAGTCACCTGCACACACAGATATCCCCCTAACATAGCTATAACTAAAAACAAACTAAAAACTACTTCCAAAAATATTCAGCTTTGATATTAATGAGTTTTTTGGGTTCATTGAGAACATGGTTGTTGTTCAATAATAAAATTAATCCTCAAAAATACAACTTGCCTAATAATTCTGCACTCCCTGTAGTCATTGGTGCTGCCCAAGAGTAGTGGGAGTTTGAACGCAGTGCTAAATTCTGCATACTTGTATTTGCTTTTGTATTAAACAGCCATGACACAGTGCTGCCGCCTACCCCATGTGTAAACACAGTCACATTCCCACATACAACCCCCACACTTTATCACATTGAACTAACCACCACACAGTCACATTTGGCCAACCACCAAACAGTCAGACTCAGCCAATCCTACACACAAGGCGAGGGGAGAGTGAAGGAGGGGGATCACAAGTTTCCAGTTACACAGCTAATCCATACCTATGTTATCTGATAGTAGTGATTTTTTTTGCTACAGATGAAACCAATGCATTTTTTGTTATCTGATAGCATTTTTATTTTCTGGCTATAGACGTTTATTCAAACATATGTAATATCTCCTATTTAAATAAAAACAGTAAAACAGTCAAAGCAGTAAAGTAATGGTTGTTTTGAAATTCAAGTTCCATCACTAAAAGTTTTTTTTATCTATGCAGCAAATATCTCTCTCTCACAATCTGTTTTTCCAGTAAGATTTATGGCAAAAGTACTAAAATTCACTACCTACATTTGATATGTTTGATTCAAATGCATTCTTTATGCATCAAAGATCATCCTTTATGCAACCGTGATAACAAAGATGTTTAAAAAACGAACTACCTGTTTCCAGAGATAAAAGGTTTTGCACATAAAAGGAAGATGTGAAAACTCTTTAGAACTGCTTTGCCCCAACTCATCTACTGGCATTGGATTTTAAATGAACTATTCTGAGGTCTAAACGAACCACGTTAGGGATAAATGTTCATGCCAAAAGGCCTACAGTTATGGGATGTATTATTGAAACTATAAAGAAGCCCAAAGTGGTTTCCCCAACACTGCGCGCTCCTGCAGAAGTAACTTCACATCGAGGTTCATGCGTTATGGTTCGTGCCCATGGTCTCTATGGCACTGAGTAGGTAAGGCTCCCTCCGCTGTGAGTCCTTCCCCTGGTGTAAAGAAACAACAAAGGTGTTAGTACATTGCACAACTATAGTGAAAACTGTAGGAATATAGTGAAAATGACATACCCTAATGAATAATTTTAAAACTTAAGTTTTATTAATTCAAAATATATACAGTAAATATATCTAAGAACGAAATGCTACTTGGTGAGCCAGCTACCCCGAGAGGATGAGGTGAGCCAGAGATGTTATTTCCCCAAATTTAGAGTGATGCTTTCCAAATCCCAAGGTCGGTAGCTCTTATAAGAGCTGGTGATTATAGCTGGTATAGCATTTCCCTACAAACATGAGATGAGACTCTATGATGAAGGTAAGCAGGAACTGGTTTATTGGTAGCCACACTGGGTTTTTATGTCAATCCCCATTCAAGGGGCACTCCCCTCTGGACCTGAGTAGACTACAGTAAAAACATATACACAATCAAACTGGCTCTCAGGTCCAGGACACCCCCATACAAAATAGTCCCTCCTCTGTACTTGGGAGATAATTGAGTCAAACACTGTACTAAACTCAATTATCTCCAGGCACAGAAAAACATAATTTTGACAACATGTTAAAAATACCCTCAAAACACATGGAAACCCCAATATAGTCATATCACCTGAGAGCCCCGATATTGGGGGACCAACATATCGAAAAATCACGAGATCGGATCAGGGATTCAGGATTTCCAGTTCGGCTGACCGCACAAGAGGTTTTTGCCCCAAAAGGGTTCCATAAAATCAGGCTGTGCGGTCATTCTCTTTCAGGAGGGAAAAATATAATATAAGTACCTAATTTAATGTTTCGGGAGTATAATCAGTCTTTATTCCTTGTTCGGGAGCTTCCTCCCACTGAACGCCATTCAGTTCTCACGTATTTTACCGAACTTCTATGGAGGTGGAAGTTCTAGCAGTGTTTGCGCCGTCGAGTGCCCAAGTTGAGTTCCATGCACTCGATGACGAAACACCACTGTATGTGTTTGCGATTAAAGATGGCCGACCGCTCAGAATTTTGGTATAATTGCGGTTACTGAGGTGCGAACAAAAGAGAAAAGGGTCAATGAGTGTGCCTGGCTGTTCGGTAGTTTGTTCGGTATACAAAATAGATAGGTCACAGGTGTTCAAGGAGTTCGTAACGAACTATGCAGGGTATAAAAATAACCACAAATTAACAGCATGTAATCCAGTGATAGGGAATCCGTCACACATGGGTTATCTCAGATATTGCCCAGATTGTGGAGACAATTAACTGTATCCAAGGTAAAGGCAGATCACATCTGTTGTAACAAAAAAATTAGTTACAAATGGAAAAAACCCATGTAACAAAACAAATGTGGTAATCACACTCACCCAAGGCTCAGGTTGGAGCTCACAGTCTGGTCTTGCATAACAACTTAGTAAGATGCTCCTCTAAATAGAGAGTAAAAGCCAAACAGATATTGATCGGCAGGAGGGGTTAACGAGTTAACTACGGCAGGAGGGAAATATGCCTAAGCTGCCTATATGAACCTGAGAGAGAACCCCCCCTCCCCCTAGATACCACCAACCCCCACTAACTATTGGCTGTTCCTAGCAATCTTCATGATTCTAACTGAAACTAAAAGTGCTGGTTAACGTAACTACCAAGATCAGGAACAGCACAAAAGCCGTACTAAAGCTAAAAAATACAAATGGATCTTGTACTTTCCTTTGCTCTTTGATAAGTCAGCAAGTATATACGTATCATATGGTAAATGATAATTGTACGCTCCAATGAGGAAAGTCAGTAGAGCCCCTGGCACCCGTTTCGCACAGTGGTAGTGTCACGGGTGGCGGTATGGAAACCAGGACCCCTGAGTGCCTGATGAGAAGTTGGGAGTCTTCAGCGTGGAAGTGGATTTATCATGGCCTGGTGCAGGGTAACCACACGCCCCCTGGTGTTGAGCACCTGCGTTTGTGTGGCCACATACCAGGTCCCTGATAAAGCTACTGTGGATCCTAAGAGCTAGGAGCTTGATATACAGACCTCCCAGGAACTGGAAAGGGGGGGTTTGCAGCAGACATGCATCCAGTACAGAAACAAGGCAAGTCTAATTGTACAGCGCTGCGGAATCTGTGTGCGCTTTATAAATTGCAATAATAAATAATAATAAATAAATAAGACTAGGATAGACAACAAACAAGAAAACAAGACAGAACTAATAGAACCCAGAACCAGAGAAGGATAGGAAGCTAAACCCAGAACATGTACACAATACATTAGGGAGACATAGACATAACATGGGCAGGACTGGACAGGACTGTACATGGACTCGGAATCAAAACTAAAACAAGACAAGATATGCTAGGCAAAACAAGAGGAAAAAAAACTAAGCACTATATATGAAAATCATGGGGATTTAGTTACATTATATGATCATACATTGCATTAGCCTGCCAACAACACCAATGTACCCCATATCTGGCAGGTCCTACTCTGCCTAATGTATGCTAAAAGAACCATAAGAAACACATATAGCACTTACCTGCAAGAAAGGACAGAAGACTTGATCAACTGCCTGCAGGCTCCAACTGAAACAAAAGGAATCATGGAAAAGGAACGGGTGTGGCAACATAAAACAAACATTTAAAGGAACCCTGGAGACTGGGAATTCCCGGGACGGAATACAGGAATGAACCCAGAAAAACCCAGCATAAAGAAAACCAGACATGGAATAGAAAACCAGAAAAACCAAGAACAACTAAACTAGAATTGTAAAAAGAGTACTGGATACCAGAAGCCAAGGCCAGACATCTCTGCAGAACATGGCATGATGTAACAGGTAGCTCATCAGAGGGGAACTGACTTATGGTGCACCAGATTTAAATATGGAGTTTTTCATTCTGACTGGATCCGAAAAATTTCTAAATCGGAAATGAAGATGTTTGATTGACAGATACAACCTCCAATCTGGAATACTTACAAAGATGTCAAAAGTATTTAACCCTTGCTTTACACAAATACAATACGAAGCAGGGAATAACTAAGAGATCAAGTCAATTAGACCAACTATGTAGAATAAGTATGTTAATACACTAAAGTAAAAAAAAAAATTAAAAATAGAAAGGCTCTCTCGAAATCAAACATTGAGTAATCTAAATAGGAAAAAAGAAACAGTTGATTTGAGGGTTGGGTAAAATCTCAATCCCAACCAAATATGTTTAGATAAATATTAAATCTCACTGTGGGTCTAGAATTAGAGTGTTGTTAAAATTTGACCTATAACCAGTGATTATATATTTCCCATAGTAGCGTTAAAAATTGCTAATTTTACATGTGTTTATTCAAACACTTGATTAGGGATCGGATATAAGCATTTGGGCTATTATGAAACGAAGGTAAGTTTGCATAAAAAATGTAGCTATGTATGAAATTCTGGTCATTCATATGTACACTATATTTTATGGTGCTATAGAATGATAATGGTGGACATCAAAGAAGTTTAGAAATAATTACACTGTTTCACTGGGATCAGATGGAACGGACACCCCATCCCAAATATAGAAGTATCAAACCTAGTGCAATATAATCAAAAATACAATAAAACATGGTCTAACATTAATGTAGGGTAATAACTGCTTGATCCAAGGATAAATCTGACTGCCATTCTGGGGTCAAGAAGGAATTTTTTTTCTAGCTTGTTGCAAAATTGGAAGTGCTTCAAACTGGGGGTTTTTTTTGCCTTCTTTTGGATCAACAGCAAAAAACAAAAGTGAGGAAGGCTAAACTCGATGGACGCAAGTCTCTATGTAACGTTGACAGTTAGCTATGAATATCCTTCGTATCTAATAGAAGAAATTAATGCACCACATGTTATTTAATAGGACATGACATAAAAGTCAAATCTATCTATAAGGTTAGAGAATAAATGACAAGTACTGCCCTAACACGTATAGGTGGTTAAAATAAAGCTGTAATGTGGAATAAATGTTACCTGCTCTTACAACCCAGATGGGAACTGAACAGCTGGTCGATAGTTTCTTTGTGTACGAGCTTTTCTCAAGGAAGCAAAGAGAGACAATTTAAAGATAGTCTGTTATGAATGTAGTCAGAATCATGTTAACATACATTTAGTCTGTATCAATTGTGAATAAATGGAGTGAAGTTAAACTCCTCTTTCAATCCATTAGGTGTCAATGTTTTAAAACGGTATATCCACATTTACTTTTTTTTTAGCAAAGCCAAATTAAAATTGCCTTTCTAGAATTCATATTGAATATTCCCGTGGTAGTTCCACCAGCAAGGGCATGTCTCCACTGGGCCTCAGGTGTAGCAGTACTCTCGAGAACTGGTATTTTTACTTAATATATGGCATTAAACTTTGTAGCGGTTAGGGTGGGCTTCTATCTCCACCTGTTCAGGCTCTTATGAGCCTCAGATCATGGTTATTTACACTTGAGCGTTATCTCTGTAGGAGCTCTTCTCAAAGTATATTAGTAGGAGGTTTAGCAATTATTCACTATTACTATAAGTTTCTGTTAGTGCAACCATTAATTCTCAAAGTATGTTACACTTGCAGATTAGTTGTGCTTACTCTAAGTTTTCTACATTTACCAGTATGTACTACTTGTCTCGGTACTCCAGCTACATACAGTGGTCTATTTTTTTTGTTTTTCTTTCTTCTCAGCAACATTTTATTCATATCTCTCCATAACTACTAATGCTTTGTTTCAATTATAGTCCCCTTTTAGCACTTTTAAACCTTTGTTTGCCTGGCATTATTACTTTGCACCTATACATTTTTGGTTTTATATATTATAATAATAAAATATATGGTGCATATTCTGGCATTTCAGAGGATCAGAGTGGCAATCAATACAATATAACTACAGTCATACTTTTTTTTTCTTACCTTATGGGTTCCCACAGCGTGTTACAACCAGTCTTTAAAAATAAAAAATAAAAAGATTCTGTGCCATGGATACTTATTTATTGTTTGTGTTTAAATGGAATATTCTTGTACACTAATTTTGGGCGGTCTGCTGCTGTGGTGTGTGTAATCTTTATGTGAATTCCGTTAGGTATCTTAATAAGTTGTATTTATATGTGATCTTAGATGCATGTTATTTTGGTAATATATACATATATACATATGGCTATTAGAGATGTCGCGAACCGTCCGCGAACTTCCCGCGAACGGTTCGCCGCGGTTCGCCACGAACCGTTCGCGGCGAACTCCAGTCAGCTGACACATCCTGGCCAATCTCCAGCAGACCCTCCCTCCCAGACCCTCCTACTTCCTGGACAGCATCCATGTTGAAGACAGCTTCAACATGGATGCTGTCCAGGAGGTGGGAGGGTCTGGGAGGGAGGGTCTGCTGGAGATTGGCAGGGATGTGTCAGCTGACCGGAGTTCGCCTGTGGCGAACCGTTCGCGGGAAGTTCGCGGACGGTTCGTGACATCTCTAATGGCTATATGTTGGTGTTTGTATTTTTAATTCTCAGTACTGCTTCTAGGTGTTATCTACCTTTAAAAAAAAGCTATATATATATACTTTTTTGTTATTTGACAACAGGTTTCGTAGACCTATACTACTCTTCAAGGCTCACGGTATGTCCAACCATTTGTGGTTAGGTTTTAGGTGTTTCTTTTGCTAAGTCATAGGATGTTGCATTGTTATAAAGTGCGAGTTGAGATTGTATCTTGTATGTTTTTCTTGGAAATTAGGATTTTTTTTATCTTTCAGCTTTATAAGCACTGGGCATATCAGCCGTTTCTAGGTAAGCATTCAACTGCTCATTACAGTGCGTATCAGGTTACCTTCTAGGCACAGCCTAAACTACGTAAGTAATCAGGCACATTACATGTTGGCTTTTATCTCTTTACAAGGAATTTCACGAGGCTAACACTCATGCTCCTCCACGAGGTATTTCGCTCCATGCCCCAAATCAAAGCTAGTCACCTCTCTCTCTAGGGTCTCACGTGTCACTCTCTAGCAGCTCACCTGTCACTACTTCATATTTACCTCCTGTATAATTATTGTTTTAGAATTTTTTGTTATCTGACAACAGTTTTCATAGACCAATACTACTCTTGGAGGCTCACGGTATGTCCAACCATTTGTGGTTAGGTTTTAGGTGTTTCTTTTGCTGTCATAGGATGTTGCATTGCTGTAAAGTTTGAGTTGAGGTTGTATCTTGTATGTTTTTCTTGGTTTTTATGAATTTTTTATCTTCCAGCTTTATAAGCACTGGTCATATCAGCCGTTTGTAGGTAAGCATTCAACTGTTCATTAGCATGCGTATCAGGTTACCTTCTCTGCATGGCCTAAACTACTACGTAAATAATCAGGCACATTACATGTTGGCTTTTATCTCTTTACAAGGAATTTCACAAGGCTAACACTCATCCTCCTCCAAGAGGTATTTCGTCCCATGGCCCAAATCAAAGCTAGTCACCTCGCTCTCTAGGATCTCACCTGTCACTTTCTAGCGTCTCACCTGTCACTACTTTATATTTACCTCCTGTATAATTATTGTTTTATATAGATTTTTCCTTATTCTTATCAACCAAGGAGTTAGGTTGTATCTCCCCTGCATGAGGTCCATTATATTTTTATTATATTTCCACTTGCTAATTTGTAGTTTCAGTCACTTAGATGGCATCATGAATAGATGTATTTTATCATTTTCATTAGAGTTTTTTTTCTTGTCACAAAGCATAGTTGGTTACTTTATTCTTTGGTTAGGGCCTCACCTGTTAATATATTCTCCCTATACTACTTCTCCTTTAGAGAAGTGACGGTACAGCTACATAACTAATAGCTTAGACTTCAGACTTCAGTTTCTTATGCTCACAAGCATTCATCCAGCACTTTATATTCTCAGTTGTTACCAGTCACCTCTTTGGGATTATTTAGTTCACCGATAACTCTTATCACTCTCTATGTTATTCACATAGTCACAGCCAGGCACTATAAACATGGCTTTTCCTGCGACATTAAGTGCACAGCTTGTCTTCAATCTTACAGGTATGTATTTTGTAGGTTTTGCTGTTTCTGTAAGGCAATTTTCCATCCTCCATGTTTGAGGTATTCGACTTATGGCCCAAATCATAGTTACCTGTCTCACCTCTTCAGTCAGGGCCTCACCTACCACTATTGTCACTTTGTGTAACAATGATCAGTCTTAGTTTGTTGTTTGTTAGAATATGCCAAAGTAAGGCAGGTCTTTTTTCTTCAGGTACTCATTCCCCTTTTTAAGGGAAAACTTATCCCTTCCCACATCTCCAGCTCAAGGTCACAACTCAGGTAACCCTTGCTCCCTAAGATCCTGGCTGGTGCCTAGTTTAAGAGCCAAACTCAGATGTAGACAAAGACCTCTCTCTGCTAGTGCTAGGAGGGCAAAACTCTACTGTCTTCTCAAGTGTGCCAAGGTCCGGTAGCAGGAAAAAAGGGTGCAGTGCTACTAGTGTGGAAGAAATACATGGATTAACCAATTAAGCACGGAAGCAATTGTACACATTATAATCAAAACAAAACCTGGAATTTGATCTATATGTCTGTTTAACCATAATTTACCTCTTTTATATTAAGTACATCGACACTTATTATATATTATTATTATTATTATTGCGATTTATATAGCGCCAACAGATTCCGTAGTGCTTTATATATATATATAATTTTGTTCAGGAGAAACATTTCACATCAAATATTCATATATGAAACAATTTAATATGAATAATATCTAAAACATTTTGAGAAATTAAGACATTTTAGAAGTTATTTTTCAAGTTCTGCATGGCATTTTAACTGTGAATGGCATAATACTGTTGTATTATATTAATACAGTAATAAATTACACATATTTGCATTCAGCAATGTCTCACGCGTACAACAGTACCCCTCATGTACAGGTTTTATGGGGTTTTGGAACATTACATGGCTTTTACATATTGAATCTTACCAGCTTGGTTTGCTGGGTCTATGTTGCCTTTGAGACCAAGTGACAGCCCAGGAATGAAAACTATGGGGTTATGTCCAGTCTGTTTTAGTAGCCACTTAGTCACAAACCCCTGCCAAACTTAGCGTTTATATTTTCTTTTTTGCATTTTTCACAAATAAACTTCCTTTTCACAAATGATATCATCAGCATTATACATCTTACTGCTCTAAAACTCTCATACTTGTGTTCAGTAATGCCTCACAAGTGCAACAGTAGCCCCCAGTGTACAGGTTTCATGGTGTTTTGGAAAGATATCAGGGTCATTTATAAGACTTGCCCATTTCCATTTTTGCACATTTGAGACCATATTGCAGCCCAGGAATGAGCAATACCTCCATCATGGCATAATGTTTGAAAAAGTAGACAACCAAGGGTATTCAAAATGAGATTTGTCCACAAACACTGGCCGAGGTTCATATTGTTTTTTTTTTGCATTTTCTTTTCACAAAAACTGCTTTTTCACTGATGATTTCAACGTTGTGATATACTATAAAGTTTTGAAATAGAAGTAGTTGTGTTCAGCAAAGTCTTCAGAGTACAACGGTACCCCTGTGTATGGTGTTATGGTGTTTTGAAAAGTTACAGGGTTAAAATTAGGTATTGCAAATTAAATCCTCTGAACTTTCTACCTGGGTTATCAGGTTGGCCCCTCCAATTGTAATTCATAAAATCACATAATTATGTAAAAATAAAACATAAATATACCTTAAATTTAAATATATATATATATATATATATATATATATATATATATATATATATATATATATATATATATATATATATAAAAATATTTTTATGGATTTTATATAAATATTGCCAATGCCATGGAATACGCTTTAGGTCTTCCCTGCCGGTGGATGTCAGTGGGGGAAGAGCGTAGACGGAGCTGATCTAGCGGCGCAGGCCATCGGCGCTGGACCCAGGTAAGTGACAGAAGAGGTTATTAACCCACGGGGGTGGGCCTTGACAGAGGGGGAAGCTATAGTTCCAGGAAAAGGAGTTTGCTATTACTCCTGTTTATATAGTTTCATCAGCAGTTATCAAGGATATTGTCACAGGAAAAAGTGTGAATCTGGTATCACTATTATTTGCTTTGCACAATGTCATTGAAAACAGTGCCTACTCTTATGGAGACTTTGCAGTTCTTTTGAAAGCTACGGACTCGAAATTAAATAAAAAACCTAGCCATCCGTGAATTTGTGTTAGCGTTTAGCCTCTACAGACACTTAATTTGTTTTGTCTACTCCCATACAAGAGAAACTTAATTTGAATATGTAAAAACTGGTGTTTCTAAGGCACAAGTATGATGGCATGGCTTTCTATGACAATCACATATCATTTTCAACTAAAGTAGCAACTGCACTTGCACAATTTAATATCAAAACTGAATCAGTTGGACACCAAACTATACTGCAGGCATTTTGCAGGCCTAAAAGGCCCAGTGTATGCTGTTAGCCAGTCCTTCTCACCCAAGGCCATATTTTCAAATACCAGTAAACCTGAGCAGAGTAAATTAAAAAACAAATTAGGATGCCATATGGTGCTCCTTGGTAAAAGCCAAGTCAACATATTGAACACAGCAAGCTGCACGTTTCATGCTTGTAGGTTACTTTAACGTCTGCACCATTTGGTTACTTTAATGTTTGTTACAACGTTTGTTACCAAATGTTTACTGGCTCATTCCAGGAATACGGGCCCTAGCAGATTTTTTTTCCATGTCAATGACATACTGAACCAGATGTTTGCATCACAACCCTCACCCTCACTGACCTGGTTTCAGTGTTTTCCAATGGGGTTTACACAGTGATGATCTTTCTTCCAATGGGTTCTTTAGAATACAAAAGTCTGCCATCTGCCACAAACGATCCTAAAACAGTTGATGTACTACTAAGTACTGACTTTAAAAAATTGCAGCATGTAAACTCCTCTTTGTACACCCATCGTGGCATCTTCGTGGTATAAAGTAAAAGGAACTATTACTTGTATTACTTTTCTAAACTCACCTTTGGGGCTTAAAGTAGTCTTAGGCTTTTTGACATATTTACAGAATCGTTATGTTGGTTACTTTTAAACTCATGCAGTTGTCCAACAGTGATGTTCTGTTTGTTGAGCCTCCACAATATTCACCAAAAAAAAGTTAAAATTCTGCATTAACATTGTTCCAAACTCTTTGTGTATCTATCTCCCATAAAAATAAAAAAACAGAAGGTCCAGCAACACAGTACTTTTGCCCACCAGTCTTCCCAAAGACAAAGTAAATTGCATTTTAGACACGATCACATTATTACTTAATTCAAATCACTGCATTTGTAAACAGCTAGAGTTGTTACTAGGCTCTCTCTATGAGAATTATTCCACATGGAAAATCTGTTTCCAAACTATTAGATTTATTCACACTTCTCTGACAATGACGCCAGAGTTAGCTTGGACATCTCAGCTAAAGCAGATCTACATATGTGGGCCAGGTTTTTGGCAGATCTGAAGTTGACAAACTATGTGTATTTCACAAATTACAGCTGAATACCTTATTGTGTGGCCGTCAGTACAGGATTTGCTGCATTTTATCAGGACAATTGGCTGATTAGTCAGTAGCAGGTACAAACTAAGCATCTCAAAATTTAGAGAACTTCAGCTTTATTCAAAATCATCCTGATAGTAGCACTCTTGGGGCAATAGCTGGACAGGTCAAACAGTTGGATGCTTTTCAGATATTCAGACAGTGAAACTCTTTAAA
>OW240918.1:65059306-65123629 GCA_933207985.1 Pelobates cultripes | reverse complement strand
CCAAAATCCTTCTAGATCAAGGATCAGTTGACCATGTACATCAAGGGTACCCAAAAACTAGATCCCCAGATGGTTTAAAACTACAGCTTCCATAATGCTTTGTCTTCTAAAGGCATGCAAATCCTTATGAGTTGTAGTTCTAATAACATATGAGGATCTACCTTTTGGGCACCCCTGTTGTAGATACATCAAGGCTAAAGGTTGAAGTGATTGTAACTGTCACATTAAAGATTGTGTTGCAAAACATTTCTTCTTTATCTAGGATTGTTTGTTGTCTGAATGTGTCACCTCCAATGGTGAAAAGAGTAATAAGAAACAGAAGTTAATGTTTGAAGAACATGACATTTTCATACATAAGTTAAATTATGCTCCAAGCACCATAACTACTACAGCATGATGTACTGGTAATGATGCCAGGAGTGCCCTGGCATCCCCTAGGGTAAGTAATCTAATCATTTTCAAGTGGTTTGACAACTTACCTGGGATTCACTGGACACTGGTCAAAGCATTCGGGAGAGGCAGAAACTTCTGCATGCATCCTCTGTGCACATCTGAGCTATGCCCTGCAGTGCAAGACCAGCTCACTTTCAGCCAATGATTTAAACCCTACATTACCAGAATAAGCTCAGTGCAAAGAGCTTATGGCTCTGTAGAGCACTGTGGTGGATATGGTGTTGGAGTATTTCTTTAAAGGAACACTCATCCAATGTGAGTAGTCAAGCTATTCTAGAACATTTTAACTTCTTACTTCTGCTGATCTCAGCAGCTTCCCACCTCCAATACAGCCTTTAGTAAGCAGGACGTTCTGAGCTAAGCCCGTTGGTGCAGAGATGAGCTTGTTTGATGAAAGCAATCAGCTGATACTGTCAGCCAACAAACTACTCCTGAACTGTGTGACCTAGCAAAGGAGATGTAGTTCTAAACAGGAGCTTCGAGCTCTTCAGACAGCTGCACCCAGGAGAACCAATGCAGGAAGCCAAGTCTAAAATGGTCTAAATTCTTACATTGGCAAAGTGTCAGGGCATTCCTGACACCATAACCATTACAGTTTGCTGTAGCGTTTATGGTGCTTGGAGTTTTCCTTTAATGTACATAGTTAGAGAGTTTAGCAGTAACATATACATTGTTAAAATAAGGCAAAATTAGTTCCTAGATGAGCAAAAATATTTGAAGAGTATGACATTTTAACCCTAGAGCTGCAGTGCCTTCAATATATAGAAAATGTACTATACACATATATGTATGTATGTATGTATGTATCTCAAATCTGTACTGTGATCAGCCACAACATTAAAGCCAGTGACAGACTACTGACGTGAATAACATTGATTATATTGTTATAATGGAACCTGTCAAGGGGTGGATATATTGGGCAGCAAGTGAACAGTCCATTCTTGAATTTCATGTGTTGGAAGCAGGAAAAACGGTCAAGCAAAAAGATCTGAGTGATACTGAAAAGGGTCAAAGAGTAATGGCTAGGTGACTGCGTCAAAGCATCTCCAAACCTGCAAATCTTGGGGGGGGGGGAGGTGTTCCTAGTATGTAGTGGTTAGTAGACAACTAACTGGAATCAGGGTCATGGCTACGTGGGTGAAGTCTGAAGTCTTGTGGAGTCCATGTCATGATGCACCAGACCTGTTTTGTCAGCACGAGGCATGATATTAGACAGGTGGTTTGAATGTGTATATACAGTAATAAACATATGAATAAACACATTAAATGGACACTATAGACACCTAGATAATTTCAAGTCATTGAAGTGGTCTGGGTGCACTGTCCCTGTTCCCATAACCTTGCAATGTAAAACATTGTAGTTTCAGAGAAACTGTAATGTTTGCATTACAGGGTTTAGAGTTTAGACAATCCCTACTGCCTGTCTAAACAGGTTACCTTCCTCCAAAATAGACTGTCTTCCTCCTAACTAGCCACCTTACCTCAATGTCAGCTACACATGCCACCTTACTCCCTTTTCCCTGTTCTCAGCCATCCACCTTTCACCAAAGCACTTCCGAAATTCGCCACTTTGGTTCGGTTTGGCACTGCCGAAATTCAGGACTTCGGTAATTTGGCACTTCTGGACTTCGGCCCCTTGGCACTTCGGCACGTCTGGACTTTGGCACTTCTGGACTTCGGCACTACAGGACTTTGGTACTTCAGGTGTAGGGTTAGGGGGAGGGTTATGGTTGGGTTCTGGGTAGGGTTAGGAGTATGGTTAGGGTTGGTTTAGCAGTAGGAGTAGGGTTAGGGTAGGGATAGGGTTAGGAGTAGGGTTAGGGTTAGAAGTAGGGTTAGGGTTGGGTTAGGGTTAGAGTTGGGTTTGGAGTAGGGTTAGGGTTGGGTTAGGGTTGGGTTAGAAGCAGGGTTAGGGTTGGGTTAGGGTTAGGATTAGGGTTAGGGATGGATTAGGATCACTTCTGGACTTCAGCACTTTGGCACTTCGGCACGTTGGGACTTTGGCACTTCGGCAGTTCGGGAAATCGGTACTTCAGGTGTAGGGTTAGGGGTAAGGTTATGGTTGGGTTAGGGATAGGGTTAGCAGTAGGGTTAGGGATGGTTTAGCAGTAGGAGTAGGGTTAGGGTAGGGTTAGGGTTGGGTTAGGAGTAGGGTTAGGAGTAAGTTAGGGTTGGGTTAGAAGTAGGGTTAGGGTTAGGTTAGTGTTTGGTTATGTTGGGTTAGGAAAAGGGTTAGGGTTAGGTTAGGGTTAGGAGTAGGGTTAGGGTTAGAGTTAGAGTTGGGTTAGGAGTACGATTAGGTTAGGGTTGGTTTAGCAGTAGGAGTTGAGTTAGGGTTAGGAGTAGGGTTAGGGTTAGGAGTAGGGTTAGGAATAGGGTTAGGGTTAGACTTAGTATTAGGGATAGAAGTAGGGCTAGAGTTGGCTTAGGAGTAGGGTTAGGGTTAGGTTAGTAGTAGCATTTCGGCACTTCGGAAATTCGGAAATTCGGTTCGGCATTTCCAAAATTCGGCACTTTGACACTTCGGAAATTCGGCAATTCGGAACTTCGGCAATTCTGTTTGGTTCAGAATTCGGCAATTCGGCACTTCGGCAATTCGGTTCAGTTCGGACTTCGGAAATTCAGCAATTCGGCACTTGGGCCATTCAGAAGCATCTGAATGTCCAAATGTCCGAAATTCATCCGAAATTCAATTCGGACCGAACCGAATTGCACATGTCTAGAAAGCAGTCCGCTCCTCCTTTTCCTACAGAGCTCCTCAATTATAGAACGACCTCCCGCACACTTTCAAATCTTCCCCAGGCATAAAATCCTTTAAGAGATCCCTCTCTACATATCTCAAAACAGAATGCACCTGTTATGGTTGATTATATATTTCTTACCTGTTATATGTTAAATTTTGTATATATTGTGTATTAATAGTATTATTGTATTTTATTGTACTCTGTTGTATCAATGCAATGTTTTGTGGACCCAGGACATACTTGATAATGAGAGAAATCTCAAGGTATCCTTCCTGGTAAAATATTTAATAAAAAAATAAATAATGCATGAATGTATCTACATATGTCTCTGTGTGTGCATGACTGTTTGCATGTGTGGCTATATTGAAGTGTGTTTGATTGTGTGTGACAAATGTTTCAAATTAACCTAGTAGAAACTAGGCACGTGCATGGGGAAAATTTTCAGTTCGGTTCGGCATTCCGAAATTCAGGACTTTGGCAATTCGTGACTTCAGCAATTCAGGACTTCGGCACTTCGACACTTCGGAACTTCAGCACTTTGGCATTTCGACACTTCGACAACTTCGGCACTTCGACACTTTGGAATTTCGGCATTTCGGAATTTCGGGACTTCGGCACTTCGAGACGTCTCTTGCAGCCGCTTAGTAGATAACTCCCTAATTCCCACGGTACTAGGGAGTATCTACCAAAAGGCTGAAAGATCTAAATACTAAGTAATTCATTAATTAGTATTAGTACAGTTTGCCCCTACTCGCTATACCGTGAGTAGGGGCATGTCCATTAAACAGCTGCTCACTGTTAAAAAAAAAAAAGGGTCACCCCTCCCTAATGTCATCCCCCCTGACCCTCACCCCTGAGCAGTGGGTGGGGGCCCTAAATTCCAATAAGGGGGGGACCTAATGTCCTCCCCCTGGCCCCCACCCCTGAGCGGTGAGTGGGGGCCCTAAATTAGAATAAAGGGAGGCCTAATGTCCTCCCCCTGTCCCCCACCCCTGAGTAGTGGGTGGGGGCCCTAAATACCAATAAGGGGGGCCTATTGTCCTCCCCCATGGCCTCCACACCTGAGTGGTGGGTGGGGGCCCTAAATACAAATTTACCCTCCCCCCCCCCAGGTGACTAGGAGTCCCCAAATCCCTAGTCACCCCTCCCCCCAAAAATTAACCCCTACCTACTCCCCTCACCCTAAAAATAATGAAGGGGGACCATTAACTAAGTACCTGTAAAAAATAAATAAAATAAAACTTACCATTTGATGTTTTCTTTCTTCTAAAATCTTCTTTTTTCAGCCCCAAAAAAGGCCAAATAAAAATCCATAATAACCAACGCATGTTTAAAAAAAAAAAGCAAAACTGTGCACAAAAAAATAAAATAATCAATCGTCACCCATGGAGGGCTCTGCACAGACTGAGCTCTGCAGGGCGGGGGAAGGCTTATAAAGCCTTGCCTCACCCTGCAAATAGGCTCAGAGCACTCTGATTGGTGGGTTTAAACCATCCAGTCAGAGTGCTCTGACAGGTAAATGAAGAGACTAACAGGTAAGTCTCTACATTTTCCTGTCACAGTACTCTGGTTAGCTTGACATCCACCAATCAGAGTGCTCTGTGTCATTTTACACAGTGTAGGAAAGTTCTTTGGGCTTTTCCCACGCTGTGTAATTTGACTCATAACAACACTCTGATTGGTGGATTGAAAGTAACCAATCAGAGAGTTATGAGTCAAATTACACAGCGTGGGAAAAACATCAAATGGTAAGTTTTATTATTTTTACAGGTACTTAGTTAATGGTCCCCCCTCATTATTTTTAGGGTGAGGGGGGTAGGTAGGGGTTAATTTATATTGGGGGGTGACTAGGGCTTTGGGGACCCCAGGTCACCTGGGGTGGGGGCTTAAATTTTTATTTAGGGCCCCACCCGCCGCTCAGAGGTGGAGGCCAGGGGGGAGGACAATAGGTCCCCCCTATTGGTATTTAGGGCCCCCACCCACCGCTCAGTGGTGGGGGCCATGGAGAGGACATTAGGTCCACCCCCTTAATTGGTTTTTAGGGTCCCCACCCACCGCTCAGGGGTGGGGGACAGGAGGGAGGACATTAGGTCCCACCCCTTATTTTATTTTAGGGTCCCCAACCGCCGCTCAGGGATGGGGGCCAGGGGAGAAGACAATAGGTCCCCCCCCTATTCTTATTTAGGGCCCCCACCCACTGCTCAGGGGTGGGGCCGGGGGGAGGACAATTTGCCTCTCCCCATTATTTTACTTTAGGGCCCCCACCAACCGCTCATGGGTGGGGCCAGTTGGAGGACAATTGGTTCACCCACCCATTATTTTACTTTAGGGCTCCCACCCGCCACTCAGGGGTGGGGGCAGGCGGGAAGGACAATAGGCCCCCCATTCTAATTTAGGGCTCCCACCCGCCGTTCAGGGGTGGGGGCCGGAGGGGGCATTAGGTCCCCCCTTCAGGTTAGAAGCCCTACTCGCGCGGCACGGGTGGGGGCTCAGGAGGGGGGACGTACAGGCTGCTCACTGTTTACTAGACACGCCTCTACTCATGGTATAGCGAGTAGGGGCATAATTTACTAATACTAAGTACTCTTTACTTAGTATTAGTACATTTGGCTGAAAGACCAATTTAGGTTTTCCAGCCTTTTAGTAGATAGCTCCCTAATACCATGGAAATTAGGGAGTTATCTACTTATTCATTCCTGTCATTCCATTGACTGGCTAAGTAACTTATATTTTATATGAATGTGTGTTACTTGATTGTAACACACATTCATGTTACTTGACTGTTACTTGATTGTTGTCAGTGTTGCAAATGCTTACTCCTGAATCCTGGATATGTTTGTATACTTTTTATTTAAAATTGTAGACATTGTAACATTCTTCTTCTTCTACTGGGTAAGTATATTTGAACTTAGGCAATACTGTGAAGAATTCTATAGGTCTCCAATTAACTCACGTGATTGACGCAGAACATCTGATTTTTCTTGATCTGAATATTAAAATTCTACCTGATGGGGCCATTGAAACTGAGCTATACAGCAAACCTACAGCAACAAATAGTCTATTAAATTGGAATAGCCACCATCCAATTAAATTCAAATCTAGTATTCCCTATGGACAATACCTCAGGGCTAGACGCAACTGTTCCAATGATGAAACCTTCCATCAGGAAGGGAAAACTTTAAGAATGATGTTCAAACAAAAAGGATACCCCAACAGATCATTAAAAAGAGCATACCAACAAGCAGTGGCTAAAAACAGAAGTGAGAGCTTACACACTAACAGACAAGAGTCAGATTCTCATATTATTCATTGTATTGGGACGTTTGATCAAGACTGGGAACCAGTTTTACAAATTATGTCTCATAATTGGCCGATCCTCAATTATGATAAGGACCTTAAGGAGAACATCAGTAAGTTTCCTAACATCACTGCTCGCAGGGCCAAGAGTTTACGTGACTACCTCGTTCATATCCATACTGAACCCAGTAACCATACTCCAACCTGGCTAACCCCTGTTGCAGGTGTCTACCAATGTGGCCATTGTAAGGCCTGCAAACATATCAGACCTTCTACAACCGTTCTAACTACTATTACGATGAGAGAATATAAAATCCTACAATTCATCAACTGTAAATCCACCAAAGTTATATATCTTATAACTTGCAGCTGCAAAATTCAATACATTGGCAAAATTTACCAACAGTTCAAAAGAAGGATTCTTCAACATATATGCTCAATTTCTAATCCGAATATCTCTACTCCAGTGTCTAATCATGTTAGGTTACATCACGGTGGTGATTCAACTCACCTTACTTTCCAGGCTATTGAAATGGTAACCATGAACTCTAGGAAGGCAATTTTAATAAAATACTGCTAATGAAGAAATCAAGGTGGATCTATCACTTTAAAACTCTAGCCCCAAATGACCTTAATGAAGAGTTCAATTTTATCCATAAATAAACCTCTAAATTCAGATTCAGGTTCAACAATTGTGATTTCATATTTTGTTTATATTATCTAATTCTATATAATGTTGTGATCATTCAATAGGACTTAATGTGGATCTATCACTTTAATTACAAATGACTCTCATGTAATTTCCTAATTGTAAATAAACCCTTTATTATTTTTTACTCTTTCTTATCATATCTTTTAAACTTTTATTGAAGTCTTCATGCTATCACAATGATCATCTTAATATCTATAACTGCTGGTTCATTCAGTCCGGTTATTTTTCCAATAAGACTGATATTCTTTCACTGAATCTCATAAATTAGATATCAACACTCCCTGTTATCTTAGAATCCTTCTTATGGATATACAGATTCATATCGGTTTATATTAATCATCATGTCCTAGCACTTATATTTTACTAAACTCTATCAACAGGACATTAATATGTATTGTGCCTCATTAGAGTCTATTATATTGCTATACAGTTTACATCTGCCTTTTAATATATATATTACCATCTTGTCTCTAAATTTTATGTCAAAGTTTGTCACCCGCTGTTATACTTATTTTAATTGGAACTCAACTGCAGAATTTTCTAATTGCAGTAACTATTAGTTTCACCTCCTGTTATACTGATGTGGAGGAGAGGTTACTGTAGCTTTAAATACTCAAGCAGGATGTTAATTGTGAGTAAAGAATAAGCCAATGAAGATCTGCACAAGCCAAATAGTTCCAATTTAGGAATAATGCAGAAAAATATGCAGAGTTAGTTTTAGCTTAATTCAGATGGAATAATTGCAAGCAAGATTATTAATGAGGAAAGACAGAATTGCTGCTAGGAATAATTTGATTAATGGAGGAAGAATTTAGCCTTAAAAGCAGTTCCTTATGTATAAGAGAGAATAACTTGAGAGAATGCCACAGTAATGAGCCTTCAGATACAGTCTATTATCAGTAACAGAGAGTAGCTTGATTGTAGAAACAATTACTTAACTTAAGAGGCAGTTCTGGAACTGTAGGGGTTAACTACATCCAATGGAAGTGGAGAGGGGTAGAAGTCCGTTTAACAAGCCGAGGTCAAGGAGTGGAGAAGGTAGAAGTCCGTTTTAGCAAGCCGAGGTCTAGGAGTGGAGAAGGTAGAAGTCCGTTTTAGCAAGCCGAGGTCTAGGAGTGGAGAAGGTAGAAGTCCGTTTTAGCAAGCCGAGGTCTAAGAGTGGAGAAGGTAGTAGCCGTCCCAGAACGATACTCGATACAGGCAGGATCAAGGTAGAGCAGCTGATAAGTTTGCAGGCACCTGTGCAAATAATCCAGCCCTTTGAATCTGGCGCGGTCTTCCTAAGTAGCGTGTAAGGACCGCGTCAGAAAAAAGGGGCGGGGCTAAGCTCAGTGAACCCGGAAGTGGGTTCCTACGGCGAAATGCATGTCAGGCTATACCTGACACCCGCAAGGGTTAATTTGGGTTTGTCTCCATGACCGGGTAAGCGAGGTACACACCTTCTATGACGTCATTTAACTTCATCCAATTGTAGCTACTTACCCTGTCCAATCAATACTCACCTCTTCCTTTTTAAACCCGGCATTCTCCCTTTACCGGTTCCCCTCTGACGAGCTAAGTGGGAGAAACGCGCGCGTCAGGGGCATTAGGGCTTTATTCATGCCGTCTTTATTAGATTATCATTTTCACTCTTGATATCTCTTTGCAATCCAGTTTATTTGCTAGTTGGGTTAGACTTAGGTGCCCTCGAAGGCACGGGAGGTGCATTGATAGCATTAGTGCAGCAACCTTTTGAGTATCCGCTTTAGTATCACTTTGACAGTTCTAGATAGTTACTTTTTATACTCCTGCAGGGACGGCTACAGATCTCTAGCGTGCTACTTTTTTCCTTCTAAGTGTATTATTATATAGTGGAATTCCACAACTTATATAGCACTTTTTTATTAACCAACTTTATTGGAATATATATTTCTGCGAACTCCATTCTGACTAACCACAGACAGCCATTCTAGCTGATAACCGAATACATATTGGCTAAAAACGATCCTTATGGGTACACTTTCCGCTACCATTCCTACCAGGAACACAGCACTCTATTCAGACCTCCTATTACTAACAACATTAGTTTACTCTTATTATCGCAGTACTTTCAATGGTACCTGGCTCGATCACCATTCTTTGAATGCCAATTATTATATACGGATACTATTGATAGTACACAGTATACATATGCTGCTTACACCAGCAGGCTACATTCTTATAAATGTAGAATTGTGCCTTTACCATACTCCATCACTCTCCTAGTATTACGGCTATCATTTGCTAAATGTCTCTCCCAAACAGCACAGACGTGTGCTGCAGCTCATTATTCTCTTATATATCACTCAAGACATTAGAGTTTATCCTAGTTTATCATATTGTATCTTTTTTGATTTTAACATTATATTCCTTTTGTTGTATCCATTTTGGGTCATTGTTATATTTCTTGTATATATACATTTTTTTTTTATACTATTTAACATACAATAAACTCTTTTTTGTTTTTTGAACTCTTGGTCTTTTTATCTGTGCTCTATTTCTTCATATTCTAATTATCTATTATGAAGTTCAGGCACACATTACTATCTTTTTCTCCCAGTTTATAGGTACACTACTTTCTAGTCTATTGTCCATTTTCACTAGGGGTTACCCCCCTGTATCCAGTGTACCTTATTTGACTGTATTCAATTAGTCTTTATAGGCAATACTGTGCTTCGGAACTTCAGAACTTCGACAACTTCTGAATTTTGAAAATTCGGTAATTTCGGGACTTCAGCAATTCGGCAATTCAGCTATTCTGACATTCGGAAGTACCCGAATGTCCGAATTGCCCGAAATTCGTCCAAATTGACATTCGGACCGAAACGAATTGCACATGTCTAGTATAAACAGCATCAGTTTTGTATTTAATAGTTCTATACAAGGGTTTATGGAAAATCCCTCTAGTTCCTCTCTAGGTATTTTTGCACACTTGAAGTCAGATGCCTTGCAAAACTTCGGCTAGAAGGAGCTGGTGAAGCTCTGCAGTTTACCACGGTTCAACACATACATGATAAAGTAGCTAATTAATTTCCATATCACTTTGTTATTTTAGCAAAACATCACACTTTATTTGGGGTTAAAGCTCAATATACATTTGGATTTTAACAATACATCTGATTACAAGTAAGCTGGTTCTGGAATTATATACTATATATTATATGTATTGTGTTTGCAGGTTGCTGGTTGCCTACAGTTCTCTGTTTCAGATTGTTCAGATCAATCTACTGTTTTCCTGGATGTGTAGTTCCCACCATTAAGTCACTGGCCCCCCATTGTTTATTTACACTGAAGAAAGTAAACTGATGGTCTCTTGAAGGATAATATAACAGGACTGTAAGCTACTGGTGCAAGTACTAAGCAACAGATCAGGACAGTAAATGTTTATAATTACTGTGTGAGCCATAGTGAAGATTTGAATGGCGAAAATCTCCACCATGCTATATATAGACTGAAAGTTTGCACTATTGGATAAAATTACTCACGCTTTAAGAATGTCTCAATCTGAACGTTATACTAAAGACCTTTTTTAAACATTCAGTTTAGCAATAGATTTGGCATCCATCATTTTTAGTACTTTGCACCATAAATACAATATCTCACAAAAGTGAGTACAACCCTCACATTTTTGTAAATATTTTATTATATCTTTTCATGTGACAACACTGAAGAAAAGACACTCTGCTACAATGTAAAGTAGTAAGTGTACAGCCTGTATAACAGTGTAAATTAGCTGTCCCCTCAAAATAACTCAACACACAGCCATTAATGTCTAAACCGTTGGCAACAAAAGTGAGTACACCCCTAAGTGGAAATGTCCAAATTGGGCCAAAAGTGTCAATATTTTGTGTGGCCACCATTATTTTCCAGCACTGCCTTAGCCCCTCATGAGCATGGAGTTCACCAGAGTTTCACAGGTTGCCACTGGAGTCTTCTTCTACTCCTCCATGATGACATCACGGAGCTGGTGGATGTTAGAGACGTTGCGCTTCCTCACCTTCCATTTGAAGATACCCCATAGAGCATGGGTTCTCAACGTTAGTCCTCAGGACCCCGTACCAGTCCAGGGTTTAGGGATTACCTGGGTGTGTCTAAGGTGTTTAGAAAAAGAAAAAAAAAACCTTAGAGTCAAAGGTGTTTTTCCCCCCCTTTTTCTAAACACCTTAGACACACCCAGGTAATCCCCAAATCCTGGACCGGTAGGGGGTCCCGAGGACTGGGTTGAGAACCCCTGCCATAGAGTTTAGGTCTGGAGACCTGCTTGGTCAGCCCATCACCTTTACGTTCAGCTTTTTTAGCAAGGCAGTGGTCATCTTGGAGGTGTGTTTTGGGTCATTATCATGTTGGAATACTGCCTAGCGGCAAAGTCTCCAAAAGGAGGGGATCATGCTCTGCTTCAGTATGTCACAGTACATGTTGGCATTCATGGTTCCCTCAATGAACTTTGTAGCTCCCCAGTGCCTGCAGAACTCAGGCAGGCCCAGACCATGACACTCCCATCACCATGCTTGACTGTAGGCAAGATACACTTTCTTTGTACTCCTCATCTGGTTGCCGCCACACACGCTTGACAATATCTGAACCAAATAAGTTTATCTTAGTCTCATAGGACCACAGGACATGGTGCCAGTAATCCATGTCCTTAGTCTGCTTGTCTTCAGCAAACTTTTTGCGGGTTTTCTTGTGCATCATCTTTAGAAAAGGCTTCCTTCTGGGACGACAGCCATGCAGACCAATTTGATGCAGTGTGCGGTGTATGGTCTGAGCAATGACAGGCTGATCCCCCACCCCTTCAACCTCTGCAGCAATGTTGGCAGCATTCATACATCTATTTCCCAAAGACAACCTCTGGATATGACGCTGAGCACGTGCACTCAACGTCTTTGGTCGACCATGGCGAGGCCAGTTCTGGTGGAACCTGTCCTGTAAAACAACTATATGGACTTGCCTACCATGCTGCAGCTCAGTTTCAGGGTCTTGGCAATCTTCTTATAGCCTAGGTCATCTTTATGTAGAGCAACAATTCTTTTTTTCAGATCCTCAGAGAGTTCTTTGCCATGAGGTGCCATGTTGAACTTCCAGTATAAGAAAGTGAGAGCAATAACATCAAATTGAACACATCTGCTCCCCATTCACACCTGAGACCTTGTAACACTAATGAGTCACATGACACAGTGGAGGGAAAATGGCCAATTGGGCTCAATTTGGACATTTCCACTTAGGGGTGTACTCATATTTGTTGCCAATGGTTTAGACATTAATGGCTGTGTGTCGAGTTATTTTGAGGGGACAGCAAATGTACACTATTTTGAGGGGACAGGCTGTACACTTACTACTTTACATTGTAGCAGAGTGTAATTTCTTCAGTGTTGTCACATGAAAAGATATAAGATATTTACAAAAATATGAGGGGTGTACTCACTTTTGTGAGATACTGTATATAGAACTATTGCGAAGCTTGTACACAGAAATTCTAGTTGGAAAAACAGTCTCAAAGCATAATGATATTCTAACCCCAAACAAACATAACCAACTCAACTACTGCAAGTAATGCTAGTTGGCAATCAGTATAGCAGTCTTAAATATATAACAAATGCATGCCAAGCATTGCAAGCGGAAACATTAATATCAAACTTTATAGTAAAGTTCAACAACTGAAAAAATGTTACAAAGAGGAAATGCAGACGAGAGGTACAAAATGGTTAAAGAGAATTTTGAAGTTATGTTGTAGGTTCTATATTCTATCAGAGACATCACCAGTTAAAACAGAAAAAGTGAGGTTAATCTTTCCATAGGGATAGGAGGGCAGGATAGTCAGGATGTGAAGGAGGGGATGATTCAGTTCTGCAGAAGCCCCCTCATTTATAGCTGGGTTCAGTTCAGAGTCACATCTTGTAATGGTAACAAGATACAGCTGTTACGATCTGTAAGTATGAGTCATCATGGAAGCCTCACATCTGGGCCTGTATCCAGCGTGTAAGAGCAGCAAGGAGGGGTGATAAGAAAAAGGGGGAGAGGGGAACAGTAAAGGGGATATACCATAATAATATGGTTGGAAAAGATCATGATTTTAATCTTCAACCTACAAAAGGAAGACATTGAAAAAGAAAATAAACTTTTTATGACACAATATAATGTGAAAGTAATGTAAATAATTGCTTCATTACGTCACAAATCTCTGCATGGCACAGGTGGAAACATTCCATTTTGTTCAAAGAACACGTCTGATTAGAAGTTTGCGTTCCATTAGAGAAAATGTATGAATAATTACACAGAACTCTACAGGACGATCTTCCCCTAAGAATAGATAAGAATGTTTGATATCCATATGGTTCTTGGTGAGTTCCCTGTGTTATGTTCCCAGCCTCATCACTGAGGTTGCAAATCACTACTTGGTGCATTCCCAGTCTCACCACTTTAGTTCCAAATCACGACCTCCACGATTTTTGGAAGTTAAAAGAAACATTGAACATGAACAAAACATTTCCACTTTTTAACTCTGAATACTACATTTCTATATTATCGAGCTAGCTACACAACTTACATACATTTAATTTGTAATTTGTAAAAAAAATATCTTTAGCAGTTTATGTAAAAAACCCTAGTGCAACAGTGAAAAAAAATCTATATACAAACGTATACTTAATTAGATTTATATTGGTACCATACTATGACAAATACATGACAAAGAGCCATACCAGGCTTTGTATGAAGGGCCCAAGGGCAGGACCGGCGCGTCCTATAGGCCAATTAGGCAGCCACCTAGGGCGCTTCTCAAGGGGGGTCGCTGGCAGCAGCTTTACTGCTGATTTGGACTGCCCCTCTATGTGGGACAAAGTCTATAGTTAATGCCGCAGGTGATAGCACCAAGAACTGGGGAGCACTTACATAGCTGCAGACTAGCACCCCTTGCAATCAACCTCAGACCGCAAAGATCACAGAGCCGCCCCCCCCGCCCCCACCCCACTGCCCTGCTCAAGGGTGCCACATTTGGCTACAGGATTCCCTTTCCAGAGATGGGAAAGCCTCCTTCCAGTGCTCTATAGCCAAAACGTGTTTTCTGCTTCACTGTCTAGTGTAGTACCCAAAGATTATATTGTGTATAGTTTTTGTTTACTGTTTTTATTTTGTATCTATAAAATATATTTGCTGTGGAACCATCTGATGTCCTGTATCCAATCTTAGTATACTTTGAATCAGACTACAGCAGGCTGTGATTCCCCAATGCTGCATTGGGCAACAATCTTTTGTTCTCATTGCGCTGGCCAGGAACAAATCACCACTGCGATGACAACCCTCGCAAAGCGAGGATACCCCCTGTATCCAGCAACAACTCCTCCAAATATTGTGCTCTAGGCAGTTGTTTAACACCAAAGAAAACCAACAACAAAATGCCTTTCCCATTGGCATTATATGATATGCAAAAATCAAATGAGCTATCAGTGACTGAAGCTGATGCAACTGAAGCTTTTTGGAACCCCAGACTCAATCAACGAAAAACGCCCAACTTATAAAAAAAAAAAAAAAAAAACATAAAAGAGATACTTATTTCAATACCGAAAAATTACAGAACCTTACATGGCCCCTCAGTTTTGTCCACCGCTATCAGAATTTCAAAATCAACCTGACAAAAAACCTCCAACAAAATGACACATTCATCGAGCCTCGAGCCTCCACAAACAAAAATCATCCAATTGGTGCAAAAGCATATGCCTACTTGACAACTGAGAAACCACCCATTCAAGAGAAAGCGCTGAATATTTCAAAATAAGAACAAAATATAAAAAGACAAGTCCTGCGCTCACTCCCATCACTCCTAGGCTGCAGCAACGACCACAGTACACATCAGCCCCAATACATACAGTAAAAACCAAAGGAAAAGCTATCTCCTAAATCAATCCCTATGTATATTTAAATAAATGGAGGTCATTTAGTTACTCCAATGGCCACTGGAGGGAATGCCTGCCTGCCAACGTCAACGTCAGGTGGGTGCTTACTTGATAACTGAGAAACCACCCATTCTAGAAAAAGAGCTAAATATTTCAGAACATAATAAGAACAAAATATGGTACAATCCTTGGGAAGGCACATATCATAGAAAAAAACAACCCTGAAACTAACAGCCAAGCAAATGTAAACAGTTTGGATGGATCAGCAGCAGGTGAAAAGCAGACTCAATGTCTGACTTTCCCAACCACGCCCCCTTGCCCTGCCGCCTGGCCCAGCTCCAAAGCCCTATCAAAAGATGAATAATGAACTCAGCAGTCTTCCTGGATAATATCATCATTCACTGATCCCCCAGAAGGAAGCAACAATTTATAAATCAGACAAAATGATCCAGGTTCCTGTTTGGGAACTGAGCCCAAAAAGAAAAACTGCAAGTTAAAGTATGGAGAAGAACTAAAGGGGCCTGCTATTTTCCACGCTCCACTTTCTTATACAAATTTGCCACCAAAACTCCTCCTTACCCACAACAGACTTCAAATAGTTAGAAAACAAGGGAGAAAGGAATGAAGGGGACCCAAAAGCCACTTGACCCCGCGAACACTGGTCATCTGGTACGAATGCCTGCTTCCTTCCTCGACAAACCAGGAGAGTGCTGTTCGGTAGGATTGTTCGCACGAATCAGGCGAACAATCGCTACCCATGAGCCAGCGTAACCGTTTGACTTTTGGTTTGTCTTGGAACTCCCAAAGGTGACCGATCGCTACCATTGATTCTCTGGAACTAATTTGGGCAGGCGCCACGTGTGCGATTTGTCAAAACTTAATCCCCGGTAGCGATTCAGCTGTGTTTGCTGGATCCAAACACTATTTGGAAATGTTGGGTGCTCAAATCCAGGCTATCCAGGGATATATTATTTGGGGGGGTTAATATGTATGTTATTTGTATTTTGGGGTATTTTATGTTTTATATTTTGTACCTCTAGTGCCTATGAGATAATTAGTTTAAGCAAAGTACAATTATTTTTGTTTAACCAACACATTAGTCACTTATGTATAATTCATTGTCTGCTTAATTTAAATAATCTTAATGGTCTCAAACCTTATTTTATTTGTTCTGTTTATGGAAACTGCCACAAAGTTATCCACTAATGTAAAATTCACTCACATTCAATAAAAGTTTATTCAAAGTGAATAAATAAATTTTAGGCAAACAAAAATTACAGCGGGGTTCTGTTGACTTGATGAAACTGACCAGAAATTCTCTTTGTAAAAAAGGTCTGTAGTTACTAAAGAAAAAAAAGGTCAATATGGTTAATGTAGAGGAAGAAATAGACAGATTGACTTTAAAAAATATATATATAAATTGTTTACTAATAACGCAAAGAGGGGCAAAGATAGAAAAATAATATCAGGAAGTATTACTTTACTGAGAGGGTAGTGGATACATTGAATAGCCTTCCAGCTAAAGTGATAGAAGTTAACAAAGTAAAGGAGTTTACGCATGCATGGGATATGCATTAGGCTATCCTAACTATAAGATAAGGCCAGGGACTAGTGAAAGAATTTAGAAAACTGGGCACAATAGTTGGACCGAATGGCTCCTTCCTGCCGTCACATTCTATGTTTCTACGTTTCAAATTGTGATAGTCCAAAGCAGAAAAACACAAAAGCATGACAAAAACATCAAAGCATAAAATTCCATAATTGTCAGAAACCATTTTCCAAGTGAGAAAGAAGCATTTTCTGACCCTTAAATTTAACAAAAACAAAGATTACAATTTGCTTTAAAATATTTAAATTCATTAGGCACACAAAATTATATTTTTTTATTTCATGTTATTTTGCAATAATTTAAATGGAATGTGAGAATATGCAATACTTTACATATCTCTTAACTCTATGGGAAGAATTTGGGAAATGTTTGGACATTTTTAATGTGCCACAAAATAAGTAATTGACCTCTGCTTACAGTCTGCTGGTTATATGTTCTCCCTCACTCTGAAAAGTCAGCAAGTTTAGCAATTAATTATTTGTAGGTTTGAAGAAACTTTTCACACAAATTTAAGGATACAAAGCTAACAGCAAATAAAGAATGTTCATTATATAAATGCAACATTGAGAATCCAGCACACTCTTCAATAAACACCAACTTCAAAGTTAAGAAAATGTAATAGTTATTGTATAAACACCTTACTTTGGCAAAAATAATGAGGATTTAATTTCAGTGTGCGATTATACATTGCAGAGCCTGCCACAATGCTAATGATTAAAGAAGTCCAAAATGCATTAGAAGTTTGGTTAACTGGTCTCTATTTTCCCTCCCAGTGGTTGTAGATTATTATATTATAAAAAAACCTTTTCCTTCTCATTCATGGTATGTGCTTTTTTGACATTTTTTGTATGGATACTTTTTATCATTGTATAGTATCCCATTTTTGACAAGTCATATTCTATAAACTTAATGCCACCTCTTCTGAGATTAACTCACTAGGGCAACGCTTTCTCCTGGGGCTCTTAGCAATGCAAGACTAAATAGGGCTGCCGCATCAGGCACCTGTAACAGCGAGGGGTGAAAACCAGGGGAGTTATGTTTTATGAGCTTTGAATTTGGTGGTTTAATGAGTGAGTGGGCAAGCGCTCTGGATTCTGCATGTGTTCGTTATTGATTGGCTCCAGCAGTATCCTTGTAATGTATGCATGTATAAGTGTCTAGTGAATGGAACATGTAGTGTGGGCTACAATTGAGCATACATATAAATACTGAAAATCAAGCACCCGTGGCCCTTTGTCTCATCTGCAATCATGTATGCTTGCAAATATATCGACAGATATTTTTCACAAAAATGCTTGACATGAGCTTTTGGGAACCAGTTTCATTTTGAGTATGTTAGCCTAACACCAGAATGAGTAAGCATTATCCTGGTTTGGATTTCGAATGCTTTATTTCTATTCAAAGAGTTGTACAACTTACAGATCAAAGTGGCAGACAATTATCCTTGATACAAGAGTTAAAATGTTCCATTAGTCCACTAGCTGTTGGCATGTGAAAATTCAGCCCTGGTGAGTAGACATTAACCCCAGCCTTGGGCCCTCCAAGTGTGCAGTGACAAGTATTTTTAAGGCTTGGCTAGTAGCATAAGTACTTGACATTTTGAATCCTGCTATATACAGTTGCTCCATAGGTGTAAATTTAACCAATTTGCCCAGATATTTACTTATAAATCTGTTTATTACAGCAAGAAGGTAACTGCCATTGATTAAAGGAATCACTGAGAAGTTACTGTCTCCAGTATCCTGAAATGACACTGTGTCAGAAACCAAATTTGCAGAAACCCAAGCCAAGGTCTTTATGTTCCCAGTGTTCCCAAACTGCTTCTTATCCCGCTTATCAATGTCATGTCAGCTTGTTTGTGCAACGTTCTTCCATGGAAGAAATCAGTAGTAAGAACGTGCACCTGCAATTACCTAAACACTCTTCATGTCAGCTTGTTTTCTGTTGCTGGTAAATAATCACTACATTTTGCTGTATTTCATATTTTCACATTAACATATTTGACTACAAGTTTGGCCAGAATATATTTCCAATATATGTTAGCCAGCAAAATATATACAGAGAGGCCCTACATTTTCATTTCAATATTGTTACATGAATAAGCACGTAGGGGTGTATATAACATTTTTTTTTTAAATACCCCTTTCTGTCTCATTAGAGAAATCTTTGCCAGAAGCTCAAGGAAGCAAGGTGAAAAGTTACTGTAGGACCTAACTGAGAGGTTTGCCTTGACGTGGCAGGTGGGCTAAACTCTCTCATGGCCATTGGAGAAACTAAAAAACCTTCATTTGTTAAAATATGCATAGGTATTTGGGAAGAGCTCAGGTAACTTTTTTTCCTTTGGTTTTTACTGTATGTATTGGGGCTGATGTGTACTGTGGTCGTTGCTGCCATCCAGGAGTGATGGGAGTTTGAGTGCAGGACTTGTTTTTTCATGTTAATATTGATACATATTTAGGTTTTACAGTGGGGTGGTTGTGCTCCTGACACGCTCCGACCTTCAAAGTGTATCATCCTCTACAGAAAGTAAACTTTTCAATTGGTTAAGTGTTTTAGTAAAGTAAACATTTAATTGGTTAGGTGTTAAGTGTCTAATCTTTATGGACCTCCTCCAGAGGGTGTTGATGTCATCGTCATCTTAGGTGTAACTCCGGAAGGAGACGCCATCTTACTACACGAGGGTCTTGGTCGATGGGAGGGGGTGCTCTAGCAGCCATTTTGAGTAATAAATGAACACAGGTATACAAAGTAAATAGACATTTTACACACATTCATTTCTATCCATCACAGTGTCTCTCACTGTGGGACACCTGAAAAAATACACACCTACAAAAATGCACACCTGAATTCACACATGGCCTAAATGCATGTTTTTAAATCGAATTAAACAAATATCACATCCATTACATACATATATCACACACAGTCAATACAGCCATAACAAATACCACACACTGAGGCGGAGGCACAGACCAGATTCCCAGCACACTTGATCAGCATAGATTAGCACGTCCCTTGGGAGTGTGGCAACTTTATAATGTAGCAGCAGCAGCCAGCCCTTGCTGGAAGACGTTAATCAAACCTTATGGAATCTGTTTACTTACTCAATCAAGTGCCAGATCTCTCCAGCTTTAGAATTTTGATTCAATTCAATCATTAAACAAACCAGGAACCAAGTGTGAAATGCAACAGTGTAGTTTAGCTACTGCACAGTCATCCTTAAAATTTGAGATTTGGATCTTTCTGACTTTAGTAGAAGTTGGGCGAGGGAAGGCCAACCCAAGATGTGTTAATAAAACAAAATACCTTACTGACCTTGCTTCTTGTAACATGCCTCATTATGTCCCTCCTGTAGCAGATAGTACAATAAGTATATTATGATAAAATTGGTCAGGGCCGTCTTTAATGCTGATTGGATCCTGGGAAAGCATTTGCTTGGGCCCCCTGGTCCCCTCCCTCCCACATTGTGGCATGCAAACACGCCTTCCACTCAAAGACACACATAAAGAAAACACACAAAACACACACACACATAGAACATAGACTTAGCCACACTTGTGTTTCACCTAGAGAAAATATACACACTGACACACATACAAATGCAAACACTGACACAAATACAGATACACACATACACAAACTCAGATATGCACAGGTACAGACAAACAAATACACAGACATACAAAGACAGATACACAGACACACAGGTGCATACACAGATACACATTGGCACACATTCAGACACAAAGAAACACTCACTGACAAACATGCAGACACACGCTAACACACATACAAATAAACAGACACACACCCTGACATATATGCAGATACACACAATAACACACATGAAGCTACATACACAGACACACATGCAGTAACACAGACACACACTAACACATAGAGATGCACAGACACACACACTGACACACATACAGATACACAGACATACACAGGGGCACATACTGACCCACATGCAGATACACAGGCAAATACACATACATTTACACATATAGACAGATACACACACAGAAACACATACAGACAGATACACATATACAGACGCACAGATACACATACAGACAGATACACATATAGGCAGATACACACACAGATACACAGACACACATGCATATACACATACAGCCAGATACACACACAGATACACAGAAACACATGCATATACACATACAGACAGATATACACACACAAACAGACACACATGAAAAATATAAATTTTTAGTCACCCTCCTGTTTCATACCTTTTGGCTGCAGAAAGATGACTTCCCTAGGAAAAAACAAAAACAAAGCCGCAGCGCAAGTACTGCTGGGAGGAAGTGATCGCATCGCTGGAAGTGGGGTCCGCAGTGCTGATGGTGTTGGTTGGAGTGCTCTGAGTCCTGGGCAAGCGCTAGGAGCATCGATTGGCGGAGGAACTCAGTCGGAGTGCCAGCGGTCCGTCACAGTGTGTATGTCTCTATATGTGTGTGCCTATATGCGTGTATGTCTGTTTCAGTATGTGTGTCTGTTATCATGTATCTGTGTGTGTGTATCTGTGTCCTTTTGTATCACTGTGTGTGTTTGTGTCTGTGTGTGTATTCCTGTGGGTGGGATTTGGAGGCGGACCCTGTGGGCGGGATTGGAGGCGGGCCCCAGGGGGCCCAGACCCTGAGCTGAGTTAGGGGCCCCAAAATTTCTGGTGGCGGCCCTGCTGGTCAGTGTGCCTTGAGGACTGATATGGAAACCACTGCCTTAGATGCACTGCCTTATGAAGAAGGATTGTTGAAAAAAGAAAACGTGGCAAACTTGTGATAACATTTCTGTATAGTATACAGTAATTTAGATTACAATAAGGAAGTCATGTAAATATATATATATATAACATGGTTTTTGTACAGGGTTATTGACTAAAATGTGAATCTTTGGAAATTCAAAGTGAATTTTAAATTTAAGGAAAAAGTATCTGAACTGGAAAGATTCTCCAAATCAGCTGTGCTTCCAGTTCCGCTACTTTAGCTTGAAATTTGAATTTCACTTTCAATTCACTATAAATTGCCAACAATTCTCATTTTGGTTAAAAAGAAAAAAACTAAAACCTGTACATGTAAAATATACATGATTTATTATTAGTGTTTAGAACATAGTAACATCATTCCTTGTGTTACAAATGGGCCAACCACATTTTATTTGTTAAGGCCCTTTAAAACCTTGGCGTTTAAACTGACCTTTTTCAACAAACATTTTTCTTGAAAAGGAGGAATTTGTGTTTGTGGGCCACTGACAAATATGTGAAAATCCAGTATCAAAATAATAAAGGTCAGACGTGGACAACACAGTCTCTAAATTCTCTTAATAAAAATAAAAAAATGGAGATAACTACAGTAAAGAACAATAAATGGAAACAAATGTATGCAAAATTAGAGAATTAGAGGACAGAATAAAGGTCGGTGTAATCTACACAGTTCTACACAGTTCTCGCTTATCTACATGATTTACGTAACTTCTCTGGATACATTTTATTATATATACGTCCCCTGGATTCCATTTCCCTTGACAAAGAATGTCGAAGAAGTAACAGTTGGTTTGTTAACCACCCCCTAGGACTGATCACATAACACTATTGTTCACACATAGCATGCTCACATATTACACATAATTTTGGTCAGAAAAAGATACATTATCGAGGCAGTCATGGTTCTAATGTAATTTAGAACTGATTATTTCTCAACCATACCGTTACAATATTTCCAAATATTATTGTCAAGGCTGCTATTCACCTGGCGTACCTGGTTCCCACCTGTCATTAGTCCATGTATGTGGCATTGCTAGCACTCAAAACAACCATTGTTAAGGGAGCCCTATCACTAGTGATGCTTACCTGTCCTTGATATGTGTTTCAACTTCAAAGTTCTGGCAACCAGTAATGTATTTCATCATACTCTCACCTTCTCAGTATGCATTCCATTATACAGTGCCATAGTCTCAACTCTCACCTTGTGTCACCTTTATGGGTCAGGGCTGCAAGACAAATGTAACATTTTTGGATGCCACCCCTTTTGTAGCCGATTTCAATAATCATTCCTCTGCAGCATATTCCTTCAACTCTCTAAAAACTATCTAAAAAGACTTATGGGGTAGTATTTTGCAAAACATTTTTTTTTGTGCAAAAAATATAAAGATTTGTACATGCAAAAAATACTGCACATTAATGAGGCAAATAAAAATATCAAATGCACTAGAGTTGTATTAGTGTTCGGAGTGTACCTTTAATCAATGAATTTCAAACATTGCTGTTTTGTTGACTTGTCAAGATTCTTGGCAAATTTAGTTTGGGTAAGTGCAATTTGGTTTTATTTACCTTCAAACTACTTGCTATTAAATATCTAAACAAAATAAAACTATTCCTAACACCAAATATACCTGGCTGCTTGAAAAGTTGTGATATAAAGTAGAAATTTAGGTTGTTTAAAAGTTAAATTTGCTTCTATTTTTGGATGGGCCTAAGGCATGAGCACACGACTCTACATCCGGACGTGCTTTTCCGAGTGCTGACTTCTACCTGTGTTTTTAGTTAGTTGTTTACAGTGAATTTCTTAATGAAGAAACCAAATTGAATTAGATTTACTTGCTGTTGCTGTAGGTTAGACCAGCAGTAAACAACTCTCTCAGTTTTACTTTATTCTGATTCAGTAACAAGTCTGTAGGTAAAAACTAAAAGAATTTCTTTACTAGTGAATTATTTCTTGATTATTTTAACCCTAAGGGCATACAGGCATCAGGGCCGCCATCAGGGGGTGACAACCATGACGGTTGTCACGGGTCCGGCGGCCCTGGGGGGCCCGGCCACCTGGGCCCCACGTGTAGCATCGGAACTGCCACCGGTGCAATTGCACCGGGACCCAGAAGCTGATGGGGCCTATCGGGTGGCCCACACACTTAGGGCCACCCGATGGGCCCTAAATCTTCAGGGGCCCGTTCAGCGCTGTGGCCGTGTAATAGCGCGACCGGACCCCTTTAAAAAAAAAAAAACAAACGCAGCCACAGCGCAAGTGCTGCTGGGAGGAAGTGGTAACTTCCTCCCAGCTCACTTCGCGCTGGAGGAGAGCCAGCCAGGCAGTGAAGAGGGAGAGCAACTCCCATCAGCCCCAGCCGCCCTCCTGCAAGGAAAAGGTAAGAAACAGGAGGGTGGCTGAAAAATATGCTCTGTGTGTGTGTGTGTATGTCTGTATGCATGTCTGTCTGTCAGTATGTATGTATGTATATATGTATGCCATTATGTATGTATGTATGTATATATGTATGAATGTATGCCATTATGTATGTATGTATATATGTATGTCTGTATGCCATTATTTATGTATGTATGTATGTGTGTATATATATATATATATATATATATATATATATATATATATATATATATGTCTGTATGCCATTATGTATGTATGTCTGTATGTATGTCAATATGAATGTATGTCTGTGTATGTATGTGTGTGTATGGATGTCAGTGTCTGCATGTATGTATGTCTGTATGAATGTATGTCTGTATGTCTGTTAGTATGACTGTATGTATTTATATATGTATGTATGTATGCCAGCATGAATGTATGTATGTATGTATGTCATTATGAATGTATGTCTGTGTGTATGTATGTCGGTGTATGTATGTATGTCAGTGTGTATGTAGGTATGTGTCTGTATGTCCTCATGTATGTGTGTCTGTATGTATGTGTCTGTCTGTCACTATGTATGCCTGTGTGTCTGTATATGTGTGTGTGACGAAGTGCCCTTCACCACTTGTGTCTGAAGGGGAATACTGTCTAGCCTCCTGCCTTCTGACTATGGCCCCTGTGCTGATAGCTGTATTTTACCCTGCAGAAAGGTTTATTTGTGTATTTCTGCCAGGGCGTTCTGGACTTTCAGTATGTGAGTAGTGCTACCCCAGATAGCTATGCCATGGAGCCTATTCATGTAACGAAAGACTATGGAAAAGACTTTGGCTCCATGGTGATTGAAATGTATGTATGTGATCTGAGCGCCATTCGGTAATAATGTGCACTCAGATCTAAGCTATATGGGGATATGTTGCATGTATATGTTTTATGTAGTAATTGTAACATTGTGTAATTTTATGTCTTTTTGTAACCATGTGGTTAATGGAGTCTTGCCTCTGTCCTGGAAGATAATTTGATTGCTTCCCAATTATCTCTAGGATAGAGAGCAGGGATTGTGATGTCACTGTGGGAGTGTTTTGTTTGTATTGTCTGTGATTGGCTAATATCCAATAGGTGTCCCATCAGGTCCCCTAGGGGAGTGTCCACCTGGTGGACACTTGCATAAATACCGGTCAGGTAGCCCTCAATAAACCAGACCTACTTGCACCTTTCTTGAAGCCTTGGATCATGCTTGGGGGAAGGGATAACTACACCCTGGAGATTGCTATAATCACACACTCCCCAGAGTCAGCTTTTGCAAGAGCTTGTTTTGTTCCTGGTTCCTGGTCTCTGGATTTAGGAGAGGTTCACCCACTGGAAGCTGGATGCTGGTCATGGATCCAGGGTGGATGAGAGACGGCGAGACCCCGGCGCAGCTGCATCGCTGGAAGTGGGGTCCGCAGTGCTGATGGTGTCGGTTGGAGTGCTCGGAGTCCTCGGCAAGCGCTAGGAACATCGATTGGCGGAGGAACTCAGTCGGAGTGCCAGCGGTCGGTCACAGTGTGTATGTCTCAGTATGTGTGTGTCAGTATGTATGCCTATATGCGTGTATATCTGTTTCAGTATGTGTGTCTGTTAGTATGTATCTGTGTGTGTGTATCTGTGTCCTTTTGTATCACTGTGTGTGTTTGTGTCTGTGTGTGTATTCCTGTGGGTGGAATTTGGAGGCGGATCCTGTGGGCGGGATTGGAGACGGGCCCCAGGGGGCCCAGACCCTGAGCTGAGTTAGGGGCAGGGACGGACTGACAGTGGCCTGGGCCCCTGGGCAAATTTAGCACCTGGGCCCCCAGCAGACCGATATATATGCTGGTGTAGGTGTACCATGTATTTTATTGTATTTACATGTAAAGTGAATGTATGTTTCTGTGTGTATATTCACTGTGAGCGCTAGTGTAAGTGAATATATGCGTGTCTTTGTGTGTAGTGTCAGGATATGTGGATTCATAGTATATTATACATGTTTTTGGTTTTTTAAATAGGGTACTTTTTTTTTGTGTGTATGTTTGTGTTGCATGGCAGTATGTATAAGGTGGTATTTGTGAATTTTGGCAATGTGTTTGTATGAGGTATGCAGGCCTCCAAATTTTCCATCTTAAATTACAAACCAAGTATTAAATGTTACGAGCCACCTTAAAGGAACACTATAGTGTCAGGAATACAAACGTGTATTGCCCCTTAAAAATGCAATTTACACACCTGTTTTTCAGCACCGACCAGAATCCTTTGGAGAGTTCATCAATTTAGATGATCTCAGCCAACCCAATGCACTACCATTGGAAAGCACTGGAAGGCTATTGTGTACGTACAGCAAAACGCTGTTCTGTGCCAATCACCATCTCCTCATAGAGGTGCATTGAATCCGTGCTTCTCTATGACAAGCATTCAGCGTCGACATGCAGAGCATGGAGATGCTGAATGTCAGTGCTGCACATTTTGCAACATGACACAGGAAGCGCCTAGGTGTTCCTAGGCAGCAATGTAAACACTGCCTTTGAAAAGGCAGTCTTTACAGCAAAAACCCTGCAGTGGTAGACTATACTCACCAGAACAACTACATTAAGCTGTAGTTGTTCTGGTAACTATAGTGTCCCTTTATGTTTTATGTTTGTGCGTGCAAAGGGGTAGGGACTGTAGAGGGTGCCAAGAGGAAGGGGCTGCAGAGGGTACAGTGGGGAAGGACTGTAGAGGGTACAGGGGGGGAATAATGGGTGCAGAGGAGGGACAGGCTGTAGTGGGTGCAAAGGGTAATAGGTGCTGTTGTCTTTGCATGGGGAAATAGGAGCTGTAGTAAGTACATAGGGCATAGGGGCTGTAGTGGGTGCATAAGGTATAGGGGATGTAGTGGGTGCATAGGGTATAGGTGCTGTAGTGGGTGCCTGAGGAAAGGGGCTGCAGTGGGTGCCTGGGGGTAGGGGCTCCACTTGGAGCAGGGGGGGTAAGGGCTCCACTTGGAGCAGGGGGGGGTAAGGGCCCACTTGGAGCAGTGGGGGGTTAGGGCTCCACTTAGAGCAGGCTGGTAGGCCCACTTGGGGCAGTAAGTCCCACTTGGAGCAGGGGGGGTAAGGCCCACTTGGGAGGGGGCGGCTCCACCTGGGAGCAGTAAGGGCCCACTTGGAGCAGGGGGGTTAGGGCCCACTTGGAGCAGGAGGGCCCACTCTGGAGCACTTGGAGCAGGGGGGGTAGGGCCCACTTGGAGCAGGGGGGGTAAGGGCCCACTTGGGGCGGGGGTTAGGGGCCCACTTGGGGCAGGGGGGGGGCAGGGGAGGGCTCCACTTGGGGCTGGGGGTTACGGGTTCCACTTGGGGCAGGGGGGGTACGGGTTCCACTTGGGGCAGGGGGGTGGGGGCTCCACTTGGGGCAGGAGATGCAGTGGGAGCAGGGGGGTAGGTGCTCTGATGGGGCCGTAGTGGGGGACATAATTATATGATAAAACATTTTTAATAAAATGACTTAAAAAATAAATATAAGATAAAAAATAAAATAAAGCCTCCCCCCATTCTCCCCTCTCAAATCTTACCTCTCTGGTGGTCCTCTTCTGAAGGAACCTCCCTGATCCAGGGCACACAATGCAGACATGCTGCCTGCAAGTCTGCTCAGGGCAGCTCCGCACAGCTCACTGTGACTGATGTCACTTCCTGCAAAACAAGCTGCACGGAGCTGCCCTGAGCAGTTACAGGCAGCTCAATGAGGCTGTGTTTGGAGATAGGCACACTGAGGGGCAGCCTAGCGGGGTCTTTGGAAGGCCCTTTAGCTGTCCCTCAGTGTGCCCTGCAAGGGGGATAATATTTTTAGCAGCAGGGGCCTGCGGAAGGCTGTGCGGGCCCTTTACTGAGTGCTCAGTCCGCCCCTGGTTAAATTTCTGGTGGCGGCCATGCTGGTCAGTGTGCCTTGAGCACTGATATGGAAACCACTGCCTTAGATGCATGCCCCTTATGAAGAAGGATTGTTGAAAAAAGAAAACGTGGCAAACGTGTGATAACATTTCTGTATAGTATACAGTAGTTTAGATTACAATAAAGAAGTCATGTAAATATATATATATATATATTTACAGGGTTATTGACTAAAATGGGAATTGTTGGAAATTCAAAGTGAATTTTAAATTTAAGGACAAAGTATCTGAACTGGAAAGATTCTCCAAATCAGCTGTGCTTCCAGTTCTGCTAATTTCACTTTCAATTCACTATAAATTGCCAACAATTCTCATTTTATTAAAAAAAAAAACCTGTACATGTAAAATATGCATTATTTATAATTAGTGTTTAGAACATCATTCCTTGTGTTACAAATGGGCCAACCACATTTTTTTTTTTTTTTGTTAAGGCCCTTTAAAACCTTGGCGTTTAAACTGACCTTTTTCAACAAACATTTTTCTTGAAAAGGAGGAATTTGTGTTTGTGGGCCACTGACAAATATGTGAAAATCCAGTATCAAAATAATAAAGGTCAGACGTGGACAACACAGTCTCTAAATTCTCTTAATAAAAACAAAAAAATGTAGATAACTACAGTAAAGAACAATAAATGGAAACAAATGTATGCAAAATGAGAGAATTAGAGGACAGAATAAAGGTCAGTGTAGTCTACACAGTTCTCGCTTATCTACACGATTTACATAACTTCTCTGGATACATTTTATTATATATATATACCCCCTGAATTCCATTTCCCTTGACAAAGAATGTCGAAGAAGTAACAGTTGGTTTGTCAACCACCCCCTAGGACTGATCACATAACACTATTGTTCACACATAGCATGCTCACATATTACACATAATTTTGGTCAGAAAAAGATACCGTATCGAGGCAGTCATGGTTCTAATGTAATTTAGAACTGATTATTTTTCAACCATACCGTTACAATATATCCAAATATTAGTGTCAAGGCTGCTATTCACCTGGCGTACCTGGTTCCCACCTGTCATTAGTCCATGTATGTGGCATCGCTAGCACTCGAAACAACCATTGTTAAGGGAGCCCTATCACTAGTGATGCTTACCTGTCCTTGATATGTGTTTCAACTTCAAAGTTCTGGCAACCAGTAATGTATTTCATCATACTCTCACCTTCTTAGTATGCATTCCATTATACAGTGCCCATAGTCTCAACTCTCACCTTGTGCCACCTCTATGGGTCAGGGCTGCAAGACGAATGTAACATTTTTGGATGCCACCCCTTTTGTAGTCGATTTCAATAATCATTCCTCTGCAGCATATTCCTTCAACTATCTAAAAACTAGAGTTGTATTAGTGTTCGGAGTGTACCTTTAATCAATGAATTTCAAACATTGCTGTTTTGTTGACTTGTCACGATTCTTGGAAAATTTAGTTTGGATAAGTGCAATTTAGTTTTTTTTTTCTTCAAACTACTTGCTATTAAATATCTAAACAAAATAAAACTATTCCTAACACCAAATATACCTGGCTGCTTGAAAAGTTGTGATATAAAGTAGAAATATTTGTTGTCTAAAAGTTAAATTTGTTTCTATTTTTGGATGGGCCTAAGGCATGAGCACACGACTCTACATCCGTACGTGCTTTTCCGAGTGCTGACTTCTACCTGTGTTTTTAGTTAGTTGTTTACAGTGAATTTCTTAATTGAGAAACCAAATTGAATGCGATTTACTTGCTGTTGCTGTAGGTTAGACCACAGTAAACAACTCTCTCAGTTTTACTTTATTCTGATTCGTAACAAGTCTGTAGGTAAAAACTAAAAGGATTTCTTTACTAGTGAATTATTTCTTGATTATTTTAACCCTAAGGGAATACAGGCATTGTTCAGAGTTTTTTGTGGGAACAGATGCTGATGTCATGACATTTAGATTAAATTTAAACATTTGGAGTGAGACATGGATAAAAATAAAGTAAAACTATATGAAATGTAAACAGAAAAGACTTGAATATCCTAAACAATTAAAGCGAAATTTGGTTTATTTAGAATAACAAAACATACATTTTATGACTGACAAAGTAGGAGTTGAGAAGGGGGAGCCCCAGCATGAATATAAAGAAAAACCCACTGTTTCTACTGTATTGCATTATTATGCTGTAAGTGTTTCTAAGAATTAAAAGGGCTACTCCAAGTATCATGACCAAAACAGTGCTCTGTAGTTGTCAAACCATTTGACTATTTACATCGGGGTGCATCAGGGCACTCCTGATACCATAACTACTACAGCACACTGTAGTGGTTATGGTGCTTGGAGTGTTCCTTTAACTCTTTGACTAAGATCACAAACAGCTTGAAATATTACTGAAAGATTATTTTCTATTGATTGTAGAACTAATATGGTCACTACAATTGTTGCCTGGGGCTCTTAGCAGTGCAAGACTAAATGGGGCTGCCGCATCAGGCACCTGTAACAGCGAGGGGTGAAAACCAGGGGAGTTATGTTTTATGAGCTTTGAATTTGGTTGTTTAATGAATGAGTGGGCAAGCGCTCTGGATTCTGCATGTGTTCGTTATTGATTGGCTCCAGCAGTATCCTTGTAATGTATGCATGTATAAATGTCTAGTGAATGGAACATGTAGTTAGTGTGGGCTACAATTGAGCATACATATAAAAACTGAAAATCAAGCACCCATGGCCCTTTGTCTCATCTGCGATCATGTATGCTTGCAAATATATCGACAGATATTTTTCACAAAAAATGCTTGACATGAGCTTTTGGGTACCAGTTTCATTTTGAGTATGTTAGCCTAACACCAGAATGAGTAAGCATTATCCTGGTTTGGATTTCAAATGCTCTATTTCCATACATAGAGTTGTTCAACTTAGAGATCAAAGTGGCAGACAATTATCCTTGATACAAGCAGGGGTGTACCTGAAGCATTTGGCACCCGTGGCGTATCCTATATTTAGCACTCCTCCCCCTCACCCCTCTCCTCTTAAAATGTAAAAAATATATATTTTTTGTCTTTACCACTGAGCAGTGTTTTTATTTTTATATATTTAGCACCAAGCACTGTTTGTGTGTTTGAATGTAAGCATGTTTTTGTATGGAGTATGTGTGAGTGAATGTAAGGGTGTGTTTGCACATATTGGCATTTGAATGCAGGAGTGCATTTTTCTGTAGTGTGGTTTTTGAATATGGTGGTGTGTTTTCATGTAGGGTTGAAATTTGGATGCAGGGTTGTATTTGTGTGTAGTGTAGGCGAAATGCTGAGATGAGATGCACATATACATACATACCATAGGCGTGTGCACGGGGTGTACCAGGTGTGCCTGGGCGCACCCTAATTCTGGCGGCACGCTTATTTATTGAGACTGGCAGGGGAGATCTCAGGATCTCCCCTGTCGGCTCATGCAGAGCCGGCGCTATCCGAGCGCTGGCTCTGCTCTCAGCCTCCCTCCCCACTGCAGCATGGAGGGAGGCAGGAGAGGACCCGGGGAGCTCAACCAGCAGCTCCACTGGGTTCCTCTCGCGAGGACGGAGCGTTGCCGCGGCAACGCTCAGATCTTGCAAGAGTGAACTCTATGCCCATGGGCTAAAGTTCACTCTCCACTGGACCACCAGGGAAAGCAGCAGCACGATCCCCCCTCCCTACATAAGGTAAGAAGGGAGGGGGGGATATTAAATGTACCCCCACCTCCACCCCCTCAATCACCCACACACATACAGCACCCACACAGACACACAGCACCCACACACACACACCACACATACAGCACACACATACACACAGCACCCTCACACATACAGCACCCACACACACAGCACACGCATACAGCACCTTCAAACATACAGCACCCGCACACACATACAGCACACATACACATACAGCACACACACAAACAGCACACACAGCACACACATACAGCACACACATACAGCACTCACACACAGCACACACATACAGTACCCACACATGCACAGCACACACACACAGCACTCTCACACACACACAGCACCCACACACAGACAGTACCCACACACACACAGCACCCACACAGCATCCACACACATACAGCACCCTCGCACATACAGCACCCACACACATACAGCACCCTCAAACACACAGCACCCTCTCACACACAGCACAGAAACAGCACCCTCACAAACACACACACAGCACCTTCACACACACAGCGCACTAACAGGACCCTAACAAACACACACACACACACAAACACCCTCACACACACATCACACTAACAGCACCCTCACACACAGCACCCTTACACACACACACACACGCAGCACCCTTACACACACAACACACTCATGCAGCCCACACAGCATGGAGGGAGGCAGGAGAGGACCCAGGGAGCTCAACCAGCAGCTCTGCTGGGTTCCTCTCGCGAGGTCGGAGTGTTGCTGCGGCAACACTCAGATCTTGCAAGAGTGAACTCTAGCCCCAGGGGTCAACCCCCCTCTCACAATCACCCCCCCCTCCATCTCACAATCACCCCCCCTCTCACTATGACCCCATCCCTCTCATGTTACAATGCTGCCACCTATCCCATGTGTTCCTTATTAGGGGTTAATAGGCATGTAGGGGTATATAAAAAAACAAACAAAAAAAATACCCCTTTTTGTCTCATTAGAGATATATTTGCCAGAAGCTCAAGGAAGCAAGGTGAAAGGTTAGTGTAGGACCTAACTGAGAGGTTTGCTTTGACGTGGCAAGTGGGCTAACTCTCTCATGGCCAGTGGAGAAACTAAAAACCTCCATTTGTTAAAATATGCTCAAGTAACTTTTTTCTTTGGTTTTTACTGTACGTATTGGGGCTGATGAGTACTGTGGTCGTTGATACCGCCCAGGAGTGATGGGAATTTGAGCGCAGGATGCTTACAATGCATGCTTACAATAATTACACGTAAAACAAGTCTAAACTTAGGACTAAAAAAAGGGAGGAGGAGGATACTGGAGACAATGCCTTTGTGTGCATTGTCAGTAACACAATCCACATCACTGCTGATGATTGTGGCTGTGAGCAGGATGACAAAGTGCATGTGTGTTTACAGAGCCGTCCTAAGGGGTGTGCATGTGGCTGTATGTGACAGTATATGCATGTGCACCTGATTGTGTTGTTTTAGACCAAACCAAGTGTTTGCTTGACAGGCGCACAGTCGGATTTGCCAACATATGCGCTAACCTTACCCAAACCCCCATTAAAACACGGACACAGGTTATACTGTTGGAAATAATTCGTCCACAGCTTTATTAAATTATTAATAAAATAATTAAGGAATAACAAATGGTGTCATTGCCAACAAATCTTAATAATGTTAACCTCCCCCATATACATAACATACCCCTAGCAATGACCCCACAATAATAACAATAGATAACAATCTAAATAACATGTTAACACAGAAACTGGCCGCCCAATTTGATCACATTTCCACCAGGTTAAATTGTAGGGGTGTACCGAGACACCGCTACCCACCATATCGATTGTAGGGGTGTACCAAGACACCGCTACCCACCATATCCATTGTAGGGGTGTACCAAGACACCGCTACTCACCAGTTCCAGTGTAGGGTGTACCAAGACACCACCACACCCCCAGGTTCGGAGCCACCGACGGGCTCGAACCTACCAACCACGTGCAAACCTCAGGATGCCCACTTTCTCCTCCATCTACCCTCCGATTTAACCAGGCCATTCCCCGCCACAGCTCAGGACTTGACACCTAAAGCTCCTGAGCGACCCCCACCACACCGGAATAAGGCCTGTTGAATGCCTTCCTGAAGGCCCAATTTAAACAGATCACACCTTACATCCGAAAATGTATCCCATCCCACCTGGAGTACCCAGGGAGCTTTCCTCCCAATTCGTTGTGTCTCACTGTTACACCGCCCCCACATCTAATAAATACCGCCATCAATTTTTTATTAAGTCGTCCTCGACACCGAGCTACCATGGCCGGGTACGTAGTATGTCTCCAATGTAACCGAGGAACCATGTCGGACCGCACCACCACCACACCCGTGGCCAGCTCCCATAGCCGGTCCACCTCCCTCTGCCTCCACCTGATCAATTCCTTTTCCGGGACCATGCCAATATCCAGAATGTCCTGGACGGTACCCCCACCAATTCCAAAGGAAAGCCCAGTTGCGTTTGAACCGAAACGCGGCTCCCATCTGTGCCCCTTAGATATAAGAATGACCCACCAACCATGTCACCAAACCTGAAACGAAAGTAATTAGCGACAAGGCATAGCCCCAAACACAAACCCATACGTCCATAGCCATTAATCCAAATAGACTGGCCTGAAACAGGACTTAAACCGTACTGACTCCCACCTGCCTAAACGTTTCTCTAGGTCCTCACTTAAAACCAGGCGGGGCGCCTCTGTTACCGCCATCATCCGGGAAGAATGGGTACCAAAGTGCCCGGGATCCAAACCCAACATTGTCAAACCCCTCCGAACAAACACCTGCGGGAATTGAATTGTGACAGCACCGATCTGTCCCCTTTTGCCAGTAAGCCACCCGGGAAGTCCAGGCAAAGCTCCAAGTAGCATGATGCGCTTAACACCGGGCGTACCCCTGACCCCGGCAGGGAATACAGCTTTACCAAACCTCCTTTACCAGACACATCCATTCTTGAACAACCCTACTGAATCGTTACCTTAACCAACTGAGGTTCGACAACCGAGTGTAAAACCCCCCAACACTTGCCCGAAGGCACTCACCAGTTCCCCAATCCGAATTGCCCCAAGCCTCCGAGAAGGCCACCGCAAGCAAACTCACTGCAAAAGTAGAGTAATACACCACCAGGCGTTGCGTTATCCAAGGAAACCCGCCGCCCGGCACCGACATATTTCATACCTCTCCGTAAGACCTGCGATGCCTGACGGACGTGACAACGTTCCGTCACTTCCTCCCAATCGGTCAGTTTGAACCCTAACAACAATGCCGCCATGCTCCTGTCCATTGCCGATGGAGCTAACGCTGAACGAACAAACGGCTTAGGAACCACAGCAAGGTATCCCTTCGCTCCTCCTTTGACTGGGCCCCCACAGTGAAACCAACCGCCTTGTCCCACATATCTCAAACGTTCACATAGGCAGTCCCTGTGCCCGGTGCCATAGGATTCTGTATCGATCCTCCAAGCATGGCGTCTCGAGCTACCACATTTCCTCCAGACCGGACTGTCCCTCCTCCCGCGCCCCCTGGGGCCGCCATTCGCAGCTTGTCCCCTTGTGCGCAAGCCAAGTAACCAGCCCCTACCTTCCGCCAACCAGGCACATGGCGTGCCTGCACCCGATACCTGAACAGTGATATGAATCGCCACCATCGGCGTACCTCCTGAACCGAGGACCCGGCTGGATGGTAAACCACATGAACCCCGCCGTATTGTGCGTGAATTATGACTTTTCATCCCTTAATCCTTCACCTTTTAGAGCCACAGTCACTCCCAATGGAAATAACTCAGAAGATGCCAACTTCGAATAAGAGGACTTACCTTTCATGCCTCCCACCACCACTCTGCGCACCACCTGCCTTCCAGGTATGCCCCAGAATCTATGTTCCCAGAGGTATCCGTGAACAACTCAATACCACCCGCAAAGGCTCCACAAGTAGCCTTCGCCATGAAATGGCTACCTGCCCAGTCCTCGCGACTAACCCGACATGCAACTTGAAACTGCCTTATGAACAACTGCGATTTCTCAGTGACCTTCTTGGACCTGCGAACCTTCAGCCTGAACTCCCGAAGTGCAGTCAACTGAACCCCAGGCAATCAGCACTCTCCTACCACCGAAACAATTTCCAGCTCAAGCAAAGACGTGTGGTAGGATTCCCCCGTCCGTAAGGTATGTCCACAACGGCCCGGCCCAGCCGAGCCCACACAACATTCCTCTTTCACCTCCCACTCCCAGACGGATCCAACTTCCCAAAGTAGGAACATGAATGGAACTGCCCCTTGGCAAGTAGAGATTACCAATAGTAACCTGCAAACATGCAACCCAAAAGATGGAAGGGTCGCCAATAATCGAACGCGTCCTGTTACCCCAAACCAACGCGATGGCAAGGCCGAATGATGCCAACGATACAGAACAGTTCCGTGGCGATGTCCTCATTTACCAATGCCCCTTTCGGGTGCGATAAGTTTTGTATGGGACGGAATTTGCCCGCCCATTTCTAGGGGACCACCCCCCATGGAGACACCCACAGGTCCGCTAATGGCGCGGATGTAACGGAACCGCCATCCCCCCAACTGGGCTTCCTCGCGTGACCACTCGCAATCCAAAGTTCCCCCATGGACTTGATATTCGCCCACCACTTTTCCTGGTCCTTTGACTTTGAATGGAATAGCGTAAACCCCCTCAACAATCCCAGCCATAAAACTAGCGCATTCATGGGAGGCTTACTGCCTTAGCCACAACAGCAATGCACTGATCATCACCGGTGCCGCTCCGAGCCACAACCGCGGGGCTGAAGCCCTGCCGAGTACCCTTCCTGCCATAGGTTTTCCTTTCTTGACGCGTCAGTTGACACCGTGACTCCCACCGCCTCCGGAACACCCGTATTGAAGCCTACCCGACAGTCCCCAGTTGCACTGACCTTTCTTCTGTCCAGCCAGCACCGCACCTCCTGGGGGTGCGCCTGCAGCCCCCGGAAAGAGCGCATTTCCTGCACCCTCATTAGGAACCACCCCTTTTAAATCAATGAACTCCTCGAGCGGAAGACAGGAAACACCCTTACTTCGGCCTCCCGACTGCGCTCTGGTGACCCCACCCTTCCGCACCGCGGGGACGGCCCCTTTTTTCCTTGATCTTGACTCTAAAATGATTTTTGCAATTTAAAAAAGTGTGGTGTGTTTATTGACTCACCACCTGAACCCCCGTCTGCGCTGTCCTTCCATCCACCTCGCCAGGCTCTGGAGTATCCGGTGGATGCCGACTCCTGTCCGCACTGGTCCAGCCTCAAGCCCGTAGAAGTAACACTCCTCGACCTGCTCCTCCATCCCTCATCCGACCTCCTGCTGCTGCAGTGCCTGTCATTGTCGTTGCGCTGCTCCCTCCCGTACTCACACCTGCTGATGCTCCTCCTGTGTTCCTGCTCCTGAGAACGCCCCCCAGGGGGCTCCCGCTTGCCCCTGTGCCTTACGTCTATTTCCACCCGTCCATGTCCTCTCTTCTGCCCTCTGCTTGCAGTACCTGGCCTCTCCCCGGCCGCCTCATCCACTTGTGGCCCCTTTAATTAATCCTGGTTGCTGGCCTTCCCCACCATAGCTGCTCTGCTGCGCCTGTGAAGACTCCGCCTGCTGCTTTCACTATCCCCTTCCATCACCTCTGACCTGACCCTGGCCCCATCCAGGGCTGCCTCCGTCCCTGTGTCCCGCCGACCTGGACCCCCCCCCGCCTGCCCATTGGGGGGGGGACCACTTTTACACTGCTGGGCCCTTGCATAATTCCCCCGTCCCTCAGGTATGCCACCAGGGGCAGACTCACCAGGACGCATCTTGCCGCTCTCCCTGCCTGGCAGCCATCCTGTCATGCTGGATTCCGCTGTCCTTTGTGCTTTCCCGCCCCCCCCCCCGCCTTATTGCAGGGGGCGCTCTTTCTGTGCGGCCTCATCCTGACCTGCCACATTGCCTGAACGGCGCCGCGTCGAACATACGGCGCCAGCCGCCCTCCAACTCCTGCCTGCTTTCCGACCTCATTTTCAGCCTTCCCCTTGCCGCCTCCTGACAGGCTCACGGGCTGCCGAACTAACGATGTCACTCACAGGCTGCCGCTGGGGCGTCCTCTCTCTCCTTGCTGGCCTCTGTTCCGCCACCGCGTGGGGGAGGGGGGGTAGCAGACGTGCTCGGGGCCCCCCAGCCACCAGCCACGATTCTGCCACAACCTTTGTGACCAGGATGATGGCTTGCTTGGAGTTCTGTCTGAGGCTGATGGGAGTGAGCATGCAGCAGCAGCTCACTCCAGCCTCTCCTGTACCTCCATGCTGCCTCCTGTCTCAATACTGCTCTGTTCTTCATGCTGCTGATGGGAGTGAGCATGTAGTAGCAGCTCACTCCAGCCTCTCCTGTATCTCCATGCTGCCTGTTCTTCATGCTGCCTCCATGCTGCCTGTTCTTCTATGCTGCCTCCATGCTGCTGACTTCTCCCTCCAGGGCACGCAGCTTTCACAACTGACAGGTAAGCTTAGGTTCAGTTAAAATGGCCACTTCATATAATGGCTGGTATAAATACTCCCCTTATGGCTCCGCCCTACCCAGCATGCTAGCTGTCACTAAATTCCTGTGGCTGCTATGCCTACCTCCTGGCTCTGTCAAGGCCTATTCCTCTTAGCTGCGCTGATCCATGGGCTACATGAATATCTGCCCCTGTCCAAATGTCATAAATGTAATAAAGCGTGCACGCCGAAGAAATCCCACTGACACAGAAAAGTTCAGTTGAATGAAAACTTCCAAGTGTATTGTCAGGGGGCGGTGTAGCCCCTTAAAAAGGCAAAGAATGCAACGTATGCTAATACAGAAAGTAAACTTTTCAATTGGTTAAGTGTTTTAGTAAAGTAAACATTTAATTGGTTAGGTGTTAAGTGTCTAATCTTTATGGACTTCCTCCAGAGGGTGTTGATGCCATCGTCATCTTAGGTGTAACTCCGGAAGGAGACGCCATCTTACTACACGAGGGTCTTGGTCGATGGGAGGCGGTGCTCTAGCAGCCATTTTGAGTAATAAATTAACACAGGTATACAAAGTAAATAGACATTTTACACACATTCATTTCTATCCATCACAGTGAGTCTCACTGTGGGACACCTGAAAAAATACAAACCTACAAAAATGCACACCTGAATTCACACATGGGCCTACATGCATGTTTTTAAATCAAATTAAATGCCCACTACAAATATCACAACCATTACATACATATATCACACACAGTCAATACAGCCATAACAAATACCACACCCTGATGCGGAGGCACAGACCAGATTCCCAGCACACTTGATCAGCATAGATTAGCAGGTCCCTTGGGAGTGTGGCAACTTTATAATATAGCAGCAGCAGCCAGACCTTGCTGGAAGACGTTAATCAAACCTTATGGAATCTGTTTACTTACTCAATCAAGTGCCAGATCTCTCCAGCTGTAAAATTTTGATTCAATTCAATCATTAAACAAACCAGGAACCAAGTGTGAAATGCAACAGTCTAGTTTAGCTACTGCAGACAGGCCAAGATTCAAATTCTAGCGTGTGCTGCACAGTCATCCTTAAAATTTGAGATTTGGATCTTTCTGACTTTAGTAGAAGTTGGGCGAGTGAAGGCCAACCCAAAATGTGTTAATAAAACAAAATACCTTACTGACATTGCTTCTTGTAACATGCCTCATTATGTCCCTCCTGTAGCAGATAGTACAATAAGTATATTATGATTAAATTGGTCAGGGCCGTCTTTAATGCTGATTGGACCCTGGGCAAGCATTTGCTTGGGCCCCCTGGTCCCCTCCCTCCCACCTTGTGGCATGCAAACACGCCTTCCACTCAAAGACACACATAAAGTATACACACAAAAAAACACACAAACATTGAACATAGACTGAGCCACACGTTTTTCACCTAGAGAAAATATACACACTGACACACATACAAATGCAAACACTGACACAAATACAGATACATACATACACAAACTCAAATATGCACAGGTACAGACCAACAAATACACAGACATACAAAGACGGATACACAGACACACAGGTGCATACACAGATACACACTGGCACACATACAGACACAAAGAAACTCACTGACAAACATGCAGACACATGTTAGCACACATACAAATAAACAGACACACACCCTGACATATATGCAGATACACACAATAACACACATACAGCTACATACACAGACACACATGCAGTAACACAGAAACACACTAACACATACAGATGCACAGACACACACACTGACACACATACAGATACACAGACACACACAGATGCACAGGGACACACACTAACCCACATGCAGATACACAGACAAATACACATACATTTACACATATGGACAGATACACACACAGAAACACATACAGACAGATACACAGCTACCCATTGTACAGTGCTACAGAATATGATGGCGCTATATAAATAATAAAATAATAATACGCATACAGACAGAGAGAGAGACACATACAGACACACAGATACACATATAAACAGAGAAACACACATACATATAGACAGATACACACAGATACACATACAGACAGATACACATATAGGCAGATACACACACAGATACACAGACACACATGCATATACACATACAGCCAGATACACACACAGATACATAGACACACATGCATATACACATACAGACAGATACACACATACACATACAGACAGATATAAACACACATACACATAAAGACAGATATACACACACAAACAGACACATACATACATTTTTAGTCACCCTCCTGTTTCCTACCTTTTGGCTGCAGAAAGGTGACTTCCCTGGGGTCCAGTGGCTGGCTGAGGCTGTTGGGAGTCGGGCTCTCTAGCATTCCACGCTCCCCCTACCTTTCTCCCTTCCATGCGGCACTCTCTGTGATGGCAAGAAAGGAAGTGACTGCATGTCCTCCTGTTGCTGTCCTTATCACCGGAGGCCCGCTACGCTGTTAAAGCGCTGCAGCGCTGACCGGCCTCCTGCAGACTCATTGCCATCAGATGGTCCTAAGAGCATGGGCCACCCAATGGGCGCCCTCTACGTGTGGCCTGCAGTAGTAAGGGGCAGTCTATTCATATGATTTTTAATATTATGTTTACTTAACCTCTACATTTAGCAAATATGTTTAATTGAGGTCTGAAAAATAAAATTAGATGTAGAAATCCACACCTCTGCCTTTATTTGCATCCTAGTACTAGGTGCCTCCATTTTTATTCCCTGTCAATCATTGATATAAATGCTGCTTTTTTCTGCCATTAAACATGGTTAGTGAAAGAGGAGAAATTGTACCAATCCTTTTGTTTTCCTCCTCATTTCCATTGTCTACCCTGGCTGTGCCCCGACAGAACCGAATTGTGATGTCACCTGCAACATCTTCAATTTACATTTGAAAAGAATACAGATCCTCACATGGAAATGGTTAAACAATTTAAACGTTATATTCAATGTTTCATTCAATTATGCCATTACCAGAAAGGTGATAATTCCCCTTAAAACCATTCTGGCCGTTTCAGGGAAAAGTGACTGGGTTATTCACCAAAGTGAACATTTTTGGAATTCAAAGTGAATTTGAGTTCTGTTTTGAGCTACCGTATATACTCGTGTATAAGTCGATCTCATGTAAAAGTCGAGGGCAGTTTTGTGACCAACAATTGTGAACTATGCTATGCCTTGTGGATAAGTCGAGGGTAAAACTTGGGGCTATGAAATTCTGTGATTTTTATAATTATATACACACACACTTGTACAAACTGCATTATATATACACACACTTATACAAACACACACTCTGCATTATACACACACACTCATACATTCTGCATTACACACACACACACACACACATACTATACACACACACACTCATACACTCTGCATTATACACACACTCATACACACTTTGCTTTATACACACACACTCACACACACTCTGCATTATACACACACTTACACACACTCTGTATTATACATACACACACTCTGCATTATACACACACACACACACACTCATACACACACTCTGCATTATACACACACACTCATACACACACTCTGCATTATACACACACACACACACTCATACAAACAATCTGCATTATACACACACACTCATTCAAAAACACACTGCATTATATACACACACACACACACACTCATGCAAACACACACTCTGCATTATACACACACACATACAAACAATCTGCATTATACACACACACTCATACAAAAACACACTGCATTATATACACACACACACTCATACAAACACACACTCTGCATTATACATACACACTCATACGAACAATCTGCATTATACACACACACTCATACAAACACACACTCTGCATTATATAATGCAGAGTGTGTGTGTTTGTGTGAATGCAGAGTGTGTGTATATAATGCAGAGTGTGTTTGTATGAGTGTGTGTATAATGCAGAGCGTGTGTTTGTATGAGTGTGTATATAATGCAGTGTGTGTGTGTATATAATGCAGTGTGTGTGTGTATACAATGCAGAGGGTGTGTTTGTATGAGTGTGTGTTTGTGTGTGAACTGGGTGGGGGAGGGCATTTTTATTATTTTTAATTTTTTAATTTTAATATTTTAATTTTTTTATTTTAGTATTATTTTTTTATTTTAGTATTATTTTTTTATTTTATTATTTACTTTTTTAATTTTAATATTTACATTTTTTTATTGTAATATTATTTTTTTATTATTTAATTTTTATTTTCGTCCCGCCCTCCCTGCTTGTTAGCTGGCCAGGGAGGGGGGCTCTCATTCCCTGGTGGTCCGGTGGATGGGCTGTGTAGGAGGGGGGCTGGCAGAGAGCTGTTACTTACCTTTCCTGCAGCTCCTGTCAGCTCCCTTTTCCTCTGGTCTGGTCAGCTCGACTGTAAGTCTCGCGAGAGCCGCGGGGTCAGAGAATTGGTTACCGTGGCAACGCTCCGCGCGGCAGTCACACCGCAAGACTTACAGTGGAGGAGAAGGGAGCTGACAGGAGCTGCAGGAAGGTAAGTAAAAGCTATCTGCCAGCCCCCAACAGGACCACCGGCAGTCCTGCTCTGTATTATGGCAATGTAAGTTGCCATAATACAGACACTGACTCGAGTATAAGTCGAGTGGGGGTTTTTCAGCACAAATAATGCATGTCTGTGTGTATGTATGTCGTGTCTATTTGTATGTCAGTGTGTATGTAGGTATGTGTCTGTATGTCCCCATGCATGTGTGTCTGTATGTATGTGTCTGTCTGTCACTGTGTATGCCTGTGTGTCTGTATATGTGTTTGTGACGAAGTGCCCTTCGCCACTTGTGCCTGAAGGGGACTACTGGCTAGCCTCCTGCATTCTGACTATGGCCCCAGTGCTGATAGCTGTATTTTACCCTGCAGAAATGTTTATTTGTGTATTTCTGCCGGGGCGTTCGGGACCTTCAGTATGTGAGTAGTGCTAACCCAGATAGCTATGCCATGGAGCCTATTCGTGTAACAAAATACTATGGAAAAGACATTGGCTCCATGGTGATTGAACTGTATGTATGTTATCTGAGCGCCATTCGGTAATAATGTGCACTCAGATCTAAGCTATCTGGGGATATGTTGCATGTATATGTTTTATGTAGAATGGTCAAGGTGTATGTTCTTTGTTAGATTACACATCTTTTACAAATGTCTTTTTGTAACCATGTGGTTAATGGATTCTTGCCTCTGTCCTGGGAGATAATTTGATTACTTCCCAATTATCTCCAGGATAGAGAGGAGGGATTGTGATGTCACTGTGGGAGTGTTTTGTTTGTATTGTCTGTGATTGGCTAATATCCAATATGTGTCCCATTGTTCCATCAGGTCCCCTAGGGGAGTGTCCACCTGGTGGACACGTGCATAAATACCTGGCAGGTAGCCCTCAATTAACCAGACCTACTTGCACTTTTCTTGAAGCCTTGGCTAATGCTTGGGGGAAGGGATAACTACACTCGGGGGATTGCTATAATCACATACTCCCCAGAGTCAGCTTTTGCAAGAGCTTGTTTTGTTCCTGGTTCCTGCTCTCTGGATTTAGGAGAGGTTCACCCACTGGAAGCTGGATCCCGGTCGTGGATCCAGGGTGGGTGAGAGACGGCGAGACCCCGGCGCAGCTGCATCGCTGGAAGTGGGGTCCGCAGTGCTGATGGTGTCGGTTGGAGTGCTCGGAGTCCTCGGCAAGCGCTAGGAGCATCGATTGGCATAGGAACTCAGTCGGAGTGCAAGCGGTCCATCACAGTGTGTATGTCTCAGTATGTGTGTGTCAGTATGTATGCCTATATGTGTGTATGTCTGTTTCAGTATGTGTGTCTGTTAGTATGTATCTGTGTGTGTGTGTATCTGTGTCCTTTTGTAACAGTGTGTGTGTTTGTGTCTCTGTGTGTATTCCTGTGGGTGGGATTTGGAGGCGGACCCTGTGGGCGGGATTGGAGGTGGGCCCCAAGGGGCCCAGACCCTGAGCTGAGTTAGGGGCCCCAAAATTTCTGGTGGCGGCCCTGCTGGTCAGTGTGCCTTGAGGACTGATATGGAAACCACTGCCTTAGATTCCTTCCCCCTTATGAAGAAGGATTGTTGAAAAAAGAAAACGTGGCAAAATTGTGATAACATTTCTGTATAGTATACAGTAGTTTAGATTACAATAAAGAAGTCATGTAAATATATATATATATATATATATATAATGGTTTTTGTACAGGGTTATTGACTAAAATGTGAATCTTTGGAAATTCTAAGTGAATTTTAAATTTAAGGACAAAGTATCTGAACTGGAAAGATTCTCCAAATCAGCTGTGCTTCCAGTTCCGCTACTTTAGCTTTAAATTTGAATTTCACTTTCAATTCACTTTAAATTGCCAACAATGCTTATTTTTGTAAAAAAAAAAAAAAACCTGTAAAATATACATGATTTATTATTAGTGTTTAGAACATAGTAACATCATTCCTTGTGTTACAAATGGGCCAACCACATTTTATTTGTTAAGGCCCTTTAAAACCTTGGCGTTTAAACTGACCTTTTTCAACAAACATTTTTCTTGAAAAGGAGGAATTTGTGTTTGTGGGCCACTGACAAATATGTGAAAATCCAGTATCAAAATAATAAAGGTCAGACGTGGACAGCACAGTCTCTAAATTCTCTTAATAAAAACAAAAAAAAATTATTTAAAAAAATTATAGATAACTACAGTAAAGAACAATAAATGGAAACAAATGTATGCAAAATGAGAGAATTAGAGGAGAGAATAAAGGTCGGTGCAGTCTACACAGTTCTACACAGTTCTCGCTTATCTACATGATTGTAACTTCTCTGGATACATTTTATTATATATATGTCCTCTGGATTCCATTTCCCTTGACAAAGAATGTTGAAGAAGTAACAGTTGGTTTGTTAACCACCCCCCTAGGACTGATCACATAACACTATTGTTCACACATAGCATGCTCACATATTACACATAATTTTGGTCAGAAAAAGATACATTATCGAGGCAGTCATGGTTCTAATGTAATACAGACCTGATTATTTCTCAACCATACCGTTACAATATTTCCAAATATTAGTGTCAAGGCTGCTATTCACCTGGCGTACCTGGTTCCCACCTGTCATTAGTCCATGTATGTGGCATTGCTAGCACTCAAAACAACCACTAGTGATGCTTACCTGTCCTTGATGTGTGTTTCAACTTCAAAGTTCTGGCAACCAGTAATGTATTTCATCATACTCTCAGCTTCTCAGTATGCATTCCATTATACAGTGCCCATAGTCTCAACTCTCACCTTGTGTCACCTCTATGGGTCAGGGCTGCAAGACAAATGTAACATTTTTGGATGCCACCCCTTTTGTAGTCGATTTCAATAATCATTCCTCTGCAGCAAATTCCTTCAACTCTCTAAAAATTATCTAAAGACTTATGGGGTAGTATTTTGCAAAACATTTTTTTTGTGCAAAAAATATAAAAATTTGTACATGCAAAAAATACTGCACATTAACGAGGCAAAGAAAAATATCAAATTCACTAGAGTTGTATTAGTGTTCGGAGTGTACCTTTAATCAATGAATTTCAAACATTGCTGTTTTGTTGACTTGTCAAGATTCTTGGAAAATTTAGTTTGGATAAGTGCAATTTGGTTTTATTTATCTTCAAACTACTTGCTATTAAATATCTAAACAAAATAAAACTATTCCTAACACCAAATATACCTGGCTGCTTGAAAAGTTGTGATATAAAGTAGACATATTTGTTGTCTAAAAGTTAAATTTGCTTCTATTTTTGGATGGGCCTAAGGCATGAGCACACGACTCTACATCCGGACGTGCTTTTCCGAGTGCTGACTTCTACCTGTGTTTTAGTTAGTTGTTTACAGTGAATTTCTTAATTGAGAAACCAAATTGAATGAGATTTACTTACTGTTTCTGTAGGTTAGACCAGCAGTAAACAACTCTCTCAGTTTTACTTTATTCTGATTCAGTAACAAGTCTGTAGGTAAAAACTAAAAGGATTTCTTTACTAGTGAATTATTTCTTGATTATTTTAACCCTAAGGGAATACAGGCATTGTTCAGAGTTCTGTTTTTTGTGGGAACAGATGCTGATGTCATGACATTTAGATTATATTTAAACATTTGGAGTGAGACATGGATAAAAATAAAGTAAAACTATATGAAATGTAAACAGAACAGATTTGAATATCCTAAACAATTAAAGTGAACTCTGGTTTATTTAGAATAACAAAACATACATTTTATGTCTGACAAAGTAGGAGATGAGAAGGGGGAGCCCCAGTGTGTATATAAAGAAAAACCCACTGTTCCTACTGTATTGCAATATTATGCTGTAAGTGTTTCTAAGAATTAAAAGGGCTACTCCAAGTATCATGACCAAAACAGTACTCTGTAGTTGTCAAACCATTTGACTATTTACATCGGGGTGCATCAGGGCACTCTTGATACCATAACTACTACAGCACACTGTAGTGTGTTGACTAAGACCACAAACAGCTTGAAATATTGCAAGATTCGCTTCTATTGATTGTAGAACTAATATGGTCACTACAATTGCTGCTAAATTCATAATTGTATCTATCTTCTAGATTTGTGTTTAGCGCAGTGCTGAAAAAGATAGAAAAAATTTTAGAAATGGAGCCTCATCTGCAGGTTTCTTTCTGTTATCATCTTTGGATTAGTTATGTTTTGTCAGTGTGGTAGAAAGAGAGTGGAGCGCTTATAAAAACCACAATAAGGGTGTGTGGCCTGGACGCCAAGCAAAATGGCAGCATAGACAGGGAGCTCCTCGCTGGCTCTGTTCTATTCCTCGCTGAGCTGCGTGTCAGATCCAGAAACGGGGAAATCACACAGGACAACACAAGCCGCCAAGTCTGTGGATACCCCGAGGGGGTCCCCAGCCCCGTCAATTAGGCAATACCTAACCACGCCGACCGACCTCACATCCAAAGCCTCCAACGATTCAGAGGCTGCCGAATTTACACCAACACCTACCTGGAGAGGGGAGCCTGAACTGCATGGTGCAACAGAGACACCTCCGGAATGGCTGAAAATGCTCAACAACCTACCGACGAGATCGGACCTAAGAGAGGCCAATAGAGCCCTGCAAAAATCCATCACAGAGGAACTGCACGCAATGAGAGAGGACCTGCAAGGCCTCAACCACAAAGTGTCACAGTTGGAGGCGGACACGACCACGTGCAGTCAGTGCAGACGGCAAACTCGGATGCCATAACAGTCATAACAGTCAGACCAACTCCGACAGATGGCCTACCATATAGAAGACCTCGACAAACAGAAGCAGAAGACAAAATGTCAGAGTAAGGGGAATCCCCGAGAGCACAACTAACTCCGAATCCGTGAAAGAGATCCTGACCGGCCTCTTCAACAAAATACTAGGCAGACCGGAGGCTTCCACCATAGACTTCATCAGGGCACACCGAGCTCTGCGCCCTAAGGGGACTCCAGAAGACCCCCAAGGGACATTATGTGTTGCCTGGCCAGTTACCAATTCAAGGAAGAGATCTTACAAAGGGCCAGAGAGATGGATCGGATAATCTTGAACGGGGCACTGATTCTGCTATTCCCGGACCTCTCCCCAGCGACGCTGGCTTACCGCAGGGCCATGCACCCACTTACAAGGATCCATACTTGCACCCTGGGGGCTGGGACGTGCTGCTCCACTGGGAGGATGAGAAGGCCTTGTCATGGCGGGGCTGCCTCCCCCGGCAGCCGGGACTGTACTCACCGCATGGCCGAGACAGGGGGGGCCGGGGCTGTGGGAGGAAGGGGGGATGCTGGGGTGAGAGTGGGGGTCTATGCCCTGGCTAGGCCGGGTCGGGGGCGTCCTTCCCCCCGGGGCGTGATGACCCGTGTAGGAGAGCGCGCGGGGGGGTCCCCCCGGCTCGGGTGGGGGGACCCAGTCCCTTGAGGGGGGGAGGGACTGGGAGGGGACTTGGGCCATAATTGAAAACGCATATGACATGGAACAGCTGAGGCGGAGGGGGGGAACGGGTCCCGCAGGGATAAAGGGTCCATCATGCTTGACCGAGAGAAGGCTTAAATGTAAGGCTTGTTTACCCACACGAAGGTTTAAATGTTAAACTGTTTAAAATGTATACCCTCACATGTTCATACGTCCTGAACTACTAAAGATTTGACATGCAACGAGACTAAATGGCCCTATGGCTAAGTTTTATACGGCGAGGTACATCTAGACTACTGACACACATAACGAGCCACTAGAGGACGACACAGGAAGAGTTACCTAGTATCTAGAGGACTGGTGCCACAACAGACCTCAAACTCGCGAGCGCAGTTTAGAGGCTCGCGACCTCCTTCGACCCCGGAGAGGACGGGGCATACAATCCCGGGCAGGGAGTCACCTTAAACTCCTGGTGGGAGGGTGACTAGCCCCTCCCTGGACATCCACACCTATACAGTGATCAGACAGACGCTGGTTCACTACCGACGGACTACCTATACCTCCCTTTCCCTTAAATTTCCTACTCCTAGCCTGACACCCTGAGGTCTCCCAAGAGAACTGACACCATGTCACTACGCCAAGCAGATCTACTCATCACCACTTTAAACGCAAGGGGTCTAAACAAACCTGAGAAACGTTTGAGCGCCCTGAGAGAGTTCCACAAATCTAGGTTAGACGTGATACACATCCAGGAAACACATCCTGCTCTTAGGGGGGACTTTAACATAACCATGGACCCCAAATGGGACTCGTCCATCCAAGGTCCCGACACAGCACCTAACCCTGATAAAAGCCTTATTAAAAGGCTCACAATTGATAGATTGCTGGAGGGCACACCACCCAGATGAAAGGAACTACACGTTCCTGTCCCAACCATACAACACATACTCACGACTAGACTATTTCTTCACGATGCACCATCACCTAACCATGGTAAAAACAGCAGAGCAGGGAACAGTGACGTGGTCAGACCACGCGCCGGTAACACTTACTCTCTCCTCACCGCTATATAGACCCAGGGTCTCCAAGTGGAGATTGAAAGAATACATGCTGTCCCTACCGGACATCCTGACGGAGACAGATAAGACACTGAAAGATTACTTCACAACTAACACACCAGACCAGACCTCACTCACATACATATGTGAGGCACATAAGTGCGTGATAAGGGGCCACCTTATACAAAAGGGACCTGGCTAAAGCGACAAAGAGAAGCGTGCATTACGGCGCTTATACAAGCAATACAGACAATAGATGAATCTAACAAAAGGGATGGACTCCCCATACATCAGGCTAAGCTACTCCAGTTGAGAAGGGAACTGACTACACTCCTGCATGCCAGACACCATAGAGAAGCAGCACGACATAAAGCATTCTTTGAGGCACACAGCAACAAAAGTGGGAAAACTCCTAGCGAGAATGTTGGCCAAGTGTAGACAGCAGACATATATAGAAAGAATCCGAGATAGAAATGGGATAGTACATCGCCTCCCCACCAAAATACAAGAAGTCATACGCTCTTACTACAGAGACCTCTACTCTCTACCAAGCCCGCGAGATGCACAATCGCAAGCCAACCTCAGGACCCGGATAAATAATTTCCTCCAAACCAACATGCACAAACACATAGAACGAGATGTAGCAGAAGTGCTGGAGGAGCCCATCGCTGTTGAAGAAATAGCGATGGCAGTTAAAGCCCAGGCCCAGATGGTTTCCCATTACGCTACTACAAGAGCTTTGCAGAGACCCTATACGCGCCAATGCTAGCCTCCTTCAACACGCTTAGGGAAGGGCACCACCTGCCCACGCAGTCCCTTATGGCACATATCACGCTCATCCTAAAAGAAGGGAAGTACGGAGACTACTGTAACAACTACAGACCCATATCCCTTATAAACAGGGCCTGGAAGTTGCTAACGAAAATACTGGCGGCCGGCCTACAGCCGCACATTCCAACCCTGGTGCACCCAGACCAGGTGGGGTTCGTGATGGGGCGGGAGGCTAGGGACAATAAAATCAGAGCACTGTCGATAGCCCATGGGGAGCCGGCGGGGGTCGGGGGCCTTCTCCTGCTATCCACGGACGCGGAGAAGGCCTTCGACAGGATCGGGTGGACATACATGTTCCAGGCCCTCACACACCTTGGCATGGGGACACACATGCGAGGCTGGATAGAGGCAATATATAGACAACCCAGAGCCCAAATAATTGTAAATGGAGCACTTACAGAAGACTTCATAATTCAAAACGGCACCCGCCAGGGATGTCCCTTGTCGCCAATTCTTTTTGTTTTCGCTTTAGAGCCATTTTTACAAGCAATTAGAAATAACCAGGACATCACACGGATAGAAAAAGGCAACATACAACACAAGGTGGGGGCATACCCCGACGACCTTCTCTTTTTTGTCTCGAAGCCCGAAATCTCACTCCCGAACATAATTAAGGTCTTTAGGGAATATGGAGAGATATCAAATATAAAAATAAACTTTGTTAAGTCGTATATACCTAACATATCAATACCCCAACACCGGGAACCACCGCTCCATCAGAGATTCTCGTTCCAATGGGCAGATTCTAAAATCAGGTACCTGGGCATTTGGCTTACCAGAAATAGCTCAGACCTCTTTAAAGACAACTTTGCCCAGATGCTGTCCACCTTCAGAAGGGATGCGGGGGAATGGTCATACCCCCACATCTCCTGGTTCGGCCGTGTCCAGGTCATAAAAATGAACTTTTTACCACGGCTGTTATATTTGATGCAGACAATACCCATACGAATCCCTAGGACATATTTCGGAACCCTACATCAGATCTTGAGAGAATAGGTCTGGAAAGGGAAGCGGCCCAGGCTTAAATTTTCACAACTCACACAACCCAGAGAGCAGGGAGGCATGGCACTGCCAAATTTCCACCTCTACTATGTAGCATGCCACCTCCTTAGAATACTGGAATGGTCGAAACTCAATGTCCACAAACAATGGAAAACAGTGGAGGAGGCAGAGCTGGGGATCCCTACAGCGCTTGCCTCGTGGTTACCAAGAGGGAGATGGAAAAAGGCACCCATATACGTGGAGAACACCCTACAAGTATGGCACGGTATAGCAGACAGAGCCGGCCTTACCCCATATCCGTCACCTCTACTCCCCCTGACGCATAACACGGATTTCCCACCTGGACTCGACCCACTAGCACTCAGAAGCATTGTCCCAAACCTGTTACCTAGGCTCCACCACATCCACACACCGACGGGTCGGAAGACCCTCACAGATCTACAGAAGTTCACATACACACAACTGACGAGCTATCTTCAGACTCTACCTCAGGGAAGGGCTCTACGACGTACCCCCATGGAGTCTGAGCAACTATGTCTCGACCCGGAACCACTCCCACACGGGATATCCATATTATATGGCTCACTACAAAAACAGATCCCAGTAGAGACACCTAGGTTTAAGGGGAAATGGGAAACGGCCTTGCACCAAAAACTTAGCGACAGGGAATAGGACAAAGTATGCACATTAACACACCACTGCGCTGCCTTTAGCAGACACCAGGAGACCGCATATAAACTACTCACATAATGGTACCGCACTCCGGACATCTTACACAACATGCACCCAGATCAATCCACACAATGCTGGAGATGCGGGAATGGGACATGGACACACATACACATCTGGTGGTAGAAACCTTCTGGCAAGGGATATATAATGCTACAGACATTCTCAGACCAACCACCACCTTTTGACCCATCAGCAATGCTCCTACACCACACTACCGTACCTAGCAACAAATACAAAAGATCACTAACTAAATGGATACTAAATATAGCAAAACAACTCATTCCCCAACACTGGAGGAACACAGAGGCACAGGAATGGTTTGCACAAATGGAAGACCTTAGGGCAACGCAAGACATAAACATGAAAACCCCGGATAGGGCACAACAATACCTGGACATCTGGACACACTGGATAGTGACAACGACAGGGGACAAATTCACAGACGCACTCGGGGAGACAGGTCAACCCTAGAGACCCCTGACTCCTAGAGGCAAAGGGAGACCACAAAGAACCCCTACGTGAAATACGCCAGAAGGCAACACCCGACTAAGCACCCAAACAGACAGACCCCTTAGGAATACATCCCACCCCAATCACCCATGACAGACACTCGACAGAATAAAAGCGATGCCTCACACGAACCTCAGCACAACCTCGACCACTCACACCGAATGCGGGCATAACGACTCCCAACTTACTAATCGACACAGGCATATACAATGACCCTAAGACCGAAAAACCGGGACTTAAATGTCCCATGATGACACAATGCACTCTAATCACTTGAGACCTGCGAGTCTAGCAAAATGCTCAACTAGGACTGATAGAGGCCTGCGCGCCTCCACACACTAAACCTACTGAAGGACCTGCGAGTCTTGCCCAAACACACGCTCCGAAATGTTCAATACTGTTCATCTATTTTATTTATGGTTACTAAGAGACCTAATGGAGTGATATTACCTGGCTATTTGATATCTATTTACAAAATGTATGTTTTAGCGACTAGCAGGGACATGCGCGTCCCGCAGAGATACAATGAGACACAAGAACAAGAGACCTGCGAGTCTGCTACATATATTTCTCAGAAAGGAGAAGGGGCCTGCGTGCCTAAGTTTAGAACACCCTTTGAGGGACCAACGAGTCTCATCTTTACGAATGTTTAATGCTATTAACCGTTGTTATGATTCCTGCAAAATATCATAAAACTATATTTACAAGATACACACTCATGACCACCACACAAAAACTGCCTACACCACGGCCTAAATCTATACCAAACGAAACCTGCGTCAAGTCAGGCAAAGAAACACGAGTACCCCTCACAGCTACCTTGAAACGATCGAACTTCAGCAACAGCAGCAAGAATATCAGCATGCCCACACTAGGCAGACCGCAACACGGGAACATCAACTCACGGGAGTAGACAACGACAGGGAAATACACATTAGCAGCACATAGACAGGCCAAGATAGGAGGGCAATTCACTTGTTAATATGAATCAATGCAATACATATTCATGATATACGATGAACACTTAGTTTGGCTTGAGACCTGCATGTCTCTCCCTCAATTGTTACTCAGGAGATCTGCGAATCTCGATTGACAAATTGTTATACTGTTTACCTGAAACCTGCGCGTTTCTCCGCATTTCATCCTTTCTTTCAAAAATGTGAAAAAATCTCAATAAAAAGATATTTAAAAAAAAAACACAATAAATGTTTCAAAAGTCTAAAACGAAGTGATACAAATATTGTGCAGTGATAGTGCTAAAAGTGCTGGGGAACATTGATAACTTGTATAGTCTAAAGTGTACCAGGCCTCTGATTCAAATTAATGCAATGAAAATATCATATGCAAACAAAACAATGAACTTTTCAAGTCCAATTCAAACAGTGCTTTACAATATGTGAAACAAAAAGATGATAGAGGTTGATACTTTCCAGTTTTTGATGACAATTAAAAGACCTAAAAAATACAAATATGAATTTCATAGTGCAGACAATCTGATATTCAAAGTTAAAGATCAATACCAATAGAGGTGATGGCAGAATTACCAACTCACAAGTGGGGAGGCTTTAATAATGTCTCAATCGTGACAGCATATTGAGTCTTTAAGATCAGGGCACTCCCATCCTACTTTGAGAGGCTTTCTTCCAATTCCTTTGGAGTTGATATATAAAACAGGAAAAGTGCAGACATAGTGTAATATGTCTTTAAGACCAGAAATCAAATTTGAAATACACTCACATGTAAAAAGGCCTTTTCCTATAGGCTGTAATTGCAAAGTGGACACCTATTTATTGGGGTGGTGTTACCCTCCAAAGATATACAGGAAATCTCCAAATTAAGGAATATTCCAATTTATTAGACAAATAAAGATAAAAATATAAAATCACAATAAAACAATAAATGGGGCTTGTCCAAAAAGTGTTTCACCTATTCAGGCTTTCTCAATCAGTAATAAAGCCACTTGTGTATTGGTGTTTATATATCCGTATAATGAATTATTAATCACGTCTTTCTGTGGCCAAATGGGTCCGACGTGTGTTCCACCTTTCAGAAACAGATAGTTCAAGCCTTGTTTTCACTATGCCATAAGCCCCATTAGTCCACTCAGCAGAATTCTCTCCTCCTTTCATTCAAAGATTGCCTCCACGAGTCAAACCTCATTCTGACTCTAGTGGCGTCCATCTTTGCATTACAACCATTGCATTCCACCACTCGTTCTTAGTCAAATCCACCTTCTGTGCAGTAGTAACTGGTGTGTTCTATCATATTAAGAGAAGGGCAATCAGTGCATATATTCTATGGAGGTATAATACAAAGATTATTATATCGGAAAAAGAGAAAATTGAAGATAAAAAAAATTAGAAACTAAAACAGATATATTCCTTATAACAACAAACAACAAAGTAATCATTCTAAAAAAGTAACACAATTTAGTACAAAATGCAAGAAATGGAAAAAAATAGAGATGGTAAAAAATTGACAATTTTCATGTGCACTTACACTGATCAACCACAACATTAAAACCACATTGCCTAATATTGTGTAGGTCCCTTCGTGCTGCCAAAACAGTTCTGAAATTTCAAGACATGGACTCTACAAGCCCTCTGAATGTGTCCTGTGGTATGTTTCACCAAGACATTTGCAGCAAATCCTTTAAGTCCTATAATGTGCGAGGTGGGGCCTCCATGGATTGGATTTGTTGTTCCAGCACATCCCACAGATGCTCAATCGGATTTAAAGGCCAAGGACACTCTGACCAGTCTGTGGCTACAGAGTTTTCCAAGTTTTTCTGCAATTTGAGCTACGGTAGCTCTTCTGTGTGATCGGGCCAGACAGGCAAGCCTTCGCTCCCCATGTGCATCAATAAGCCTTGAGCTACCACGACTCTGACGACTGTTCACCGGTTGTCCTTCCTTGCACCACATTTGGTAGGTACAAATCACTAAATAGCAGAATCACCCCACAAGTCTTGCTGTTTTGGAGATCTTCTGACACAGTCATTAAGCTGTCATTATTTGTTCCTTGTCAAAATTACTAAGATCTTTTTGTTTGCTCATTTTTGCTGCTTCAGACACATCAAATCCTGACTGTTCACTTGCTGTCTAATATATCGCACCCCCTGACAGGTGCCATTGTAACAATATAATCAATTTTATTCACTTTGTCGCGGTTCCCACAATCCCCAGCACAGGAACCGCGAGGGAGCATGGTACAGACACATGCTCCTCCCTCCTCCTTCATCTTCACTCCTCAGCCATCAGTGACAGGAGTGCCGCCGGACTGGCGAGACTGCCTCCCGGCCCGGCGGCTCCAGCGTGGAATGCGGCCGGTTCCCCTGACTCCTCTCAGGTAAATGGGAGGGGGAAGACAGGAATACAGAGACACAAGGGGAGGGGGAAAGTAAAACAGAGGGGGAATAGACACAGGGAAAAGAGAGAGAAAGAGACAGAGGGGGAAGAGTGAGACACACAAGGAGGGGGAGAAAGAGACAGAGAGGGAAAATATATGAGACACAACAAGGAGGGGAGAAAGAGACAGAGGGGAAAGGAGAGAGGCAATTGCCAAGGAGGGGGGAAAAATAGATAGAGGGGAAAGGAGAGAGACGCACAAGGGGAAAGGAGAGAGACACACACAAGGGGAAAGGAGAGAGATGCACAAGGGGAGGGGGAGAAAGAGGCAGAGGGGGAAAGGAAAGAGATGCACAAGGGGAGGGGGAGAAAGAGGCAGAGGGGGAAAGGAGAGAGACACACAAGGGGCGGGGGAGAAAGAGGCAGAGGGGGAAAGGAGAGAGACGCATAAGGGGAGGGGGAGAAAGAGGCAGAGGGGGAAAGGAGAGAGACGCACAAAGGGAGGGGGAGAAAGAGGCAGAGGGGCAGAGAGACACACAAGGAGGGGGAGAAAGAGAGACAGAGGGGAAAAGGAGAGAGACATACCTCAAGGTAGGGGAGAAAGAGGCAGAGGGGAAAGGAGAGAGACTATCAAGGAGGGGAGAAAAAGAGACAGAGGCGCTGAGAGAGACACACATGAGGGGAGAAAGAGGCAGAGGGGAAAGGAGAGAGACACATAAGGGAGGGGAGAAAGATGCAGAGGGGAAAGGAGAGAGAGACACACAAGCAGAGGGAGAAAGAGGCAGAGGGGGAAAGGAGAGAGACACACAAGGGGAGGGAGAGAAAGAGGCAGAGGGGGAAAGGAGAGAGACGCACAGGGGTAGGGGGAGAAAGAGGCAGAGGGGGAAAAAGAGGCAGAGGGGGAAAGGAGAGAGACGCACAAGGGGAGGGGGAGAAAGAGGCAGAGGGGGAATAGAGAGACTGGAAAGGAGAGGGGAGACATGGACACAGAGGAGCAGTGAGGGGGAGAAAGAAACATACAGAGTGACTGGTGGAGACAAAAAGGCACACAGAGGGGCTGGAGATAAAGAGACACACATAGGGGCTGTATATATCACTGGTGGATCGGAGGGGGGGGGCAACGGGGCAATTCCCCCCCCACGAGGCTCTCCCCTGCCAGCCAATCTCCCTCCCCATTCCACAGGCACCGTGCAGCACACACTGCCCCCCATACACACACTGCCCCCACACACACCATACATATTCACACACTGCCCCCCATACACACATTGCCCCATACACACACACACACTGCCCCCACACACACATTGCTGCACACATACATACACAGCCCCCCCATACACATATTGCCCCACACACCCTACACATTCACACACTACACCCCCTCACACACATACACTGAACCTTTCACACACACTGCACCCCTCACACATTGCACCACTGCTCCTATACCCTACTACAGCCCCATATCCCAGCAGACCCCAGGTAAGTTGTCAAACTGTTCTTAAACGGTTTGACTACTTACTCTGGGAGGGGATTCCAGCACTCCTTGCACCATAACCACTACACTAAGCAGTAGTGGTTATTGTGCATGGATTATTTCTTTAAATAATCTACAAGTGTCCCTGCTGGGACCAGGCTCTGGATCCACCACTGGTATATGACATGTATATTAATGTGTATTAGTTTTACATATATATGTATATATATATATATCTATTATAGTTACACATATATTAATGTACATTTATATATGCATAATACACAGATAAATGTCATTATTTTACTATATGTAATGAGCAGATATTGGCCCAGTCTTGTTACTAGATGCAGACTCCATCACAATAACATATTTAAAGTGAAGAGCGCACCCACAGGACTTCAAAATAAACAAGATAACGTCATTTTTTTTTACAGTTGTGCCCTACATACATTCACCATTTCAGTCCCATTACCAAGCTTTCCTTAACCCCTTAAGGACGGAGCCAAATGTACAAGTTGTGAACGAAACAAAATGAAAACAAACCCTGGCATTTGCGCTACATGTCTGTCCAACCGTAATTCACCTCTTTCATATTAAATGCACCCACCCTTATTATATATCATTTTATTCAGGGGAAACAGGGCTTTCATCTAATATCAAATATTTAGCTATGAAACATAATTTAATATGAAACAAATGGGAGAAAATAAGATTTCTTTTGATTTTTTTAGTTCTACATGACATTTTAACGGTCAATGTCATAATACTGTTTGCTTTTACTGCAATAAAATACACATATTTGTATTCAGCAAAGTCTCACGTGTAAAACAGTACCCCCTATGTACAGGTTTTGGAAAGTTACAGGGTCAAATATCATATATAGCATGTTACATTTGAAATTGAAATTTGCCAGATTGGTTACGTTGCCTTTGGGACTTTATAGTAGCCCACGAATGAAATTTACACCCATAATGGCATATCATTTGCAATAGTAGACAACCCAAGGTATTGCAAATAGGGTATGTCCAGTATTTGTTTGTATGTGAAAAATGCAAAAAAACGCCAATTTTGGCCAGTGTTTGTGACTAAGTGGCTACTAAAAAAGACTGGACATACCCCGTTTGCAATACCTTGGGTTGTCTACTATTGCAAATGGTATGCCATCATAGGGGTAATTTTCATTCTTGGGCTACCATAGGGTCTCAAAGGCAATGTAACCAATCTGGCGAATTTTAATGTTACGCTGTAAGTTTTGAAAACACCATAAAACCTGTACATGAGGGGTACTGTTGTACTCGGGAGACTTCGCTGAACACAAATATTTGTGTTTCAAAACAGTAAAAAGTATCACAGCAATAATATTGTCCGTGTAATGCTGTTTGTGCGTGAAAAATGCAAAAAACGTCACTTTTACTGGCGATATCATCGCTGTAATACATTTTACTGTTTTGAAACACTAATATTTGTGTTCAGCGAAGTCTCCCGAGTAGAACAGTACCCCCCATGTACAGGATTTATGGTGTCTCGGAAAGTTATAGGGTTAAATATAGTGCTAGCAAATTAAATTCCCTTTACTTTCGGCATGGGTTGTCAGGCAGGTCCCGCTAATTGTAATTAATTAAGATACCTAATTATTTAAAAATATTACATAAATATATATGTAGAATTAATATATGTATATATATATATATATATATATATATATATATACGTATGTGAATATATATGTATATATACATAATTTTTTTAAAATATTTTTATTTATATATAGGTATATATATATAGTGATATATACGTATATATTTATGTATATAGATATATATATTATTTCGTTCTACATGTATTTTGAAATAAAACATATACATAATATCACAATACAGTAGGAAACTTAAATAACACACATCTTATATATTTTTTTTAATTATTTTTTAAATTATTTTTTGTAATTTTATTTTTTAACATATTTACATTTTAATTTTTTATATTATATATAAATATATAACAATAATTATAAATATATTTACATCAGTATCGTCTACGTAATTTGATATTAATATATATATATATAGTAGTAAATAATATATATATATTAGTAAATACACCTAGACAGTGTATGTGTGTGTGTATGTATATGTATATATATATATATATATATATATATATATATATATATATATATATATATATGATCTAAGTATATATTTTTTTTTTACACTGATTTTAATTAAATTTTATTTTATTTCCAGCCAGCAGGGGACTAACTGTCATTACAGGCAGTCCCCCTGCTGGCAATGCAGCAGCCAGCTAACCCGGCCATGTGATTGTGAGGTCCTCGCAAGGACCTCACTCTCACATGGTCAGGGGGGCTGCCAGGGGGTCGGACGTGCCGCGGGTAAGTAAAGAAAGACCGGAGGGTGTACTATTACGCCCGGCGGCGTTTAGAGCCGCCTAAAATAGGGCATAATAGTACGCCCTCCGGTCTTAAGGGGTTAATATGTTATGGTAGTTGGACTGAAACATTGATTACATGCAAAGGCACGTCTGCTTAAAATAAATCTGCACTTTTGTTTATTTTGAAGCCTATGAGTGCTTTTTTTTTTACGTTGGAGTAATAATTTTTAATTTTAAGTTCTCTTTTCTAACTCTGTATCTGCACACTATGCTGGTGCGACGCATTATGGAGCTGGTAAATATTTTTTTTCCAGGGCTGCTTTTAATTCCCAGTCCGGCCCTGCGCTAAAGTATCCCATTTTGACAAGTCATATTCTATAAACTTAATGCCACCTCTTCTGAGATTAACTCAATAGGGCAATGCTTTCTCCTGGGGCTCTTAGCAGTGCAAGACTAAATAGGGCTGCCGCATCAGGCACCTGTAACTGCGAGGGGTGAAAACCAGGGGAGTTATGTTTTATGAGCTTTGAATTAGGTTGTTTAATGAATGAGTGGGCAAGCGCTCTGGATTCTGCATGTGTTCGTTATTGATTGGCTCCAGCAGTATCCTTGTAATGTATGCATGTATAAGTGTCTAGTGAATGGAACATGTAGTTAGTGTGGGCTACAACTGAGCATACATATATTAAATACTGAAAATCACGCACCCGTGGCCCTTTGTCTCATCTGCAATCATGTATGCTTGCAAATATATCAACAGATATTTTTCACAAAATTCTTGACATGAGCTTTTGGGTACCAGTTTCAGTTTGAGTATGTTAGCCTAACACCAGAATGAGTAAGCATTATCCTGGTTTGGATTTCAAATGCTCTATTTCCATACATAGAGTTGTACAACTTACAGATCAAAGTGGCAGACAATTATCCTTGATACAAGGGTTAAAATGTTCCATTAGTCCACTAGCTGTTGGCATGTGAAAATTCAGCCCTGGTGAGTAGACATTAACCCCAGGTGAGTGTGCCTTGGGCCCTCCAAGCGTGCAGTGACAAGTATTTTTAAGGCTTGGGTAGTAGCATAAGTACTTGACATTTTGAGTCCTGCTATATACAGTTACTCCATAGGTGTAAATTTAACCAATTTGCCCAAATATTTACTTATAAATCTGTTTATTACAGCAAGAAGGTAACTAGAGATATCTTTGCCAGAAGCTCAAGGAAGCAAGGTGAAAGGTTAGTGTAGGACCCACCTGAGAGGTCTGCCTTGACGTGGCCATTGGAGAAAACTCTCTCATGGCCATTGGAGAAACTAAATTACCTCCATTTGTTTAAATATGCATAGGGATTTGGGAAGAGCTCAGGTAACTTTTTTCTTTGGTTTTTACTGTACTATTGGGGCTGATGTGTACTATGGTCGTTGCTGCTGGCAGGAGAGATTGGAGTTTGAGCACAGGACTTGTTTTTTTGTATTCACCCTTGTATCACACAGCTATGTTACAATTCTGCCACCCATCCCATGTGTTCTTTATTAGGGGTTAATAAGCATGTAGGGGTGTATATATATATATAAAAAAAAAATACCCCTTTCTGTCTCATTAGAGATATATTTGCCAGAAGCTCAAGGAAGCAAGGTGAAAGGTTACTGTAGGACCTAACTGAGAGGTTTGCCTTGACGTGGCAGATGGGCTAAACTCTCTCATGGCCATTGGAGAAACTAAAAAACCTCCATTTGTTAAAATATGCATAGGGATTTGGGAAGAGCTCAGGTAACTTTTTTCTTTGGTTTTTACTGTACGTATTGGGGCTGATGAGTACTGTGGTCGTTGCTACCGCCCAGGAGTGATGGGAGGTAGAGTGCAGGACTTGTTTGTTCATATTAATATTGTTACATATTTAGGTTTTACAGTGACGTGGGTGTGCTGATGACATGCTCCGACCTTCAAAGTGTATCATCACCTCTATCTGCACCTATCACAGTAGCACTATGCATGGTTACAATAATTACACATAAAACAAGTATAAACTCAGGACTAAAAAAAAGGAGGTGGAGGATACTGGAGACAATGCCTTTATGTGCATTGTCAGTAACACAATCCACATCACTGCTGATGATTGTGGCTGTGAGCAGGATGACAAAGTGCATGTGTGTTTACAGAGCTGTCCTAAGGGGTGTGCATGTGGCTGTATGTGACAGTATATGTGTATAACTATGTGCACCTGATTGTGTTGTTTTAGACCAAACCAAGTATTTGCTTGAATATCTGCCCCTGTCCAAATGTCTTAAATGTAATAAAGTGTGCACGCTGAAGAAATCCCACCGACACAAAAAAGTTCAGTTGAATGAAAACTTCCAAGTGTATTGTCAGGGGGCGGTGTAGCCCCTTAAAAGGGCAAAGAATGCAACATATGCAAATACAGAAAGTAAACTTTTCAATTGGTGAAGTGTTTTAGTAAAGTAAACATTTAATTGGTTAGGTGTTAAGTGTCTAATCTTTATGGACCTCCTCCAGAGGGTGTTGATATCATCGTCATCTTAGGTGTAACTCCGGAAGGAGACGCCATCTTACTACACTAGGGTCTTGGTCGATGGGAGGGGGTGCTCTAGCAGCCATTTTGAGTAATAAATGAACACAGGTATACAAAGTAAATAGACATTTTACATACATTCATTTCTATCCATCACAGTGTCTCTCACACCTACAAAAATGCACACCTAAATTCACACATGGGCCTACATGCATGTTTTTAAATCGAATTAAACAAATATCACATCCATTACATACATATATCACACACAGTCAATACAGCCATAACAAATACCACACACTGAGGCGGAGGCACAGACCAGATTCCCAGCACACTTGATCAGCATAGATTAGCACGTCCCTTGGGAGTGTGGCAACTTTATAATGTAACAGCAGCAGCCAGCCCTTGCTGGAAGACGTTAATCAAACCTTATGGAATCTGTTTACTTACTCAATCAAGTGCCAGATCTCTCCAGCTGTAGAATTTTGATTCAATTCAATCATTAAACAAACCAGGAACCAAGTGTGAAATGCAACAGTGTAGTTTAGCTACTGCAGACAGGCCAAGATTAAAATTCTAGCGTGTGCTGCACAGTCATCTTTAAAATTTGAGATATGGATCTTTCTGACTTTAGTTGAAGTTGGGCGAAGGAAGGCCAACCCAAGATGTGTCAATAAAACAAAATACCTTACTGACCTTGCTTCTTGTAACATGCCTCATTATGTCCCTCCTGTAGCAGATAGTACAATAAGTATATTATGATAAAATTGGTCAGGGCCGTCTTTAATGCTGATTGAACCCTGGGAAAGCATTTGCTTGGGACCCCTGGTCCCCTCCCTCCCACCTTGTGGCATGCAAACACGCCTTCCACTCAAAGACACACATAAAGAATACACAAAAAAAACACACACACATAGAACATAGACTTAGCCACACTAAATATACACACTGACACACATACAAATGCAAACACTGACACAAATACAGATACACACATACACAAACTCAGATATGCACAGGTACAGACAAACAGATACACAGACATACAAAGACAGATACACAGACACACAGGTGCATATACAGATACACACTGGCACACATACAGACACAAAGAAACACTCACTGACAAACATGCAGACACACGCTAGCACACATACAAATAAACAGACACACACACACCCTGACATATATGCAGATACACACAATAACACACATACAGCTACATACACAGAGACAAATGCAGTAACACAGACACACACAGGGCCGTCTATAATATGATTAGGACCCTGGGCAATGCATTTTCTTGGGCTCCCAACCCCCTAATTACACCCAACCCGCAATCACACTGACAGACATACTGACACATACACACACAGACAGACATATTAAAACATTCTCAGATACATACTGACATACACATACACTGACACACAAATATATACTGGCAAACATATTGACACACATTCAGACATACTGACACACACAGACACACATTCATGAATACACAGACACATAAACTGACAAATATACTGACACACACAGACGCATACACTAACAGACCTATTGACACACACACACAGGCATCCTGACACAGAGAAACAGGCAGACATACTGACAAACACACAGACATACTGACACACAGACAGACAGACATACTGACACACACAGGCAGACATACTGACACACACAGACATACTGACACACACACAGACACACACACAGACACACACACAGACATACGGACATACTGACACACACACAGACATACTGACAAACACACACACAAGCATACTGACATATACAGACACACACAGACATACACACAGACATACTGACACACACACACAGACATACACATATATACACAGACATTCTGACATACACACACACATAGTGACATACACACACACAGACAGACATAGACACACACACAGACTTAGTGACACACAGACATACTGACACACACACACTCACAGACAGACATACACAGAGACATACTGACACTCACAGACATACATACACACATACTGACACACACACACAGACATACTGACATGCACACAGACAGACATAGACACACACACACACAAAGACATACCTTTAGCCACCCTCCAGTTTCTTACCTTTTTCTGGAGGGTGGTTTCCCTGGTCCAGTGGCAGGCTGAGGCAGATGGGAGTTCTCCTCTGGAACTCCCCTCCTCCCTGCCTTTCTCCTGCCGCGCGGTTGTGATCTCCGGTGGGAGGAAGTGACGCGCGGCACTCACTTCCTCCCAGCCGGCTGCCGAACAGGAAGGGGCCTGGTCGCGCTGTTTAGTGCATGGGTCACCCGGGGGTCACTAACACATACAGATGCACAGACACACACACTGACACACATACAGATACACAGACACACACAGATACACAGGGGCACACACTGACCCACATGCAG
>OW240918.1:65030066-65046593 GCA_933207985.1 Pelobates cultripes | reverse complement strand
GGCATACTTTGGATCCCGGTAACCCGAGCAACACCACTGAGCAACCTTTGCCAAGAACGTCAGTTTTGGATCTGCCCAGCCATATTCGTACGCTGTCAGTGCCTATTGCCACATCCTGGAGCTGCAGCCCCCTACTCCTGCTTTATTCACACTTACCAGCTCACTTATCTGAAAAGCTCAGAAAAAGGCCCAAACAAACGCCCCTGCGAACAACGCCACTTCGAATGGCGAGAGGCAAATTTCATGCAGCGCCTCCCCCAACCTGTGAGACAATGGCCTCCTCGTATCTAGCGTCTTCTTCCCTCTCCGGAAACCTTTAATCGCCTGCCTGACCAGGAAATGCTTTGTGACATCTTCCCACCCATTGAACTTAAAGAAGAAAGCCAAAGCAGACATGTGTCTGTCAACCATGGCAGGCGATGCCTGTCTCGTAAACAACCTGCAAAGCAACCATAGCAGCGTGTCCAGCTGCCAGTCCCTATGTTGCTCACCCCTTACCTGCACCACCGTCTCGTCCCACGCTTTCCAGACCTTAACGTACGTGAACCATGTGGCAGGCGCCATCGATTTCCTTATGCACTCCCCAAGCAGGCGGTCCCGAGTTGCCACTTTTTGACCGGGCATGCTTGCTCGTGTCTCTTCGCGCCCGGTGCCACTTCCCGAAAACGTTCCCACTGAAAATGAGACAGCGCGTCAGCCACTACATTCTTAAACCCAGGGATGTGCCTAGCTTTGAATACCACGTTAAAGGACATACAAAGAAGTACTAACTGCCGCAACAGGCGCACCACCGGTGGTGAGGATGCGGACAGGCTATTGATCGCTTGCACCACTGCCATGTTGTCGGAGTAAAATATGACTTTCTTATTGGCTAGCTCTGAACCCCATAGCGCCACCGCCACTACAAGAGGGAAAAATTCCAAGAATGCTAGGTTCCTGATAAGCGGGCTCGCCTTCCACGACTCGGGCCACCTCTCAGCACACCATTTTCCTGCCAGGAAGGCGCCAAAACCAATGCAGCCCGACGCATCAGTAAAAAGCCCCATAGCATCCGACGAGGACACCGGCCACCGGAAAAATACTTTTCCGTTAAAGTCGCGTAAAAACCTGTCCCATACCCCCAGATCATCCTTAATTTCTGCCGACACTTTAATATAATGGGACGGGGCCCGCACCCCGCTCGTCGCTTGGGCTAACCGTCTACAGAAAACCCTCCCGATGGGGATGACTCTGCATGCGAAGTTAAGACTCCCTACCAGCGAATGTAGCCCCTTCAGGGTTACCTTCCTAGCTCCCTTGACCGTGTGTACTAGGAGCCGCAAACTCTGCAGTTTGTCATTGGGCAGCCTGCACTCCCCTTGTACCGAATCAATCTCCAGCCCCAAAATGCTAATGCACGGGGTGGGGCCCACCGTCTTTTCCTCTGCCAGCGCTACCCATTGGAAAACCCTCAGCACTTGCACACACCGCTGAGAGTCCCGCGGACCGACGAATAAAAAATCGTCCAAATAGTGCACCACTGCGCCACCCACTGATTCCCTGCGCACCACCCATTCCAGAAACGTACTAAACCTTTCGAAGTAGGCGCATGATACGGAACAGCCCATGGGCAGGCATAAATCCACGAAAAACCCACCCTCGAAATAACATCCCAGCAAGTGATGACAGTCTTATTAGTGATATTGCAGAAGATCTTGATGGTAAGTTATGTCTTTTTGCTGACGATACTAAGATATGTAACAGGGTTGATGTTCCAGGAGGGATAAGCCAAATGGCAAATGATTTAGGTAAACTAGAAAAATGGTCAGAATTGTGGCAACTTACATTTAATGTGGATAAGTGCAAGATAATGCATCTTGGACGTAAAAACCCAAGGGCAGAGTACAGAATATTTGATAGAGTCCTAACCTCAACAATTGAGGAAAGGGATTTAGGGGTGATTATTTCTGATGACTTAAAGGTAGGCAGACAATGTAATAGAGCAGCAGGAAATGCTAGCAGAATGCTTGGTTGTATAGGGAGAGGTATTAGCAGTAGAAAGAGGGAAGTGCTCATGCCATTGTACAGAACACTGGTGAGACCTCACTTGGAGTATTGTACACAGTACTGGAGACCGTATCTTCAGAAGGATATTGATACCTTAGAGAGGGTTCAGAGAAGGGCTACTAAACTGGTTCATGGATTGCGGGATAAAACTTACCAGGAAAGGTTAAAGGATCTTAACATGTATAGCTTGGAGGAAAGACGAGACAGGGGGGATATGATAGAAACATTTAAATATATAAAGGGAATCAACACAGTAAAGGAGGAGACTATATTTAAAAGAAGAAAAACTACCACAACAAGAGGACATAGTCTTAAATTAGAGGGACAAAGGTTTAAAAATAATATCAGGAAGTATTACTTTACTGAGAGGGTAGTGGATGCATGGAATAGCCTTCCAGCTGAAGTGGAATAGGTTAACACAGTAAAGGAATTTAGGCATGCCTGGGATAGGCATAAGGCTATCCTAACTATAAGATAAGGCTAGGGATTAATGAAAGTATTTAAAAAATTAGGCAGACTTGATGGGCCGAATGGTTCTTATCTGCCGTCACATTCTATGTTTCTATGTTTCTAAGTCTGGATGTATGGGAAGCAGCCTAAAAGCTGCCTCCACATCAACCTTTGCCATCAGCGCCCCGTGCCCTGCCCTCTGAACCAACTCGACTGCCTTGTCGAATGATGTATAGGAGACTGAGCACAGGTCCGCGTCGATGTCATCATTCACCGAAGCCCCTCTCGGGTGTGACAAGTGATGAATCAAACGGAATTTGCCCGCCTCCTTCTTGGGGACCACCCCAAGTGGAGACACCCGCAAATCCGACACAGGCGGGGCCAAAAACGGCTCTGCCATGCTACCCAATTGGACTTCCTTAGTCAACTTCTCCCTCACCACCCCTGGATGCTCCTTAACCGACTTGAGGTTCAAACTTATCCCCCCTGGCCCCTTCGCTTTAAATGGGATCCTAAAGCCTTCCCTGAAACTCCTCCATAAAAACTCGGCAGCGTCTTGATCAGCGTATTGCATTAGCCATGGCAACATCGCACCAACCCTCATCGGCGACAACCCCAGTGGAAGCTGCTCCCCCTCCCACGTTAGGCTTACCCTTCTTGAAGCATCTATTGGCACCATGATTCCCCCCGCAACCTGAACACTCGTGCCTGAATCTACACGCAGCTCCCCACTTGCATTGTCCCTCGTTATACGCCCAGCAAAAACCTTTCTTCTGTCCAGCCGACACTGCGCCCCCGGAGGCCGCGCCGGCTGCCCCTGGAAAGGGCGTGTTTTTCTGCGCCATCATTATCCGCATCCATAGCGGCAGGTCCATTTGGTCCATGGATGAATTCGCCGCCAGTCGCTGACGAAACTGTTCGTCATACTTCCACCAGGCTAGTCCCCGTACGTCCGGTACGCATCCCCTATACCGTCGAGGTAGCAGAAAAGCTGCGAACAGCAGTCTGGGCGCTTTTCACCAATAACGCTCGCCAGTATGCAAAACGCCCTACGCCAGTTCCCGAAGGACTTTGGTATCTTACTGTAACAGACCGTTTTGCGCACAAGGGGTAAAAACCGTTTAGGCGATCGTCCCCCTTTCCAGAGATGCAGGCACAGCTATTGTAAAACACCAAACTCACGAACCGCCAATAAGGGAATGCTCCAAACTCCCGAACGGCATACAATAGAGCACTCCAAACACACGAACTGGAACCATACGAATCGCTGCTAGCAGACGAATAGGAAAAGCATCCAAGCGGCTTACACTCCTAGCAATCAGTCTCTATCAGCGTTCAGTAAATCCCCCAAAAGATGAGACAAGGCTCCGTGTTGAGGGTCAAGCAGTGGTCTGGTTTAATGAGGGCTACCTGCCCAGTATTTATGCAGGTCTCCCACCTGGTGGACACTCCCCTAGGGGACCAAATGGGAGACTGTGACAAAAGACAGACAAGTAGACAAATAGGACACACAGTCACATTATATTCCCACAATGCATCCTGGCTTCCTCCCTTCTGCCTTGGCGATAATTGAGAAGTAATTCAATTATCTCCCAAGACAAAGGAAAATCGCCATTATGCACGTGGGGATACTACAACACGAATTACTATTAAAATACACTATGTGAGACACATTACAATACAACTATACATTTAACATATCCCCAGATAGCTCAGGTCTGAGCGCACATTATTAAACGAATGGCGCTCAGACCACACCAATACAGTGTAATCGCCATGGAGCCAAAGTCTCTACACAGTCAGTTTCTCATGCGAATGGGCATGGGATTCCTATCTGGGGTATAACACATTCAAGCAAAACTACCGAACACCGGGCCGTTCGTGCACTTTCACCGAACAAGAAGGGAGGTCGGCGGCTTCAGCGGTGTTCGCGCAAAACTGTGTCCGATTTCAGTTCCATGAATTAAGCGTCGAACACCGCTGTGCGTTCGCATGTTTAAAATGGCCGCGACCTCGTGTTCGTGATACGAATGGCGGCCACCCAGCATTCGTCAATTAAGCTGCGGTTAACCGCAGCTTCAGGGAGGCTAATTGCCGGCACACTCCAGCTCCCAGGTGGTCCAGTCATTCGTGCGGTTGTTCGGTAGATTGAATCTACCAAACACCAGGCAGAAAAGAACGAATAAATCTTTTCTGCAGTTAAAAAAGATGTCTTTTAACATGGGGCCATAGTCTAAAGACAACAGGCGAGCAACCAGGCTTCTCCAATGCAATGTGGCGAGATTGCTCTCGTCACATCTCTCCCCTTTTCTAAACAGACTAACAGGGTATCTGACCTCCTGCCGGTCAGTGCCCTTGTTAGTCCAGCATCCCACCCACAAAACACAATCAACAGCACAGCCCACCCACAATAAATGGTTACTACACCTGGGTAGAGGAGAAGCTTGTCCATGTCCAGGTGCCTCACCACGGCTGTGCTGGGTACGGGTATGCTGACTTGGTGGGTTGCTGCGTGGGCAGAGATCAGCGGTACTCTGCCCTGTTGCCAGCGCTACTGGGAGGGTAGCCTGGTTGAAGCCTGGTTGTTGGAGGGGGAGACAGACTGTCTCCCCTTTAGATACACAGCTCTGCTGCTGGAGACCGACTGTCTCCCCTTTGGACACACAGCTCTGCTGCTGGAGACTGACTGTCTCCCCTTTAGATACACAGCTCTGCTGCTGGAGACCGACTGTCTCCCCTTTGGCTAAACAGCCCTGTTGCTGGGGGGCAGAACCGACCGTCCCTACCCCCTGTGCTGGACGTGCAGAGACCACGGTCCCATCTGCACAGTTGTGGGGCTTACTGTCTCCCCCGCCGCGGAGGAGGGAGACCGACTGTCTCTGCTCCCAATACAGAGTCCTGCTGCTGGGGAAAGGAGACTGGGCTCTCTATTACCGGTAGGACACTCTGCCGCTGAGGAATGGAGACTGGGCTCCCAATTCCCAATAAATCATTCTGCCGCTGGGGAATGGAGCTTGGGCTCCCAATTCCCTGCAATATCTCCCGCTGGAGAATGGAGACTGGGCTCCCAATTCCCAATAACTCATACTGCCGCTGGGGAATGGAGACTGGGCTCCCAATTCCCTGCATATCACACTGCCGCTGGGGAATGGAGACTGGGCTCCCAATTCCCTGCAGATCACACTGCCGCTGGGGAATGGAGACTGGGCTCCCAATTCCCGGCATATCACACTGCCGCTGGGGAATGGAGACTGGGCTCCCAATTCCCTGCAGATCACACGGCCGCTGGGGAATGGATACTGGGCTCCCAATTCCCGGCATATCACACTGCCGCTGGGGAATGGAGACTGGGCTCCCAATTCCCGGCATATCACACTGCCGCTGGGGAATGGAGACTGGGCTCCCAATTCCCTGCAGTACCTGCTGCTGGAGTTCTTCCCAACATGTCAGCTGACCTTCTCTTTCTGCCCGGTGTTGCAGATTCTTGAACACTAGGTTCCTCATGGACTGCACGCATTTCTCCGGTGGTTTGGGTCCAAAGAACTTCAGCCGCAATTCCATCATATTATCAAACTCTCTTCTAGAGTAGCTGTACGCCACTGCTGGTTCCATCCTGGTGCTGTCAGGGTCGCTGTACTCAGACATGTGTTGCCCTCAAATTGTAAATTCCTTGGAATGGTGTCTCCTGTAGCTGTCCTTCTGGCTGTGGGAACGATCCCGCCGCTTGCCATCAATTGTAACGGACCGTTTTGCACACAAGGGGTAAAAACCGTTTAGGCGATCGTCCCCCTTTCCAGAGATGCAGGCACAGCTATTGTAAAACACCAAACTCATGAACTGCCAATAAGGGAATGCTCCAAACTACCGAACGGCCTACAATAGAGCACTACAAACACACGAACTGGAACCATACGAATCGCTGCTAGCAGACGAATAGGAAAAGCATCCAAGCGGCTTACACTCCTAGCAATCAGTCTCTATCAGCATTCAGTAAATCCCCCCAAAGATGAGACAAGGCTCTGTGTTGAGGGTCAAGCAGTGGTCTGGTTTAATGAGGGCTACCTGCCCAGTATTTATGCAGGTCTCCCACCTGGTGGACACTCCCTAGGGGACCAAATGGGAGACTGTGACAAAAGACAGACAAGTAGACAAATAGGACACACAGTCACATTATATTCCCACAATGCATCCTGGCTTCCTCCCCTCTGCCTTGGAGATAATTGAGAAGTAATTCAATTATCTCCCAGACAAAGGCAAATCGCTATTATGCACGTGGGGATACTACAACACAAATTACTATTAAAATACACTATGTGAGACACCTAACATTAAAAGCATACATTTAACATATCCCCAGATAGCTCAGGTCTGAGCGCACATTATTAAGCGAATGGCGCTCAGACCACACAAATACAGTTTAATCGCCGTGGAGCTAAAGTCTTTACACAGTCAGTTCTCATGCGAATGGGCTCCATGGGATTCCTATCTGGGGTATAATACATTCAAACAAAACTACCGAATGCCGGGCCGTTCGTGCACTTTCACCGACCAAGAAGGGAGGTCGGCGGCTTCAGCGGTGTTCGCGCAAAACTGTGTCCGATTTCAGTTCCATGAATTAAGCGTCGAACACCGCTGTGCATTCGCATGTTTAAAATGGCCGCAACCTCGTGTTCGTGATACGAATGGCAGCCACCCAGCATTCGTCAATTAAGCTGCGGTTAACCGCAGCTTCAGGGAGGCTAATTGCCGGCACACTCCAGCTCCCAGGTAGTCCAGTCATTCGTGCGGTTGTTCGGTAGATTGAATCTACCGAACACCAGGCAGAAAAGAACGAATAAATCTTTTCTGCAGTTAAAAAATATGTCTTTTAACATGGGGCCATAGTCTAAAGGCAACAGGCGAGCAACCAGGCTTCTCCAATGCAATGTGGCGAGATTGCTCTCGTCACACTTAAGATACCTCCGCCTCTTCTCCTCCTCCTCTTTCTTAGCATCTTTCTTATCCTCTTCCTTCAAATCCAGAAATTCCTCCAAGGGAAGAAGTGAAAATATTTCCACAAATTCCCCTTTCCAGAGTTTCTCCTTTACCTGAACCTTCAAGTGACAACCCAAGGGGCCCGCGAAAGATACGTGCACATTTTGTCGCGCTGCCTCTGAGATGTCACCGTGCCCCACGGTTTTCTCCCCTACCCTCTCCGGCGTCTCCACCGATGTAGAAGCGCTTCCCGACTCCCAGCCACTAGTTCTCCATGCGAACGGCTCCACTCTCCCGGCTTCTGCCCCCTTGTCACCCCCTGATGCCCATACCCTACCGAACTGAAGTGGGTCCCCCTCCCCTGACCAAGATTCCAAAAACGATTTCCAACAGCCTATGAAGGTTCCTGAATTTAGTGCAGTTGTGGACTCACCGCTGTTGCCCCCGGCCGCTTCAGGCCGCGGGTTTGCTGTCCTTCCGTCCACCTTGCTAGGCCCCGGAGCATCCAGACGCCGCCGACTCCTGCCTGCCCGATCCCGCCGCGTGTATTACTCCGCGACCTGTAAGGAGAAGATAACCTGGGCAGTCTGCCGGATAAGCCCCCTGCCCACCCTTCCTCCCTACGCTCTTTACTTTCTCCCCGCGCTCCTCTCCTCTCTGCCATCCGACTGCCCCTGCTGTCTGCTCTGCTCCGCCGCTACTGGCAACTCTGTTCAGAGGAACCTGATGCGCTGCGCCGACTATACCTCCCACTTTCTTCGGACCTGGACCTCCTCCTCTCCTCTCTGCAACTGGATCTAGACTCGCTGCGCCTGTAGTGTGAACGGCTCCCCAGTCTCCCTGCCATGATCATGTCGCTGCTGCGCCTGGCGCTAGCCCTGTGCCGCTCTTCCCTCCGTTCTCTCCATGGACCGATACTGCTGGCTTGCTGACCCTGGGAGCTGCCCGACGGGCCCTCCCGCGCATCTCTGAAACCCCCGGTGGCCCCTGTAACTCCCCGCTGACCTCTATGCCTGGCTTTCCAGTAGCCGCCCTGCTTGGCCCCGCGCTGACCTCTGCTGCCTGGTCACTCCACGCCTCCAGTCGCTCCTTGTCGGCCCTGGCTGACCCTGCGGCGCTCCTCCACCCTCATTCCATCGCTGCAGCTGTCCCTGGCCCCACTAATGGCCGCCCCTTGTGACCTCCCGCTGTCCCTTTCACCCCCAGCCATCTGGGGGACCGCCTGTGCCGAGGAGCCAGCAGCACTATCACCCCTCTGACTGACAGTGGCCCCCCTGCAGTTCGACTCACCCGGACCGGTGGTGCTGTGCCTCCCGGCCACGTGGCCGCCCTCTGTCCTGGCCGCCTTCCCGGCCGTGCCGCAAGCCGCCAACGCTCCCGCCTTCCTGCCAGCCGCCCCTGTGCGGGGCGCTTTCCTCATTTGCGGCCCCTGTTTTTCGGCCGTCCTCGCCTGAACGGCCGCCTTGCTTGATGGCACCGGCCGCACTCCGGGTACCTCCGCCATTTTGCCTCCCGAACCTGCCACCTCCCTTTCTCCCGCTGAGGGGCTCCTCCTCCACCCGGGCAGCAGGCGCTACACCCGGGCTCAGCCGCTGGGGTGGCCTTGTCCTCCGCGCCGGCCTCCGGTTTGGTGCATCTTGGGGTGTGACGGCCGTTCCCAGCTGTCCGTGAAGCCATGCCAGGCCCCTGTCTCTCACTGCCGCCCGAATTCCGTCCAGAATCTCCACCAGCGACACCATGACCTGCAGATAAGACAAAAAGAAGAACTTCACAGACCTGTCACAATTAACAGGTGAGTGAAGCTCAGATTAAAATGGCCACTCTCTGAGATGGCCGCTATTTATCTGTCCTTAGACCACCCCCACGCTGCATTAGCCTAAACCCACCCCTTTTCCCTGCCCACTCTCTGGCCCTGTCAAGGCCCACTCCTCCACTGAGCTGTTCTGTGGGCTCCAGTCTCATTAGATATATATTTGTCAGAAGCTCAAGGAAGCAAGGTGAAAGGTTACTGTAGGACAGTGATGGCGAACCTTTTTGAGCCCGAGTGCCCAAACCGCAATACATGCCAACATTTTTTCTCCTTAAAGTGCCAACACGGCAATTAAACCCAAATACTGAGGTTTAAGTTTAGATAAAAACAACTCGTACTGTTGTCCGAACTAATAACTTTTGTTTTAAAAGAACACAGAGTTCAATTATACAAATTTTAAATAATGATATAAATAGATAAAATTAAGCTTATATTTATTAGTATCTCCAACAAATGCAATACATACACAGACAGACTGCTGAATACATACACACAGTCTGCTGAATACACACACACAAGACTGCTGAATACAGAGACTGATGAATACACACAGACAGACTGCTGAGTACACACACAGACAGACTGCTGAGTACACACACACACACACACACAGACTGCTGAGTACACACACACACACAGACTGCTGAGTACACACACACACAGACTGCTGAGTACACACACACACAGACTGCTGAGTACACGCAAACAGACTGCTGAGTACACGCAAACACAGACTGCTGAGTACACGCAAACACAGACAGCTGAATACACGCAAACACAGACAGCTGAATACACGCAAACACAGACAGACTGCTGAATACACGCACACACACACAGACTGCTGAATACACACATACTGCATTGAGGTGGGGGGTGCGTGTGTGTGTGAGTGTTGTATGTGAGGGGTGCTGTGTGTGTGTGTGGGGGGTGCTGTGTGTGTGTGCTATATGTGTAAGGGGTACTGCTGGGGGGGTAGGGGTACTGCTGGGGGTTAGGGTGCTGTGTGTGTGTGTGGGGGGTGCTGTGTGTGTGTGCTATATGTGTAAGGGGTACTGCTGGGGGGGTAGGGGTACTGCTGGGGGTTAGGGGGTACTGCTATGGGGGGTTAGGGGTACTGCATATGGGGGTTAGGGGAGATACTGCTGGGGGGGGTAGGGGTACTGTGTATGGGGGATAGGGGTTACTGTTGTTGGGGGGGTAGGGGTACTGTGTATGGGGGTAGGGGTTACTGCTGGGGGTAGGGGGTTACAGCTGGGCAGGGTGGGGTTACTGCTGGGGGGTGGGGTTACCTTTGGGCAGGGTAGGGGTGCTGGGGGTAGGGGTTACTGCTGGGGGGTGAGGTTGCTGCTGGGGAGGGGTAGGGGGTTACTGCTGGGCAGGGGGTTACTGCTGGGAGGGTAGGGGTTACTGCTGGGGGGTAGAGGTTACTGCTGGGAGGGGTAGGGGTTACTGTAACTGGGCAGGGTAGGGGTTACTGCTGTATGGAGGTGAGAGGGGTTACTGCTGGGCAGGGTAGGGGGTTACTGCTAGTGGGGAGGGTAGGGGTTACTGCTGGGGGGTAGGGGTTGCTGCTGTGGGGGGGTGGGGGTTACTGCTGGAGGAGGGGTGAGGGGTTACTGCTGGGCCCAGGGGTTACTGCTTGGGGGGTAGGGGTTACTGCTGGGGGGTGGGGGTTACTGCTGGGGGGTGGGGGTTACTGCTGGGGGTGGGGGTTACTGCTGGGGGTAGGGGTTACTGCTGGGCAGGGGTTACTGCTTGGGGGTAGGAGTTACTGCTGGGGGGTAGGGGTTACTGCTGGGGGGGTAAGGGTTACTGCTGGGGGGGGTAGGGGTTACTGCTGGGGAGGGTAGGGGTTACTGCTGGGGGGGATAAGGGTGCTGTGTGTCAGTATAACCCCCCCCTCCTTCTTACCTTTAATGAAGTGGGGGGGGGAGGGGGACACACAGCCATCCCTGGTGGTCCGGTGGTGGTAAGCACTGCAGGGGGAGGGCTCCAGGAAGCAGCTCCCCTGTCCTCTCGCGCAATGCTGTGTGGAGCGTTGCCATGGTAACGCGCGGCAACGCTCCACAGCATCGCGCGGGAGGACAGGGGAGCTGCTTCCTAGAGCCCTCCCCCTGCCTCCCGACCCGGAAGCAGAGTAGGCGCCTGCCGGGCAGACAGGCGCCTACTCTGCATTGATGGCGGACCTTTGGCCGCGTGCCCACAGAAAGGGCCCGGCGTGCCACCTGTGGCACGCGTGCCATAGGTTCGCCATCACTGCTGTAGGACATAACTGAGAGGTTTGCCTTGACGTGGCAGGTGGGCTAAACACTATCATGGCCATTGGAGAAACTAAAAAACCTCCATTTGTTAAAATATGCATAGGGATTTGGGAAGAGCTCAGGTAACTTTTTTCTTTGGTTTTTACCGTACTATTGGGGCTGATGTGTACTGTGGTCGTTGCTACCGCCCAGGAGTGATGGGAGTTTGAGCGCAGGACTTGTTTTTTCGTGTTAATATTGTTACGTATTTATGTTTTACAGTGGGGTGGGTGTGCTCCTGACATCCTGCGACCTTCAAAGTGTATCATCCTTTATCTGCACCTATCACAGTAGCACTATGCATGGTTACAATAATTACACATAAAACAAGTATAAACTCAGGACTAAAAAAGGGGAGGAGGAGGAGACTGGAAACAATGCCTTTGTGTGCATTGTCAGTAACACAATCCACATCGCTGCTGATGATTGTGGCTGTGAGCAGGATGACAAAGTGCATGTGTGTTTACAGAGCCATCCTAAGGGGTGTGCATGTGGCTGTATGTGACAGTATATGTGTATATCTATGTGCACCTGATTGTGTTGTTTTAGACCAAACCAAGTGTTTGCTTGAATATCTGCCCCTGTCCAAATGTCTTAAATGTAATAAAGCATGCACGCCGAAGAAATCCCACTGACACAGAATAGTTCAGTTGAATGAAAACTTCCAAGTGTATTGTCAGGGGGTGGTGTAGCCCCTTAAAAAGGCAAAGAATGCAACGTATGCAAATACAGAAAGTAAACTTTGCAATTGGTTAAGTGTTTTAGTAAAGTAAACATTTAATTGGTTAGGTGTTAAGTGTCTAATCTTTATTGACCTCCTCCAGAGGGTGTTGATGTCATCATCATCTTAGGTGTAATTCCGGAAGGAGACGTCATCTTACTACACGAGGGTCTTGGTCGATGGGAGGGGGTGCTCTAGCAGCCATTTTGAGTAATAAATGAACACAGGTATACAAAGTAAATAGACATTTTACACACATTCATTTCTATCCATCACAGTGTGTCTCACTGTGGTACACCTGAAAAAATACACACCTACAAAAATGCACACCTGAATTCACACATGGGCCTACATGCATTTTTTTAAATCGAATTAAATGCCCACTACAAATATCACACCCATTACATACATTTATCACACAGTCAATACAGCCATAACAAATACCACACACTGAGGCGGAGGCACAGACCAGATTCCCAGCACACTTGATCAGCATAGATTAGCACGTCCCTTGGGAGTGTGGCAACTTTATAATGTAGCAGCAGCAGCCAGCCCTTGCTGGAAGACGTTTATCAAACCTTATGGAATCTGTTTACTTACTCAATCAAGTGCCAGATCTCTCCAGCTGTAGAATTTTGATTCAATTCAATCATTAAACAAACCAGGAACCAAGTGTGAAATGCAACAGTCTAGTTTCGTTCACAGCTACTGCAGACAGGCCAAGATTCAAATTTTAGCGTGTGCTGCAGAGTCATCCTTAAAATTTGAGATTTGGATCTTTCTGACTTTAGTAGAAGTTGGGCGAGGGAAGGCCAACCCAAGATGTGTCAATAAAACAAAATACCTTACTGACCTTGCTTCTTGTAACATGCCTCATTATGTCCCTCCTGTAGCAGATAGTACAATAAGTATATTATGATAAAATTGGTCAGGGCCATCTTCAATGCTGATTGGACCCTGGGCAAGCATTTGCTTGGGCCCCCTGGTCCCCTTCCTCCTACCTTGTGGCATGCAAACACGCCTTCCACTTAAAGACACACATAAAGAATACACAAAAATACACAGATAACCATTGTACAGTGCTATGGAATATGATGGCGCTATATAAATAATAAAATAATAATACGCATACAGACAGAGAGAGAGACACATACAGACACACAGATACACATATAAACAGAGAAATACACATACATACAGACAGATACACACATACAGACACACAGATACACATACAGAGAGATACACATATAGGCAGATACACACACAGATACACAGACACACATGCATATACATATACAGCCAGATACACACACAGATACACAGACACACATGCATATACACATACAGACAGATGCACACATATAAACACATATACACAGACAGATATACACAAACAAACAGACACACATGGAAAATATAAATTTTTAGTCACCCTCCTGTTTCCTACCTTTTGGCTGCAGAAAGGTGATTTCCCTGGGGTCCAGTGGCTGGCTGAGGCTGTTGGAAGTCGGATCTCTACCAGTCCAGGCTCCCCCTAACTTTCTCCCTTCCATGCGGCACTCTCTGTCTTAGCTAGAAAGGAAGTGACTGCACGTCCTCCAAGTGCTGTCCTCATCACCGGAGGCCCGCTACGCTGTTAAAGCGCTGCAGCGCTGACTGGGCTCCTGCAGACTCATTGCCATCAGGTGGTCCTAAGAGCATGGGCCACCCTATGAGCCCCCTCTACGTGTGGTCTGCGTTAGTAAGGGGCAGTCTATTCATATGATTTTTAAAATTATGTTTACTTAGCCTCTACATTTAGCAAATATGTTTAACTGAGGTCTGAAAAATAATATTAGTTGTAGAAAAAAAACACCTCTGCCTTTATTTGCATCCTAGTACTAGGTGCCTCCATTTTTATTCCCTGTCAATCATTGATATAAATGCTGCTTTTTTCTGCCATTAAACATGGTTAGTGAAAGAGGAGAAATTGTACCAATCCTTACGTTTTCCTCCTCATTTCCATTGTCTACCCTGGCTGTACCCCGACAGAACCGAATTGTGATGTCACCTGCAACATCTTCAATTTACATTTGAAAAGAATACAGATCCTCACATGGAAATGGTTAAACAATTTAAAAGTGATATTCAATGTTTCATTCAGTTATGCCATTACCAGAAAGGTGACAATTCCCCTTAAAACCATTCTGTCCGTTTCAGGGAAAAGTGACAGGGTTATTCACCAAAGTGAAAATTTTTGGAATTCAAAGTGAATTTCAATATTTAGGACAAAATAACCAAATTAGAAAAATTTTCCAAGCTAATTCTGTTTTGAGTTTGATTATTTTGCCCTTAAATTTGAAATTCAATTTACACAAATCTGCTTATTTAAGCCTCTATACATATCGTTACATAGTTACGTAATTACATAGCTGAAAAGAGACTTGCGTCCATCAAGTTCAGCCTCCCTCACATATGTTTTTGCTGTTGATCCAAAAGAAGGCAAAAATCCTAGTCTGTAGCGCTTCCAATTTTGCAACAAACAAGGAAAAAATTCCTTCTTGACCACAAAATAGCAGTCAGATGTCTCCTTGGATAAAGCAGCTATTACCCCACTAATTAGAAATTATATCCCTGTATGTTATGTTTTTGCAAGTATTTATCCAATTGCAGTTTAAACATCTGTATGGATTCTGATAAAGCCACCTCTTCAGGCAGAAAATTCCATATCCTTATTACTCTTACTGTAAAAACCTTTTCTTTGCCTTAGATGAAATCTCCTTTCTTCCAGCCTAAATGTGTGACCTTGTGTCCTATGTATAGGCCTGTTTATGAATAGATTTCTAGATAATGGTTTGTACTGGCCCTGAATATATTTGTTTAATGGTATCATATCCCGTCTGAGTTGTCGATTTCCAAACTAAAGAGATTTCAATTTTTTATCCTTTTTTTTTTAATACATGGTCTCCATTTTATTCAAGAGTAAACAGAGTCTGATCCTGGCTAAGAGAAAATAGCTAGTAACTGGTCCCTCCTCACATTTAGCTAAATTGTGGTCATATCATATAAATATAATGTCTGTTTCAGTATGTGTGTCTGTTAGTATGTATCTGTGTGTGTGTATCTGTGTCCTTTTGTATCAGTGTGTGTGTTTGTGTCTGTGTGTGTATTCCTGTGGGTGGGATTTGGAGGCGGACCCTGTGGGCGGGATTGGAGGCAGGCCCCAGGGGGCCCAGACCCTGAACTGAGCTGGTGGCTGCACTGCTCATCAGTGTGCCTTGAGCACTGATATGGAAACCACTGCCTTAGATCAGTGTTTCCCAACCCAGTCCTCAAGGCACCTCTACCAGTCCAGGATTTAGGGATTACCCAGTTGTGTCTAAGGTGTTTTTACAAAGAAGAAAAAAAACACCTTAGACACAACTGGGTAATCCCTAAATCCTGGACTGGTAGGTGTGCTTTGAGGACTGGGTTGGGAAACACTGCCTTAGATGCATGCCCCTTATGAAGAAGATTGTTGAAAAAAGAAAACGTGGCAAACTTGTGATAACATTTCTGTATAGTATACAGTAGTTTAGATTACAATAAAGAAGTCATGTAAATATATATATATATAACATAGTTTTTTGTACTGGGTTATTGACTAAAATGCGAATCTTTGGAAATTCAAAGTGAATTTTAAATTTAAGGAAAAAGTATCTGAACTGGAAAGATTCTCCAAATCAGCTGTGCTTCCAGTTCTGCTAATTTAGCTTGAAATTTGAATTTCACTTTCAATTCACTATAAATTGGCAACAATTCTCATTTTGGTAAAAAAAAAAACAAAAAAAAAAACCTGTACATGTAAAATATACATGATTTATTATTAGTGTTTAGAACATAGTAACATCATTCCTTGTGTTACAAAAGGGCCAACCACATTTTATTTGTTAAGGCTCTTTAACCCCTTAAGGACCAAACTTCTGGAATAAAAGGGAATTATGACATGTCACACATGTCATGTGTCCTTAAGGGGTTAAAACCTTGGCGTTTAAACTGACCTTTTTCAACAAACATTTTTCTTGAAAAGGAGGAATTTGTGTTTGTGGGCCACTGACAAATATGTGAAAATTCAGTATCAAAATAATAAAGGTCAGACGTGGACAACACAGTCTCTAAATTCTCTTAATAAAATACAAAAAAATGGAGATAACTACAGTAAAGAAAAATAAATGGAAACAAATGTATGCAAAATGAGAGAATTA
>OW240918.1:65009662-65025252 GCA_933207985.1 Pelobates cultripes | reverse complement strand
CACATACACACTCTGCATTATATACACACAGAGAGTGTGTGTATATAATGCAGAGTGTTTGTTTGTATGAGTGTGTGTGTATATAATGCAGAGTGTGTGTGTGTGCATATAATGCAGAGTGTGTGTGTATATAATGCAAAGTGCGTGTTTGTATGAGTGTGTGTGAAGTGGCGTACACATGACCCATGAGGCCCCGGTGCGAAAATTGATCCGTGGGCCCCACCCCCTCCCAACACATGGCGGCGGGCACCTGGTCGCAGGGGTTGCAGGGGTTGCAGGGCTGCGACCCTGCGACCGCGGTATGCACACACACTTAAAGGACCATACTCGTTTTCCTGGCACTATAGTGCCCTGAGGGTGCCCCCACCCTCAGGGACCCCCTCCCGCCGGGCTCTGGGGAGAGGAAGGGGTTAAAATCTTACCTTTCTCCAGCGCCGGGCAGGGAGCTTTCCTCCTCCTCTCCTTCCTACTAGGAGCCACGCGCGCATTCAGCCAGTCTCATAGGAAAGCATTTACAACGCTTTCCTATGGACGCTGGCGTCTTCTCACTGTGATTTTCACAGTGAGAAGCACGCAAACGCCTCTAGTGGCTGTCAATGAGACAGCCACTAGAGGCTTTAAAGGCTGGATTAACCCTCAGTGTAAACATAGCAGTTTCTCTGAAACTGCTATGTTTATAAAAAAAAGGGTTAATCCTAGCTGGACCAGGCACCCAGACCACTTCATTAAGCTGACGTGGTCTGGGTGCCTATAGTGGTCCTTTAAAGGTGCCAGGTCCCTCTTGTTTTAACCCTGCAGCTGAAAACATAGCCATTTCAGAGAAACGGCTATGTTTCACTGAGGGTTAATCCAGCCTCTGGTGGCTGTCTCATTGACAGCCGCTAGAGGAGCTTCCATGATTCTCACTGTGAAAATCACAGTGAGAAGACACAGAACGTCCATAGGAAAGCATTGAGTAATGCTTTTCTATGGGCGGTTTAAATGCGCGCGCACCTTTTGCTGCACATGTGCATTCCGAGCTGAGATACAGAGGGATCCCCAGCGCCAAGGGAATCCAGAGAAAGGTAAATGCTTAAGACACACACACACACTCTCACGAAACAGATGCATACACACTAGCTAAGAGACACACACACTTACTGACAGACACACACTCAGTGACAGACATACATACACACTCACTTACAAAACATACACTTTCACTGACAAACACACACTCAATAACAGACATCAAACACACTCAGTAACACACTCACTGACACTCACTAGTAGACACACACCCAATAACAGACACACTAACAGATACACTAACACACACACACTAACACACACACACAAACACATTTTTTTTAATATAATCCCCCCAGCCTCCTTACCTTTTGGAGTGCTGGGGGGATGCCCTGGGGTCCAGTGGTGCTGCAGACCCCGGCGGGCTGGCGGGCTGGCTGTCTGGGTGGCCGGCGCACGATGAAGCACTCTGCTCTGAGTGATTCCTCTTCAGCTCCATCGCGCACCGTGTAGGGATGCCGGGAGCCGGAAGATGACGTCATCTTCCGGCTCCCGTATCTGTTCGGTGCGCAAAGGAGCTGAAGAGGAAGCACTCAGAGCAGAGTGCTCCCTCGCGCGCTCTCCCGCCTGCCTGCCGGGTGTCAGCAGGGCCAGCCTCAAGGGGCCCTGAGGTGGCCGGCTCCTGGGCCCCCCTGGAGAAGAGGCTGGCCCAGTGTGTGCATACTGGGTCGCAGGGGCGGCCGGACCCCCTGGTGGGCCAGGCCCGGTCGCAGCTGCGACCCCTGCGACCCTGTTATGTACGCCACTGTGTGTGTGTATGTAATGCAGAGTGTGTGTGTATATAATGCAGAGTGTGTGTGTATATAATGAACACACTCTGCATTATTTACACACACACTCATACAAACACACACTTGATTTTTGCCCATTTAACACAATCAACATCTGTGCAATGAATACTGATAATTCTTAGGAATAGTTCCTAGGACATCCAGGCTTATTTCATTGCTCATTAGTTTTTCCATGTATGCACAAATTGTAAATGAAAGGGGTTGCCGTACTATAATTAATACTATATCAGTTTAGGTCAAGATTATTATTATTTTAAAAAATAAACAAATAATGATTCCCTTGTAATGATTAATTAGAGCCGATACACAAGCATATGTCCACCATTAAAGGTAATAAGACACTTCTCTGGAAATGACGCACATCTAAAAGTTCATACTCTGCTTTCTTTTAATTTATTTTCAAGATTTAGCAATTGACTTTAGGATTTAGTTCATTCTGGCATAGGAGATCTGGCAAGGGCCACAGGGAACAAACAGAAAGCGTGGAAGGACTTGTTAGCTCTTCCCTATATTCCAGACACCACCTGGGTACACATTACATTGGAGGAGTTGAAACAGAAACATTGTTGCTTGTCGTACAGCTCATTGTAGTGGTTATGGTATGAATAATATTTAGACATTTTCCCTTTCTGTTTTTTTCATGCTGATTTGTGAAGAAGCAGGACTCTCTTAACACATACAGTTGTGGCCTGGTAAATGCAGAAATGTAAAATTGCACAAGTTTGTATTCTGCATACACTGATCAGCCACAAACAGGTCAAGTGAATAAAATTGATTATATTGTTACAATGGCACCTGTCAGGGGGTGCGATATATTAGACAGCAAGTGAACAGTCAGGATTTGATGTGTCTGAAGCAGAAAAAATGAGCAAGCAAAAATATCTTAGTGATTTTGACAAGGAACAAATAATGACAGTGTCAAAAGATCTCCAAAACAGCAAGACTTGTGGGGTGATTCTGCTATGTAGTGATTTGTACCTACCAAATGTGGTGCAAGGAAGGACAACCGGTAAACAGTTGTCAGAGCCGTGGTAGCTCAAGGCTTATTGATGCACATGGGGAGCCAAGGCTTGTCTGTCTGGACCGATCACACAGAAGAGCTACCGTAGCTCAAATTGCAGAAAAACTTGGAAAACTCTGTAGCCACAGACTGATCAGAGTGCCCTTGGCCTCTAAATCCGATTGAGCATCTGTGGGATGTGCAGGAACAACAAATCCAATCCATGGAGGCATCACCTCGCACATTATAGGACTTAAAGGATTTGCTGTAGTAGTTATAGTATCAAGAGTGCCCTGATGCAAGTTGAGACTATGGCACTGTATAATGGAATGCATACTGAGAAGGTGAGAGTATGATGAAATACATTGCTGGTTGCCAGAACTTTGAAGTTGAAATACATACAGGGAGTGCAGAATTATTTTGCAAATGAGTATTTTGACCACATCATCCTCTTTATGCATGTTGTCTTACTCCAAGCTGTATAGGCTCGAAAGCCTACTACCAATTAAGCATATTAGGTGATGTGCATCTCTGTAATGAGAAGGGGTGTGGTCTAATGACATCAACACCCTATATCAGGTGTGCATAATTATTAGGCAACTTCCTTTCCTTTGGCAAAATGGGTCAAAAGAAGGAATTGACAGGCTCAGAAAAGTAAAAAAATAGTGAGATATCTTGCAGAGGGATGCAGCACTCTTAAAATTGCAAAGCTTCTGAAGCGTGATCATCGAACAATCAAGCGTTTCATTCAAAATAGTCAACAGGGTCGCAAGAAGCATGTGGAAAAACCAAGGCGCAAAATAACTGCCCATGAACTGAGAAAAGTCAAGCGTGCAGCTGCCACGATGCCACTTGCCTCCAGTTTGGCCATATTTCAGAGCTGCAACATCACTGGAGTGCCCAAAAGCACAAGGTGTGCAATACTCAGAGACATGGCCAAGGTAAGAAAGGCTGAAAGACGACCACCACTGAACAAGACACACAAGCTGAAACGTCAAGACTGGGCCAAGAAATATCTCAAGACTGATTTTTCTAAGGTTTTATGGACTGATGAAATGAGTGAGTCTTGATGGGCCAGATGGATGGGCCCGTGGCTGGATTGGTAAAGGGCAGAGAGCTCCAGTCCGACTCAGACGCCAGCAAGGTGGAGGTGGAGTACTGGTTTGGGCTGGTATCATCAAAGATGAGCTTGTGGGGCCTTTTAGGGTTGAGGATGGAGTCAAGCTCAACTCCCAGTCCTACTGCCAGTTCCTGGAAGACACCTTCTTCAAGCAGTGGTACAGGAAGAAGTCTGCATCCTTCAAGAAAACATGATTTTCATGCAGGACAATGCTCCATCACACGCGTCCAAGTACTCCACAGCGTGGCTGGCAAGAAAGGGTATAAAAGAAGAAAATCTAATGACATGGCCTCCTTGTTCACCTGATCTGAACCCCATTGAGAACCTGTGGTCCATCATCAAATGTGAGATTTACAAGGAGGGAAAACAGTACACCTCTCTGAACAGTGTCTGGGAGGCTGTGGTTGCTGCTGCACGCAATGTTGATGGTGAACAGATCAAAACACTGACAGAATCCATGGATGGCAGGCTTTTGAGTGTCCTTGCAAAGAAAGGTGGCTATATTGGTCACTGATTTGTTTTTGTTTTGTTTTTGAATGTCAGAAATGTATATTTGTGAATGTTGAGATGTTATATTGGTTTCACTGGTAATAATAAATAATTGAAATGGGTATATATTTGTTTTTTGTTAAGTTGCCTAATAATTATGCACAGTAATAGTCACCTGCACACACAGATATCCCCCTAACATAGCTAAAACTAAAAACAAACTAAAAACTACTTCCAAAATATTCAGCTTTGATATTAATGAGTTTTTTGGGTTCATTGAGAACATGGTTGTTGTTCAATAATAAAATTAATCCTCAAAAATACAACTTGCCTAATAATTCTGCACTCCCTGTATCAAGGACAGGTAAGCATCACTAGTGATAAGGCTCCCTTAACAATGGTTGTTTTGAGTACTAGCAATGCCACATACATGGACTAATGACAAGTGGGAACCAGGTACGCCAGGTGAATAGCAGCATTGACAATAATATTTGGAAATATTGTAATGGTATGGTTGAGAAATAATCAGTTCTAAATTACATTAGAACCATGACTGCCTTGATATACTGTATCTTTTTCTGACCAAAATTATGTGTAATATGTGAGCATGCTATGTGTGAACAATAGTGTTATGTGATCAGTCCTAGGGGGTGGTTAACAAACCAACTGTTACTTCTTTGACATTCTTTGTCAAGGGAAATGGAATCCAGGGGACATATATATAATAAAATGTATCCAGAGAAGTTACAATCATGTAGATAAGCGAGAACTGTGTAGAACTGTGTAGACTACACCGACCTTTATTCTGTCCTCTAATTCTCTCATTTTGCATACATTTGTTTCCATTTATTGTTCTTTACTGTAGTTATCTCCATTTTTTTGTTTTTATTAAGAGAATTTAGAGACTGTGTTGTCCACGTCTGACCTTTATTATTTTGATACTGGATTTTCACATATTTGTCAGTGGCCCACAAACACAAATTCCTCCTTTTTAAGAAAAATGTTTTGTTGAAAAAGGTCAGTGTTAAACGCCAAGGTTTTAAAGGGCCTTAACAAATAAAATGTGGTTGGCCCATTTGTAACACAAGGAATGATGTTACTATGTTCTAAACACTAATAATAAATAATTTTTCAATTTTTTTTTTTTTTTTTTTACCAAAATGAGAATTGTTGGCAATTTAAAGTGAATTGAACGTGAAATTAAAATTTCAAGCCAAAAGTAGCGGAACTGGAAGCACAGCTGATTTGGAGAATCTTTCCAGTTTAGATCCTTTTTACTTAAATTTAAAATTCGCTTTGAATTTCCAAAGATTCGCATTTTAGTCAATAACCCTGTACAAAAACGATTATATATATATTTACATGACTTCTTTATTGTAATCTAAACTACTGTATACTATACAGAGATGTTATCACACGTTTGCCACGTTTTCTTTTTTCAACAATCCTTCTTCATAAGGGGCATGCATCTAAGGCAGTGGTTTCCATATCAGTCCTCAAGGCATACTGACCAGCAGGGCCGCCACCAGAAATTTTGGGGCCCCTAACTCAGCTTAGGGTCTGGGCCCCCTGGGGCTCGCCTCCAATTCCGCCCACAGGGTCCACCTCCAAATCCCACCCACAGGAATACACACACAGACACAAACACACACAGACACAAACACACACTGATACAAAAGAACACAGATACACACACACACACACACACACACAGAGATACATACTAACAGACACACATACTGAAACAGACATTATATTTATATTATATGACCACAATTTAGCTAAATGTGAGGAAGGACTAGTTACTAGCTATTTTCTCTTAGCCAGGATCAGACTATGTTTACTCTTGAATAAAATGGAGAGCGTGTATTAAAAAAATAAAAAAGGTTAAAAAATTGAAATCTCTTTAGTTTGGAAATCGACAACTCAGAGGGGATATGATAACATTATACAAATATATTCAGGGCCAGTACAAACCATTATCTAAAAATCTATTCATAAACAGGCCTATACATAGGACACACGGTCACACATTTAGGCTGGAAGAAAGGAGATTTCATCTAAGGCAAAGAAAAGGTTTTTTTACAGTAAGAGTAGTAAGGATTTGTAATTCTCTGCCTGAAGAGGTGGCTTTATCAGAGTCCATACAGATGTTTAAACTGAATTAAGACACATACTTGCAGAAACATAACATACAGGGATATAGTTTCTAATTAGTGGGGTTATAGCTGCTTTATCCAAGGAGACATCTGACTGCTATTTTGGGGTCAAGAAGGAATTTTTGCCTAGTTTGTTGCAAAATTGGAAGCGCTACAGACTAGGTTTTTTGCCTTCTTTTGGATCAACAGCAAAAACATATGTGAGGAAGCCTGAACTTGATGGACGCAAGTCTCTTTTCGGCTATGTAATTACGTAACTATGTAACTATGTAACGATATGTATAGAGGCTTAAATAAGCAGATTTGTGTAAAGTGAATTTCAAATTTAAGGGCAAAATAATCAAACTCAAAACAGAATTAGCTTGGAAATTTTTTTCTAATTTGGTTCTTTTGTGCTAAATTTTGAAATTCACTTTGAATTCCAAAAATGTTCACTTTCGTGAATAACCCAGTCACTTTTCCCTGAAACGGACAGAATGGTTTTAAGGGGAATTGTCACCTTTCTGGTAATGGCATAACTGAATGAAACAATGAATATAACTTTTAAATTGTTTAACCATTTCCATGTGAGGATCTGTATTCTTTTCAAATGTAAATTGAAGATGTGGCAGGTGACATCACAATTCGGTTCTGTCGGGGTACAGCCAGGGTAGACAATAGAAATGAGGGGGAAAACGGAAGGATTGGTACAATTTCTCCTCTTTCACTAACCATGTTTAATGGCAGAAAAAAAGCAGCATTTATATCAATGATTGACAGGGAATAAAAATGGAGGCATCTAGTACTAGGATGCCAATAAAGGCAGAGGTGTGGATTTCTACATCTAATTTTATTTTTCAGACCTCAATTAAACATATTTGCTAAATGTAGAGGCTAAGTAAACATAATATTAAAAATCATATGAATAGACTGCCCCTTAGTATGGCAGGCCACACGTAGAGGGGGCCCATTGGGTGGCCCATGCTCTTAGTTTCACCTGATGGCAATGAGTCTGCAGGAGCCCGGTCAGCGCTGCAGCGCTTTAACAGCGTAGCGGGCCTCCGGTGATGAGGACAGCACTTGGAGGATGTGCAGTCACTTCCTTTCCAGCTAACACAGAGAGTGCTGCATGGAAGGGAGAAAGGTAGGGGGAGCGTGGACTGGTAGAGAGCCCGACTCCCAACAGCCTCAGCCAGCCACTGGACCCCAGGGAAGTCACCTTTTGCAGCCAAAAGGAGGGTGACTAAAAAATTATATTTTCCATGAGTGTCTGTTTGTCTGTGTATACCTGTCTGTATGTGTATGTGTGTTTATATGTGTGTATCTGTCTGTATGTGTATTTGCATGTGTGTCTGTGTATCTCTGTGTGTATCTGGCTGTATGTGTATATGCATGTGTGTCTGTGTATCTGCCTATATGTGTATCTGTCTGTATGTGTATCTGTGTGTCTGTATGTGTGTATCTGTCTGTATGTATGTGTGTTTCTGTGTGTTTCTCTGTTTATATGTGTATCTGTGTGTCTGTATGTGTCTCTCTCTCTCTGTATGTGTATTATTATTATTTTATTATTTATATAGTGCCATCGTATTCCATAGCACTGTACAATGGGTATCTGGGTATCTGTCTATCTGTGTAGTTGGAGATATTCTGGAAAGCGAGAAAGCATTTCCCTAGTGAGTTAATCTCAGAAGAGGTGGCATTAAGTTTATAGAATCTGACTTGTCAAAATGGGATACTTTAGCATTATACAATGATAAAAAGTATCCATACAAAAAATGTCAAAAAAGCACGTACCATGACAGACATACACCATGACACAGACAGACCATGATACAGACACACACACACCGTGACACAGACAGAAACACAGACACACCATGACAGAGAGACACACATACCATGACAGACACACACACATACCATGACAGACACACACCTTAAAAAAGACACACACACACACCTTGACACATACAAACACCATAACACAGACAGACCGTGACACAAACACACAAACACTGTGACACAGACACACATTACATGGCACAGACAGACACACACACCATGACACACAGACACACACACCACAACACAGAGAGACCGTGACACAGACACACACACACCGTGACACAGACAGACACACATTACATGACACAGACAGACACACACACACCATGACAAACAAACACACACCATGACACAGACACACCGTAACACAGACAGACACACATTACATGACAGACACACACACAATGGCACAGACACACATTGCATGACACAGACAGACACACACGCCATGACAGAGACACACACACCATGACACAGACAGACACACACAATGACACACAAATTGCATGACACAGACAGACACACACACACACACCATGACACAAACAGAGACACACACACCATGACACAGACAGACACACCATGACAGACAGACACACACACACCATGACACAGACAGACACACCATGACACAGACAGACACACACACACATCACGACACAGACAGACACACACACACCATGACACAGACAGACACACACACCTTGACACAGTCAGACACACACATCATGACACAGACAGACACACACACACACACACCATGACAGACAGAGACACACACACAATGACACAGAGACACACACATACACTCACACTGACACACATCATTTCTACCTGTGTGCTGGCAGCCGCAGGGGGAGCTCAGTCTGATGGCGGCGGCATGGGGGTGCTGGCTCTTCTGGCGGCCGCAGGGGCAGCTCTTTTGGCGGCCATAGGGGGAGCTGGCTGTTCTGTCTCTGCTCCCCCGCCCCAGCGCGCAGCTTAATGAGACCAGGGCCGGAATATGACATTATATTCCGGCCTCGGTCTCTTTCTAGCGCGCGAGGGCAGGGGAGCAGAGACAGAACAGCCAGCTCCCCCTGCGGCCACCGAAAGAGCTCCCCCTGCAGCCGCCAGAAGAGCCAGCTGCCTGCCCGGCCCCAGGTGCCGACGGCCCAACGGGAAATTTCCCGGTATCCCGGTGGGCCAGTCCGGGCCTGATTAAAGGTAATAAGACACTTCTCTGGAAATGACGCACATCTAAAAGTTCATACTCTGCTTTCTTTTAATTTATTTTAAAGATTTAGCAATTGACTTTAGGATTTAGTTCATTCCAGCATAGGAGATCTGACAAGGGCCACAGGGGACAAACAGATAGCGTGGAAGGACTTGTTAGCTCTTCCCTATATTCCAGACACAACCTGGGTACACATTGCATTGGAGGAGTTGAAACAGAAACATTGTTGCTTGTCGTACAGCTAATTGTAGTGGTTATGGTATGAATAATCTTTAGACATTTTCCCTTTCTATTTTTTTCAAGCTAATTTGTGAAGAAGCAGGACTCTCCTAACACATACAGTTGTGGCCTGGTAAATGCAGAAATTTAAAATTGCACAAGTTTGTATTCTGCATACACTGATCAGTCACAAATAGGTGAAGTGAATAAAATTATATTGTTACAATGGCACCTGTCAGGGGGTGCGATATATTAGACAGCAAGTGAACAGTCAGGATTTGATGTGTCTGAAGCAGGAAAAATGAGCAAGCAAAACATTTTTTGTGATTTTGACAAGGAACAAATAATGACTGTGTCAGAAGATCTCCAAAACAGCAAGACTTGTGGAGTGATTCTGCTATGTAGTGATTTGTACCTTCCAAATGTGGTGCAAGGAAGGACAACCGGTGAACAGTCGTCAGAGCCGTGGTAGCTCAAGGCTTATTGATGCACATGGGGAGCGAAGGCTTGCCTGTCTGGCCCAATCACACAGAAGAGCTACCGTAGCTCAAATTGCAGAAAAACTTGGAAAACTCTGTAGCCACAGACTGGTCAGAGTGCCCTTGGCCTTTAAATCCGATTGAGCATCTGTGGGATGTGCTGGAACAACAAATCCAATCCATGGAGGCCCCACCTCGCACATTATAGGACTTAAAGGATTTGCTTCAAATGTCTTGGTGAAACATACCACAGGACACATTGAGAGGGCTTGTAGAGTCCATGTCTTGAAATTTCAGAACCGTTTTTGCAGCACGAGGGGACCTACACAATATTAGGCAATGTGGTTTTAATGTTGTGGTTGATCAGTGTAAGTGCACATGAAAATTGTCAATTTTTGTACCATCTCTTGTATTTTTTAAAATTTCTTGCATTTTGTACTAAATTGTGTAAGAACGAGTGGTGGAATGCAATGGTTGTAATGCAAAGATGGACGCCACTAGAGTCAGAATGAGGTTTGACTCGTGGTGGCAATCTTTGAATGAAAGGAGGAGAGAATTCTGCTGAGTGGACTAATGGGGCTTATGGCATAGTGAAAACAAGGCTTGAACTATCTGTTTCTGAAAGGTGGAACACACGTCGGATCCATTTGGCCACAGAAAGACGTGATTAATAATTCATTATACGGATATATAAACACCAATACACAAGTGGCTTTATTACTGATTGAGAAAGCCTGAATAGGTGAAACACTTTTTGGACAAGCCCCATTTATTGTTTTATTGTGATTTTATATTTGTATCTTTATTTGTCTAATAAATTGGAATATTCCTTAATTTGGAGATTTCCTGTATATCTTTGGAGTGTAACACCACCCAATAAATAGGTGTCCACTTTGCAAATACAGCCTATAGGAAAAGGCCCGTTTACATGTGAGTGTATTTCAAATTTGATTTCTGGTCTTAAAGACATATTTGACTATTTCTGGACTTTTCCTGTTTTATATATCAACTCCAAGGGAATTGGAAGAAAGCCTCTCAAAGTAGGGTGGGAGTCCCCTGATCTTAAAGACTCAATATGCTGTCAAGATTGAGACATTATTAAAGCCTCCCCACTTGTGAGTTGGTAATTCTACCATCACCTCTTTTGGTATTGATCTTTAACTTTGAATATCAGATTGCCTGCACTATGAAATTCATATTTTTATTTTTTAGGTCTTTTAATTGTCATCAAAAACTGGAAAGTATCAACCTCTATCATCTTTTTGTTTCACATATTGTAAATCACTGTTTGAATTGGACTTGAAAAGTTCATTGTTTTGTTTGCATATGATATTTTCATTGCATTAATTTGAACCAGAGACTTGGTACACTTTAGACTATACAAGTTATCAATGTTCCCCAGCACTTTTAGCACTATCACTACACAATATTTTCATCACTTTGTTTTATTTATTGTGGTTTTTATAAGCACTCCACTCTCTTTCTACCACACTGACAAAACATAACTAATCCAAACGCCAAACACAAATCTATAGATAAATAAAATTATGAATTTAGCAACAATTGTAGTGACCATATTAGTTCTACAATCAATATAAAATAATCTTGCAATATTTCAAGCTGTTTGTGGTCTTAGTCAAAGAGTTAAAGGAACACTCCAAGCACCATAACCACTACAGTGTGCTGCAGTAGTTATGGTATCAAGAGTATCAAGAGTGCCCTGATGCAAGTTGAGACTGCACTGTATAATGGAATGCATACTGAGAAGGTGAGAGTATGATGAAATACATTACTAGTTGCCAGAACTTTGAAGTTGAAACCCATATCAAGGACAGGTAAGCATCACTAGTGGTAGGGCTCCCTTAACAATGGTTGTTTTGAGTGCTAGCAATGCCACATACATGGACTAATGACAGGTGGGAACCAGGTACACCAGGTGAATAGCAGCCTTGACACTGATATTTGGAAATATTGTAACGGTATGGTTGAGAAATAATCAGTTCTAAATTACATTAGAACCATGACTGCCTCAATATACTGTATCTTTTTCTGACCAAAATTATGTGTAATATGTGAGCATGCTATGTGTGAACAATAGTGTTATGTGATCAGTCCTAGGGGGTGGTTGACAAACCAACTGTTACTTCTTTGACATTCTTTGTCAAGGGAAATGGAATCCAGGGGACATATATATAATAAAATGTATCCAGAGAAGTTACAATCATGTAGATAAGCGAGAACTGTGTAGAACTGTGTAGACTACACCGACCTTTATTCTGTCCTCTAATTCTCTCATTTTGCATACATTTGTTTCCATTTATTGTTCTTTACTGTAGTTATCTCCATTTTTTTGTTTTTATTAAGAGAATTTAGAGACTGTGTTGTCCACGTCTGACCTTTATTATTTTGATACTGGATTTTCACATATTTGTCAGTGGCCCACAAACACAAATTCCTCCTTTATAAGAAAAATGTTTTGTTGAAAAAGGTCAGTGTTAAACGCCAAGGTTTTAAAGGGCCTTAACAAATAAAATGTGGTTGGCCCATTTGTAACACAAGGAATGATGTTACTATGTTCTAAACACTAATAATACATCATTTTTCAAATTTTTTTTTTTTTTTTTACCAAAATGAGAATTGTTGGCAGAAATTTTGGGGCCCCTAACTCAGCTTAGGGTCTGGGCCCCCTGGGGCCCGCCTCCAATTCCGCCCACAGGGTCCACCTCCAAATTCCACCCACAGGAATACACACACAGACACAAACACACACAGACACAAACACACACTGATACAAAAGAACACAGATACACACACACACACACACACACACACACACACGCAGAGATACATACTAACAGACACACATACTGAAACAGACATTATATTTATATTATATGACCACAATTTAGCTAAATGTGAGGAAGGACTAGTTACTAGCTATTTTCTCTTAGCCAGGATCAGACTATGTTTACTCTTGAATAAAATGGAGAGCGTGTATTAAAAAAATAAAAAAGGTTAAAAAATTGAAATCTCTTTAGTTTGGAAATCGACAACTCAAAGGGGATATGATAACATTATACAAATATATTCAGGGCCAGTACAAACCATTATCTAAAAATCTATTCATAAACAGGCCTATACATAGGACACACGGTCACACATTTAGGCTGGAAGATAGGAGATTTCATCTAAGGCAAAGAAAAGGGTTTTTTTACAGTAAGAGTAATAAGGATTTGTAATTCTCTGCCTGAAGAGGTGGCTTTATCAGAGTCCATACAGATGTTTAAACTGAATTAGGATAAATACTTGCAAAAACATAACATACAGGGATATAGTTTCTAATTAGTGGGGTAATAGCTGCTTTATCCAAGGAGACATCTGACTGCTATTTTGGGGTCAAGAAGGAATTTTTGCCTAGTTTGTTGCAAAATTGGAAGAGCTACAGACTAGGTTTTTTGCCTTCTTTTGGATCAACAGCAAAAACATATGTGAGGAAGCCTGAACTTGATGGACGCAAGTCTCTTTTCGGCTATGTAATTACGTAACTATGTAACTATGTAACGATATGTATAGAGGCTTAAATAAGCAGATTTGTGTAAAGTGAATTTCAAATTTAAGGGCAAAATAATCAAACTCAAAACAGAATTAGCTTGGAAATTTTTTTCTAATTTGGTTCTTTTGTGCTAAATTTTGAAATTCACTTTGAATTGACAGGGAATAAAAATGGAGGCATCTAGTACTAGGATGCCAATAAAGGCAGAGGTGTGGATTTCTACATCTAATTTTATTTTTCAGACCTCAATTAAACATATTTGCTAAATGTAGAGGCTAAGTAAACATAATATTAAAAATCATATGAATAGACTGCCCCTTAGTACGGCAGGCCACACGTAGAGGGGGCCCATTGGGTGGCCCATGCTCTTAGTTTCACCTGATGGCAATGAGTCTGCAGGAGCCCGGTCAGCGCTGCAGCGCTTTAACAGCGTAGCGGGCCTCCGGTGATGAGGACAGCACTTGGAGGATGTGCAGTCACTTCCTTTCCAGCTAACACAGAGAGTGCTGCATGGAAGGGAGAAAGGTAGGGTGAGCGTGGACTGGTAGAGAGCCCGACTCCCAACAGCCTCAGCCAGCCACTGGACCCCAGGGAAGTCACCTTTTGCAGCCAAAAGGAGGGTGACCAAATAATTATATTTTCCATGAGTGTCTGTTTGTCTGTGTATACCTGTCTGTATGTGTATATGTGTTTATATGTGTGTATCTGTCTGTATGTGTATTTGCATGTGTGTCTGTGTATCTCTGTGTGTATCTGGCTGTATGTGTATATGCATGTGTGTCTGTGTATCTGCCTATATGTGTATCTGTCTGTATGTGTATCTGTGTGTCTGTATGTGTGTATCTGTCTGTATGTATGTGTGTTTCTGTGTGTTTCTCTGTTTATATGTGTATCTGTGTGTCTGTATGTGTCTCTCTCTCTCTGTCTGTATGTGTATTATTATTATTTTATTATTTATATAGCGCCATCGTATTCCATAGCACTGTACAATGGGTATCTGGGTATCTGTCTATCTGTGTAGTTGGAGATATTCTGGAAAGCGAGAAAGCATTTCCCTAGTGAGTTAATCTCAGAAGAGGTGGCATTAAGTTTATAGAATCTGACTTGTCAAAATGGGATACTTTAGCATTATACAATGATAAAAAGTATCCATACAAAAAATGTCAAAAAAGCACGTACCATGACAGACATACACCATGACACAGACAGACCATGATACAGACACACACACACCGTGACACAGACAGAAACACAGACACACCATGACAGAGAGACACACATACCATGACAGACACACACACATACCATGACAGACACACACCTTAAAAAAGACACACACACACACCTTGACACATACAAACACCATAACACAGACAGACCGTGACACAAACACACAAACACTGTGACACAGACACACATTACATGGCACAGACAGACACACACACCATGACACACAGACACACACACCACAACACAGAGAGACCATGACACAGACACACACACACCGTGACACAGACAGACACACATTACATGACACAGACAGACACACACACACACACACACCATGACAAACAAACACACACCATGACACAGACACACCATGACACAGACAGACACACATTACATGACAGACACACACACAATGGCACAGACACACATTGCATGACACAGA
>OW240918.1:64981462-65009562 GCA_933207985.1 Pelobates cultripes | reverse complement strand
GTCGGGCCCGTGTGTCTCGTTGCAGTAAGGCGGTCAGGTATTACCTCCAGTAAACTCCAAGTGTCAGGGTGGGTCCGCTGGCCCCTTTGAGTCTCACGTTAAGTCCCGCGGCCTGATCTGTAGTGCGTGCATGTGGGTGTCTTCTGTTCTATTGTCCCCTCGTGGAGGGGTGAGTGTCTTCCCGAAGGCCTTATAAGTCTTCTCTTATGTTGTCCTTGGCGTGTGCCAAGTACTTGTCTGTTCGCATGCAGTATTTGGGGTTGGGGGATGTCCGGGTAGTGGCGTCTAGGGAGGTAGGGGGGTCGGGGTGCGTCCGCGTCTGGGTCGCGTCTGTCTAAGTCGTCTCTGTATTTGTCGGTCTATGCGGCTTCGTCACTTTGTCCTTATGTGTCATATTGGAGCCTGTTTGTGAATTCTGCCTTGGTGGTAGTCAGTATCCAGTGGGTCCATATGTCCGTGTACTTATTCGAGGAGTTGGATGCGGTCATAATGAGTTCCTCTATGGCTCTGAGTTCCTCCATTTGGGAGAACCAGGATGTCAACGGGGGTGTCGTTTGTTGCTTCCAGAATTGAGGGATCAATTGTTTGGCAACGTTTAGGATTCTAATGGTTAGTGAGTGCTTGTATCTCGTTCTAGGTGACCTTGTATGGTGAAGGAGCATATGTTCTGGGAGGAAGGGGGGTGGCGTGTCTGAGAAGGTTTTGAGGAAGCCGTGTATACTCCGCCAGAAGGGCTTTATGGCTTCGCAGGTCCACCACAGGTGGAGTACTGTGCCGGCCTCTCTATTACACCGCCAGCAGAGATCCGTGTGTTCCGGGTCCATGGCATGGAGTGCGATCGGGGTGCAGTACCAGTTCGTTAACAGTTTAAACACCGTTTCTTGTGTTTTGCTGAAGACTGAGCAGTGATGCGTTAAATAGCATATCTTTTCCCAGTCCCCGTCTGTGAAGGTTTTCCCCAATGTTTGTTCCCATCTCCCCATGAATTTGGGTTTCTCCGTTGGTGTTTCCCTCTGTAGCATGGAGTAAATGAGTGAGAACCCGTGTGGTTGCGGGTCTGGGTCCATACACATTCTTTCAAATGTGGTAGGATCACGTTTCCGTGCCGTGCCCCCCGGGAGGGTGTGTACATAGCTCTGTAGTTGTCTGTGTTTTAGGTGGTGTAGGAGGGTGGGGGTTGCTCCCTCTAATAGGGTCGGAAGTGTTTTGCATTCCGTGCCTGCCAGCAGGTGGTGTAGTCTAGGTGGTTTATGTCGGATTAAGTCCCTGAATGCGTTGGGGTCTAGCCCCGGTGGGAAGCTGTCGTTATGCGTGAGAGGGAGAAGGGGGGATGGGAATGGTGCTAGTCTGCATCTCTGTGCTACTCTCTCCCATGCCCGTAGGGTTGCGGTTGTGTAGGGTGTGCCTTGTCTCCCGCTCCCTCCCCTCCCCAGCCATGGGGCGATGGACAGCGGTATCCCCGCATCCGTTTCCTCTACCTCTTTCCATCTCTTATGCACCTTCTCTTTTGTCCACTCCATAATTCGTTGGAGTTGACAGGATTCGTAGTACAGGGAGAAGTCTGGTATGGCCAGTCCCCCCCTGTCCTTGGGCAACGTCAGTGCGGCTAGTTTGATCCTCGGTCTTTTGCGGTCCCAAATGTATTTCCCGGTTTCCTGTCGCAGGGCCTGAAAGAATGATCTGGGGATGGTAATGGGTAGGGCTTGCATGAGATATAGTAGGCGTGGGAGCAGGTTCATTTTTATAACCTGGACCCTGCCCAGCCAGGATATGTGTGGGTATGCCCAGTCCGACAGGTCTTTCCGGAACCTGTTTAGCAGGGGGATGAAGTTGTGTCTGAATAGATCAGGTTCCCTCCTCGTCAGCCATGTGCCTAGGTATTGTATTTGATGTTGTGCCCATTGGAATGTGTGGCTCTGCTTTAAGGGGGAGGCTCTGTGTTCTGGTATACTAACGTTCAAGATGTATGATTTTGTGAAGTTGATCTTGAGGTTGGATATCTCTCCGAAGGTCTTGAAGGCCTTCAGGATATTCGGGAGCGAGACCTCCGGGTTAGTGATAAAGAAGAGGAGGTCATCGGCGTATGCCGCGACTTTGTGTTGTGTGTCTCCATGTCCAATGCCCCTGATTGCTGCGTCCTGTCGTATGTGCGTCAGGAAGGGTTCGAGTGTCAGCACAAAAAGCAGGGGTGACAAGGGGCACCCCTGCCGTGTGCCGTTGGTGATAGGGAAGTCACCCGTCAGGGCTCCGTTTACTATGATGTGGGCTGTGGGGCCGTCGTACAGTGCCTCGACCCATCTCCGGAAGTGCGGTCCCAGCCCAGTGTGGGCCAGTGTGTGGAACATGTATTGCCAGTCGACTCTGTCGAAGGCCTTCTCTGCGTCCGTGGACAGCAGTAGAACGCCTTCGTCCCCGCAATTACGTCTGTGCATGAGCGTCAGTGCCCTGATCGTGTTGTCTCTTGCTTCGCGGCCCATGACGAAGCCAACCTGGTCTGGATGTATTAGAGTGGGGATGTGTGTCTGGAGGCGTGTGGCCAGTATCTTTGCTAACAGTTTGACGTCGCAGTTGATAAGTGAGATGGGCCTGTAGTTCCCGCAGTGTTCCCTGTCCTTACCTTCCTTCGGGATGAGTGCGATGTGTGCGGTCAGTGACTGTTTTGGCAGGTGATGTCCTTCCCTTAGTGCGTTCAGGGTGTCTAGGAGAGGGGGGTATAGATGTTCCGCGAACGTTTTATAATACTTTAACGGGAGCCCGTCTGGACCGGGGCTTTTACCCTGTTTTGTCACTTTAATGGCATAGGCTAGTTCCTCTATCGAAATTGGTTCGTCTAGGCTTTCTGCGGTTACCTGGTCTATGGACGGGGGGGGGTGGGCTGACAGGTAGGCTTGTATTTTCTCCCGCAGTCTGTCTTTCGCCGTGTCTAGGAGGGGCCGGGGGAGGGCGTATAGGTTCGCGTAGTATTCCCGCGTTATGTCGAGGATTTTAGAGGGTAGGTGGTGCAGGGTGCCCTGCCCGTCTCTCATTTTATCGATGTACGTTCTTTGTCTCTGTTTGGCTAACATTCTGGCCAGTAGCTTACCGCTTTTATTGCCGTGAAGTAAGAAGAAGGCCTTATGTCTGGTTATGTCTCTGTGGTGTTTCCTTTGTAAGAGGCTCGTCAGGTCCCGTCTGAGACGTAGTAGTGTCGCCTGGTGTGCCGTTTGTTGGGTGGTTTTGTTGAGTGTTTCCACCCTGTGTATTTCGGTCACTAGTTCCGTCAGGCGACTATCTGTCTGCTTTTTAAGGGTGGACCCCTGACGGATGAAGTGTCCTCGTATCACGCTCTTGTGTGCCTCCCATCTAATGGTCGGTGAGGTGTGTTCAGTTGTGTTCATCTCAAAGTATTCTTTGAGTGTGTCGTTGACCTCGGACGTGAAGTCGGGCCTAGTAAGGAGGTATTCGTTAAGCCTCCATTTGTTGTGCCGGGGTCTGTACAGGGGGGACGAGAGTGTTAGGGTTACCGGCGCGTGGTCTGACCATGTCGCCACCCCATGTTCTGCAGCGTTAGTTATTGGTAAATGGTAGTGCGTGGTAAAAAGGTAGTCTAGCCTGGTGTAAGTGTTGTGCACGTGGGAGAAAAACGTATAATCCCTCTCGTCCGGGTGATAGGCCCTCCAGCAGTCTATCAGCTGGTGGCGAGTTAGAAGGGTCTTGATTGAGTTTAGGTTTTGCGCCGGGACCCACGATCGTCCGGCGGAGGTGTCCCACCGCGGATTGAGCGCTACGTTTAGGTCACCCCCCACTATGAGGATTCCCTCCGTGAAGGGCCTTAGTTTCCTAAGTGTGTGTGCCAGGAATCTGTATTGTCGGGTGTTCGGGGCGTAGACGTTCGCGAATGTATAGGCCTGTCCTGCTATTGTGCCCTTTAGGAAGAGGAATCTGCCTTCCCTGTCCGTCAGCTGGCCCGTTTCTACAAAAGGTATATGTTTGTGAACTAGAATGGCCGTGCCTCTGGACCTTCCTGCGTGATAGTCGCTGTAATATCCCGTGGGGTAGTGATGGTTTGTCAGTTTGGGCCTGGACCCGCCCTTGAAGTGTGTCTCCTGTATTAGTACTATCGAGGCTCGTTGAGCGTGGAAGTCTCTCAGCGCTCCTGAGCGCTTCTCCGGTTTATTGAGACCTCTGGCGTTTATGGAGAGGACAGAGAGACAGTCCGGCACCAGTGCCTTCGTGCCTGTGTGTGAGTGTGGCCGCATCGTTTCGTCCTTGGGTCTCAGTCCAGTCAGGGGATCTGTCCGCGGTCTGTGTCCTGTCTGTGTCGTAGGTTGGGTGGGGGTTGTAGGAAGCTCATTTTTATTCTTGATCCCATTAAAATGTTCAAGTAATCTAGTATGTAATTTTCTAATCGTCCGTCCAATATATTGGACCCCACATTTACATTGCAACAAATATACTACAAATTTACTATGACAATTAATAAAATGTTTAATTTTAAAAGTTTCATTAGTCACCGTACTAGAAAATTCCATGGTCTTATTCTTCTGAAATTTGCATGTATTGCATCTACCACATTTAAAAAAGCCATTAGGTCTTTCTATTAGAAAATTCGTCTTCTCGATCTCAACAGTTTTTTTAGGCAAAATACTGGGGGCTAGAATATTCTTCAAATTGTTAGGTCTTTTATAGATTACTCTGGGGTTCTGAGGTAAAATCTTTTTTAAAAATTTATCTTGCAGTAAAATGGGCCAATTCTTCTTAATAGACTTCTCTATTAGATTGGCTTTATTGCTAAATTTTGTTAAAAACGCAAATTCAGACTGTTTCCCAGCATCCTTCTTAATCTTTTTGTTATTCATTAGAATATCTTTCCTCTGATAACCTTCTACCAGCTTTTGTGTATTAAATAGAAGCTGTTCTGGATAATTCCTATCTAAAAATTTCCTGTTCAGAACTTGCACTTGTTTCTCAAAATCTTCTTTCTCAGTGCAGTTCCTATATAGTCTCAATTGTTGGCCTTTAGGGATATTAGTCAACCATTTATAATGGTGGCAACTAGAAAATTCAATAAAACCATTACCATCTGTCGGTTTAAAAAATGTTTTGCTAAAAATTCTTTTATCTTTTATAAAAAGGGTAAGATCAAGAAAATTGATATGTGTATCATGGATTTCTTCAGTAAATCTCAAACCATATAAATTAGAATTGATATACGTTAAAAATTCAATTAAGAGACTCCTATCTCCCTTCCAAATAATTAAAACATCATCAATATACCTTCTCCATTGCACCAGGTTCGCACCAAATGGATTATTCTGCCAAATATGGTTCAACTCCCAATCAGCCACAAAAATATTGGCATAACTTGGTGCGAACCTGGTGCCCATTGCAGTCCCACAGGTTTGGAGGTAATATAACCCTTCAAACCAAAAATAATTATGAAATAAAATAAATCGAATGAGGTCTAGAACAAAAATAGCCTGCCCCGGATTCATATCTGGATCACATCTCAAGACATTTCGTACTGCTTCAATACCCTTCTCATGGTCAATCACAGTGTATAAGGAGGTGACATCGACTGTTACCCAGAGGTACTCATCTTTCCATTCAAGCCCCTCCAATTCCTTGATAATCTGGACGGAGTCTTTGGTGTAAGATTGAGCTAAAACCACATATTTCTGTAAAAAGAAATCAATATACTGTGAAATATTATTTGTTAAAGACCCAATCCCACTGATAATAGGTCTCCCTGGTGGAGATTCCAAACATTTGTGTACTTTAGGTAAGTAATAGAAAACAGCTGTTTTAGGTGAATTAACAAATAGATAATTAAACTCATCCTTATTTATAATCCCATTGTCCAAACCTACTAATAGAATATCATGTAATTCTCCCTTAAATTTACCTGTGGGATTACTCTTTAAAACCTTATAAGTATCTGAATCACTCAATATCCTCATTGACTCCGTCATATAATCAATTCTATTAAGGATGACAATACCTCCACCTTTGTCAGCCTGCCTGATTACTATGTCCTTATTATCTTTTAATTCTTTTAAAGCTTGTTTTTCTTTCTTGGTTAAATTATCTTTACCCTTATTCTTAGATAATTTTTCGAATTCACTCATCACCATTTCACAGAACACTGGTATATGGTCCCCCTTTTCCCAAGTAGGGAAAAATTTGGATTTATTCTTTAGACCAGAGTGTACAATTCCAGGTGCCCTAGATACACTCAAGCTAACGTCTGTCCTTTGATCATTCTGTGTATCACTATAAATGGTGCCTCCATCATTTTTCTTCTCAAAAAATCTCTTAATAGTTAATTTTCTTAAAAATTTCTGCATATCTATAAAAAGTTCAAACATATTGGGATCTGTTTGTGGAGCAAATTTTAATCCTTTATTAAAAACCTCTAATTGTTCTTTAGTAAAAATCACCTTAGATAAATTAAAAATGCCTTCCATACTCGTTTTAATGTTTAATCCGACATTTCCCCTTCCTCTATTTCCCCTAGTCCTCCTGTTGCCCCCAAAAGTCTTCTTTTCTTGGAGGGTGTTTGGAGGGTTTGTAGGGGGGAGAACCGGTTTCTGTGAGTCCAGACATTCTGTCCCTGTCTGGATTGGTTCTCTAAAAAAATCTCGGATTGATCATATCTCTCTCTTGTTCTGCCGTTTCCCACATTACTCTGAATAAAGGGCCTATCCCTTACGCTATTCCTCTGATTGTATGATCCATCTTTTTTTCTGCTATTCGCCATATTACTTGAAATATCTTTTCGTCTCACTATCCTATTTTGTTCCTCATAGTTTCTAATCCTCTTAGGAGATGAAAATCCATCTCTGTTTTTCTTATAATTAGGATTTCTATGGACGATATTTCTATCTTGCCCTCCTCTAAAGCCGTCATTATATTTATGAGGTCTATTCTCATGATAATCTCTGTTATTTTGGAAACCTCTAGGTCTCTTTTTTCTCCATTCTCTTTGTATACCTTTTTTATAATCATCTTTATCTCTACTCAATTTATTTTCCTTAATGTTTAAAATCTTTTCCTCTAATTTTTCTACATTTTTATTTAATAACTTACTATTTTCTTTTATTGTTTCTTCATCAAAGGCCATATTAATCTCAGATTCCACTGAGTGGATCTCCTCCTCTATATTTCTCAGACAATCTTCCTGGTATTTTACCAGGATTTCCATTAACCGATTTGAACAATTGTCAAGGGTATCATTCCACTTAGTCATAAAATCTAAGTTCTCTTGGCCAAATGCAGGTTCTTTTTCAATTCTTAACCCTCTGGGGATAATCCCTAATTTTAAATACTGTTGGAGATATTTAATCTCCCACCATTTCTTAACCTCCTTTTCTGCTAGCCTCTCCATTTTTTGAAATGAAAAATTATTTACCTTGTGATTAGTTGTAGATTCTCTAGAGAATAGACTTTCAATACGTCTATTCCTTGCATCTCTCATAGTTGTAGTCATAAGTCTACAATAAGCCATATCACAAGTGATCTTAAATACAAATCAGGAGAAGTAATTGCAGAAAAGTGTTCAATCACACCACACCTAATGGAGTAAGCAATTATACCCGAAGGTATAAAATATATAGACAAAAAAAAAGGATAAAAGGTGGGTGAATAAACAATATAGACTATTGGTAAACCAAGTGCAGGCAAGCCTCTGTAAATTGGATACTCCAAGTCCAATAAGAAACAGCAAATATATACAAATTAACAGGGCGCCACAATCACTAAATAGGTAAATATATAAAGGGAAGAATCAAATATTTATCCAATAGCTGAATAAAATAGTATTTTATTAATACAAAATGAATAAAATCATGGCACAACAAAGTGCTCAAACATATAATAAATAGGAACCCATAGGTATAGCAGCTCACTGGTGTATAATGCTAAATAGGCAATAAAGTGCAAATGCTAAAGTGCACAAAAATGGAAAAAGTGCAAATAATGGTGCTAAAAAAGCATCCAATTCATATCACATAAGCATAATCATAGCCTTAAACATGTCCAGAATGCAAAAATAGACAGTTAGCACATAAAAGCAGTATAGCCACTAATACCACAATTCAGGGTCCCAAAGTACTGGTTGCTCAACGCGTTTCGTCGCTAGACTTCCTCAGGAGCTTCTGTCGTCTTCCTCCATCTTCCTCTTTTTAAATCTGCCGGTTCGTCCGTCGGCCGTCGTGATCGCGCATGCACGCCTACGTCACCGCGCACGACGTCATACGTCATGACGCATACGCGGCTAGTACGCGCATGCGCAACCACAGTGGAACGCAATAAAACTTTATTGTTCATCTACACGGTCACATTTAGAGCGATTAAATAGAAAAAAACGCTCGATTATTCTGTAGACCGGATTCACATACCCTGCCTGCCCCCTACTAACCCCTAACAGAGGAGTACTATATAAACAGAGAGGGGAAATATAAATTGGACAGGTAATCAAAAGAGGGTTAATACGAAGGAGGTATAAAAGTATATATACTACACAAAATATAATATTATAAACAACAATATGTTAGAAAAATATGTAAGAAAAATACATTAAGGAAAATATAGGGGAAAAAAAATATATATAGGGAAAAAAATCTCCATTGTGAAAAGAGAATGAGTCCATTTATATTTCCAAAATGACCGTCATGGCATACAACACAAAAGGTCTTACAATGATAAATTACCTAAATATTGATATCAATATAAATGTACATAAGTAGTATTGTAAAAGTAATATTGCATGATATCAAAGTGTGGACAACATCATAAACTAATAACCAAATAGACACAAATATAGATATAAGAGATATATCTCTATATATGAGGCAAATAGCAATATTAATAAAAGGTGAACACATATAAATCTAAACAGAGGACATTGTTCATATAGCTTGTTATAATATCAGAGTATGGAGAACATCATATAAAAATTAATAATAAATAATAATAACCAGATGAACATAGAAATAGGTATAAAAAATGTATCTATATATATATAAAGTGCATCACAATAATAAAGAAAGACAAACGTATAAATCTTGACAAAAAAGCATTATTCATATAGCTCGTGATGACACATGGTGAGTGAAGAAGGCATATAAAAAAGGTATATAAAAAAGGTATATAAAAAAGGTATATAAAATCCTAAAAAAGGGAACACAAAAAGAGGACAAAATTAAAATCATCATTAAATTAATCTATAAAGGCTAGTATATCCAAATCAGTATTCAATCCTGAGGGAACAGAAGATTTCATTTTATATATCCATTCAGTTTCTTTCATAGCTAGCCTTTTTTCCATGTCACCACCTCTCCAATGAGGTAAAATTATATCGATCCCAATACAAATAAAATTTTTAAAATCAAAATCCTTACAAGTATTACAATGTCTAGGTACACTATGTTTCTCATTTTTATTCTTGATCCCATTAAAATGTTCAAGTAATCTAGTATGTAATTTTCTAATCGTCCGTCCAATATATTGGACCCCACATTTACATTGCAACAAATATACTACAAATTTACTATGACAATTAATAAAATGTTTAATTTTAAAAGTTTCATTAGTCACCGTACTAGAAAATTCCATGGTCTTATTCTTCTGAAATTTGCATGTATTGCATCTACCACATTTAAAAAAGCCATTAGGTCTTTCTATTAGAAAATTCGTCTTCTCGATCTCAACAGTTTTTTTAGGCAAAATACTGGGGGCTAAAATATTCTTCAAATTGTTAGATCTTTTATAGATTACTCTGGGGTTCTGAGGTAAAATCTTTTTTAAAAATTTATCTTGCAGTAAAATGGGCCAATTCTTCTTAATAGACTTCTCTATTAGATTGGCTTTATTGCTAAATTTTGTTAAAAACGCAAATTCAGACTGTTTCCCAGCATCCTTCTTAATCTTTTTGTTATTCATTAGAATATCTTTCCTCTTAAAAAAGATTTTACCTCAGAACCCCAGAGTAATCTATAAAAGATCTAACAATTTGAAGAATATTTTAGCCCCCAGTATTTTGCCTAAAAAAACTGTTGAGATCGAGAAGACGAATTTTCTAATAGAAAGACCTAATGGCTTTTTTAAATGTGGTAGATGCAATACATGCAAATTTCAGAAGAATAAGACCATGGAATTTTCTAGTACGGTGACTAATGAAACTTTTAAAATTAAACATTTTATTAATTGTCATAGTAAATTTGTAGTATATTTGTTGCAATGTAAATGTGGGGTCCAATATATTGGACGGACGATTAGAAAATTACATACTAGATTACTTGAACATTTTAATGGGATCAAGAATAAAAATGAGAAACATAGTGTACCTAGACATTGTAATACTTGTAAGGATTTTGATTTTAAAAATTTTATTTGTATTGGGATCGATATAATTTTACCTCATTGGAGAGGTGGTGACATGGAAAAAAGGCTAGCTATGAAAGAAACTGAATGGATATATAAAATGAAATCTTCTGTTCCCTCAGGATTGAATACTGATTTGGATATACTAGCCTTTATAGATTAATTTAATGATGATTTTAATTTTGTCCTCTTCTTGTGTTCCCTTTTTTAGGATTTTATATACCTTTTTTATATACCTTTTTTATATACCTTTTTTATATGCCTTCTTCACTCACCATGTGTCATCACGAGCTATATGAATAATGCTTTTTTGTCAAGATTTATACGTTTGTCTTTCTTTATTATTGTGATGCACTTTATATATATATAGATACATTTTTTATACCTATTTCTATGTTCATCTGGTTATTATTATTTATTATTAATTTTTATATGATGTTCTCCATACTCTGATATTATAACAAGCTATATGAACAATGTCCTCTGTTTAGATTTATATGTGTTCACCTTTTATTAATATTGCTATTTGCCTCATATATAGAGATATATCTCTTATATCTATATTTGTGTCTATTTGGTTATTAGTTTATGATGTTGTCCACACTTTGATATCATGCAATATTACTTTTACAATACTACTTATGTACATTTATATTGATATCAATATTTAGGTAATTTATCATTGTAAGACCTTTTGTGTTGTATGCCATGACGGTCATTTTGGAAATATAAATGGACTCATTCTCTTTTCACAATGGAGATTTTTTTCCCTATATATATTTTTTTTCCCCTATATTTTCCTTAATGTATTTTTCTTACATATTTTTCTAACATATTGTTGTTTATAATATTATATTTTGTGTAGTATATATACTTTTATACCTCCTTCGTATTAACCCTCTTTTGATTACCTGTCCAATTTATATTTCCCCTCTCTGTTTATATAGTACTCCTCTGTTAGGGGTTAGTAGGGGGCAGGCAGGGTATGTGAATCCGGTCTACAGAATAATCGAGCGTTTTTTTCTATTTAATCGCTCTAAATGTGACCGTGTAGATGAACAATAAAGTTTTATTGCGTTCCACTGTGGTTGCGCATGCGCGTACTAGCCGCGTATACGTCATGACGTATGACGTCGTGCGCGGTGACGTAGGCGCGCATGCGCGATCACGACGGCCGACGGACGAACCGGCAGATTTAAAAAGAGGAAGATGGAGGAAGACGACAGAAGCTCCTGAGGAAGTCTAGCGACGAAACGCGTTGAGCAACCAGTACTTTGGGACCCTGAATTGTGGTATTAGTGGCTATACTGCTTTTATGTGCTAACTGTCTATTTTTGCATTCTGGACATGTTTAAGGCTATGATTATGCTTATGTGATATGAATTGGATGCTTTTTTAGCACCATTATTTGCACTTTTTCCATTTTTGTGCACTTTAGCATTTGCACTTTATTGCCTATCTAGCATTATACACCAGTGAGCTGCTATACCTATGGGTTCCTATTTATTATATGTTTGAGCACTTTGTTGTGCCATGATTTTATTCATTTTGTATTAATAAAATACTATTTTATTCAGCTATTGGATAAATATTTGATTCTTCCCTTTATATATTTACCTATTTAGTGATTGTGGCGCCCTGTTAATTTGTATATATTTGCTGTTTCTTATTGGACTTGGAGTATCCAATTTACAGAGGCTTGCCTGCACTTGGTTTACCAATAGTCTATATTGTTTATTCACCCACCTTTTATCCTTTTTTTTAGACTATTTATGTAGGCTGCTTTATTTATCTTATGTTTTAGTCACCCTGTACCCATTATAGGTGCAGGGTGTGTGTAATGTAATTGTTTATAGTGTGTGTGTATGTACTGTGTAATGTATTGCCTGCTCTCTTGTATTGCTGAGGTTTGCTACCAACTAGGTGGGTTTGGCTATGGAGCTTGTCTAGTGCTCTCTGTTGGTTGCAACAGCAATATGCACTACCTGAATTGCAAGACTGGTTCATTTGCATATTCGGGTAGATTTGCATATTGCTAATTTTGCAGGCAGGTGAGATATTTACTGTTAAATATTGTCTCCCTCCACCTTTTAAAATGTGCCATTGTGTTGTGATAATTCACTGTGTGTTGCTTGATATGGTTTGTCTGTTTGTGATTTTATTGAGGTTTCACAACAATGTTATTGTGGTGACCATATTGGCTGGTCTCAGGGGAAATAAAGGTTTTGACAGTTCTTCTTGATCCCTCTAAACGTAGCCTTGTCTCGTTATTGGAGGGAGCTGTTATAATCACACTGGGGGTTGCTATGCTCTGCATGCTCCCCTGAGCTTGAATCACTTAGCTCTTTTAAGAGCTTGTTCCTGACACGCTCTCCTTGGAGGAGGGGTCTTCACCACACAGTCCTGGATGCTGGAGGTTCATACAGGGTGGAAGGAAGAGTTCTTTCCCACACAGTCCTGGAGGACAGAAGCTGATCCAGGGTGGAAGGAAGACGGCGAGACTCCAGTCAAGATACGGCGGTTGCGGAGTCTGCGGTGGTTGTGGTGTCTGCTGCAGTGCTTGGAGTCCTCAGGAAGCGCTAGGAGCATCCGTCAACGGAGGGTACTCAGTCGGAGTTACAATAACGTTTAACCCATGGCCTATCAAAGAGGCCCCATAGCCATATGTTTAACTGTAGGGGTGTACCCAGACACCCCTACACCCCCAGATTCGTAGCGACCAATGAGCTAGAACCTACAAACCATTTTCCACTCCGGCATAGTCCAGCCTAGACCTTGGCCTGCCCACTTCCTATTCCACCTAAATCCTCTTTAACCCAGGCCCTATTCCCGCCGCTGTGACCAAACGGGAAACTACCTACCAAACAAGACAACCGAACACAAAGGGAGGGTGGGATGGACAAGTATCAAGTAAGTGTGATTTTGATTAAAAAGGCCAGCTCACCAAATTGGCTGTTATTTAAACCCTATTCTCCTCCCCCCCCTGTCCAGACATTACTTTTCGACACCCCTTGACCTTAACTTCACCTGCCAACTCTCTGGCCCTGTCAAGGCCCACTCCCCTCCTGTGTTGCTCCATGGGCTTCATGACATGTGCACAGTCGTTATTCGGCATGTGCTAAAACCTTAATAAAATAACTCTGTGACACCATTTCTGTTGGAGTATAAAGTCCACAGCTTTATGAAAAATTTTAATTCAACAATTTAACAATTTAGGGTCATTGTCACAAGTATTAATTATGTCCGACCTTCTTGCCCAATACCCCCGACAATGACCCTACCAAATAACATAATAAAACATTCCAATAATACATAACGTTTAACCAAAGAGGCCCCATAACCATATGTTTAACTGTAGGGGTGTACCCAGACACCCCTACACCCCCAGATTCGTAGCCACCAACGAGCTAGAACCTACAAACCATTTTCCACTCCGGCATAGTCCAGCCTAGATCTTGGCCTGCCCACTTCCTATTCCACCTAAATCCTCTTTAACCCAGGCCCTATTCCGCCACAGCACATGACTTGACCCCCTCAAGAACATGAGCGACCCCCACCACACAAAAACAGGGCCTGTGCAATACCATCCTGAAAACCCAAATTAAGTAAATCCGATCCCACGTGGGATAGATGAACCCCATCCTAAAATACCCGGGCAGCATACATTCCAACTCCTTGTGACGCACAACTACGCCACCCATCCGCCTCACGAAAACCGCCATGGTCTTATTGACCTTACCCCTACTTCGCGCTATCGCAGCCGAATCCCTGGCGTGTCTCCAATTAAAGCGAGGCACCATTTCGGACCAGACCACTACCACGCCAGGAACCAGCTTACGTAGCCGATCCAGATCCCTCTTCATCCTCCTCAACAGTTCCCGCTGCGGGATCAAGCCTAAATCGTTCCCCCCACCATGAACCAGAATTACGTTAGGGACTGACCCCCATGCCAGCCTATTGAACAGTTCCTTACTGATGCTCTGCCAACCGAAACCCTGGAAACCCAACCAAGTGAGAACCACCGCCTCCACCGGGAAGCCCAGTTGTGCTCCGTCTCTTCTCATCGCGGCCCTCCTCCGCGCCCAATAAACGTAGGAATGTCCGATCAGCCATACCAAACGACCTAAAAGAAATAGAACAGTGAACAGCAGAGCCCTTAACAAACCACGCCCCAGTCCCCTTTTACACCAACTTGTCCGGTCTAACGTATGAGCGGAACCGAATGGACTCCCATCTTCTTATCTGTTTGATCCGCTCGTCTCCCAGACCTAACCGAGCCGCCTCCGTTGCGGCCCCAATTCTAAACGAATGTGTCCCGAAATGCATGGGTTCCAGGCCCAGCTTACCCAATCCTGCACGAAATATCTTAACGAACTGAAAACGGGACAAAGCCTTACCGTCAGCATGGATGAAGAAACAGCCTTCCTTCTCGGGGCGGACTTCCAAGAATTCGGCGCCACAAGCCACTGGGCAAACCCTAGACCCTGGCAATTTGAACAATGTTACCAAGCTTCCTTTGCCGAATATGTCCGTCTTTGAGCGGCACAACTTGACCTGTACCTTATCTTCACCAATGGTCACATCCCCCAACCGAATCCCACCAACCCCTGCTTTGTTGGTGCTAAGCAGCTCCCCAATACGGAATGCCCAGACAAACGCCCCGGAAAACAACACAACTTCATATTTGGAATAACATAATGCCGGTAGAACCTCCACTAGTCCTTGCAGCACCGCGAATGACACTGGCCTCCTCGTATCCACCGATTTCTTACCCCTCCGAAAACCTCTTATGGCTTGCCTGACCAAGAAATGTTTCGTTATATCCTCCCATCCATTAAACTTAAATAGGAAGGCCAACGCCGACATGTGCCTGTCAACCATAGCTGGTGAAGCCTTCCTGGCAAATAGTCGACACAGTACCCATAACAGTATATCTAACCGATGTTCCTCTGAACAGTCCCCTCCCACTTGTGCCACCGACTCTTCCCATTCGTGCCAAACCTTCACATATGCCGCCCAGGTGCCCGGTGCCAGGGAATTCTTTATGAACTCCCCAAGCATGATGTCCCGAGCTGCTACATTTCTGCCGGACATGCCAATCCTTCCTCTTGTGCCTCCGGCGCTGCTTCCCGAAAACGTTCCCACTGTGAACGAGAAAGCGCATCAGCCACTATATTCAAGAAACCTGGAACATGCCTTGCCCTGAACACTATTGCTAGACATACATAAAAGTACCAGGTGCCTTAATAACCGTATCACTGCAGGAGATGATGCCGACAACCCATTGATAGCCTGGACCACTGCCATGTTATCTGAGTAAAATACTACTTTTTTGTTTGCGAGCTGCTTTCCCCATAACGCCACCGCTACTACCACCGGGAAAAATTCTAGGAACGCGAGGTTCCTTATCAGCGAGCTCGTCTTCCACTCCGCCGGCCACTCCTCGGCGCACCATTGCCCCGCTAAATAAGCCCCAAACCCCACGCTCCCGGAGGCGTCTGTAAACAAGCCTATGTCCTTGGAGGAAACTCCCGGCTCCCGAAAAAACACTATACCGTTAAATTCCCTTAGAAACCTTTTCCAAACCCCCAGGTCCGCTCTCATATCCGCCGAAACTTTCACGTAATGATTCGGCAACCGCACACCGCTCGTCGCCTGGGCCAGCCGTCGACAAAAAACTCTGCCCATCGGAATCACCCTGCATGCAAAATTAAGACTCCCCAATAGCGACTGCAGCCCTCGCAAAGTCACTTTTCTCGCATGCCACGCTGTGTCCACTAGCTGACAAAGCTTAAGTAGCTTGTCCGCGGGCAGTCTGCATTCACCTTTTACAGAGTCAATCTCCAGGCCAAAGAAACTAAGGCATGAGGTGGGGCCAACCGTCTTATCCCCTGCCAAAGGAACCCCAAAAGAGTGTGCTATCCATTGAAACACCCTCAATATCTGGCCACACCGCTCAGATCCTTCCGGCCCTACACACAAGAAATCGAGGTAATGCACGATTGATCCCCCACCCGACTCCCGTCGTACCACCCATTCCAAAAAGGTGCTAAACTTTTCAAAATAGGAACACGAGATGGAACAGCCCATCGGTAAACACAGGTCTATGAAGAAACCCCCTTCGAAGAAGCACCCCAAAAGGTGGTGACAACCTGGATGAATGGGGAGCAGCCGAAATGCTGCTTCCACGTCCACCTTTGCCATCAGTGCACCGTGTCCCGCTCTCCGAACCAACTCGACCGCATGATCGAATGATGCATAGGATACGGAACACAGCGCCGCGTCGATATCATCATTTACCGATGACCCCCGTGGGTGCGATAAGTGATGTATCAGGCGAAATTTCCCTTCCTCCTTTTTAGGGACCACCCCCAGCGGAGACACCCTTAAATCTTCTATCGGCGGGGACGGAAACGGCCCCGCCATCCTCCCCATCTGGACTTCCTTCATTAATTTTTCCCGCACTACCCCCGGGTGGTCCCGGACTGATTTAAGGTTTGCACACATGGTTCCCGGACCTTTGACCTTGAATGGGATAACAAAACCCTCTGTAAACCCCCGCCATAAGAACCTCGCCTCTTCCTGATTACCGTACTGCCTTAACCACGGCAGCATCGCGCCGACCTTCACCGGCGACGTTCCCAGTCGCCACTGCCGTGGCTGTTGTCCCTGCTGCACCCCCGAAGTTAGATTTTCCTTTCTTAAAACACCTGTTGACTCCATGATTTCCCCCGCATCCGGAACATTCATGTTTAAATCTACACGATGCCCCCCATTTGCACTGCCCTTCATTGAACAGCCAACAGAACCCCTTCTTCTGTCCGGCCGGTACAGCGCTTCCCGTGGCCGTACCGGCCGTCCCTTGAAAGGGCGCATTTTTCTGGGCCATCATTATTCTCATCCATAAAGGCAGGTCCATCTGATCCCACCTCATACTCGGATTCGCTGCCAACCGTTGGCGGAATTGTTCGTCGTACCGCCACCATGCTAATCCCCCATAAGTCCTGTAAGCGTCCCCTATCCCGTCCAAATAACAAAACAGCTGCGAACATCGTTCTGGGTGCTTTTCCCCGACTACGCTCGCCAAAATACAGAAGGCTCTGAGCCAATTCCCAAAAGTCTTGGGTATCTTCCGATACCGCCGCTTTTTCTCCTCTTCTTTTTTAGCGTCCTTCTTATCCTCTTCCTTCAAGTCGAGAAATTCCTCGAGTGGAAGTAAGGAGAAGATTTCCATGAATTCCCCCTTCCCAATTTTTTCTTTTACCTCCGCTTTCAGGTGACATCCTAGTGGTCCCGCGAAGGACACATGCACGTTTTGCCGTGCCACGTCCGCTATCTCACCACCCCCGACCACCTGTTGGCCAGACCCGACTGCCTTTCCGGTTCCCGACTCACCGTCCCCCGTTTCGACGGCACCCGACTTGTGTGTCACCATCCTCTCCGCCCCTTGTTCTTTATCTCCCCCGTCCTCTGGCGACCATACCCTACCAAACTGCGGGGTTGACCCCTCATCTCCCGCCCAGGAGTTAATGAAAGATTTTAAGCAACCCAATAAGGACCCAGTGTGTGGTGTACTTCGTGACTCACCGCCAGTGCCCCCGACCGTGGCCGGCCGCAGGGTTGCTGTCCTTCCGTCCGCCATTTCAGGCTCCGGAGACTCCTGTTGCCGCCGACTCCTTTCCGCCTGGCCTCTCCTCGGGACCGTAGGTGTCACGCTCCTCGACCTGCCGGGAAAATATAACCTGGGTAGTCTGTCCACGTGTTGTCCTACCCGCCTTTCCTCCCGGCGTTCCTTCCTCCTGTCACTATCGCTACGCTGTCTCGCTGCCTGACCGTCCCGGCCGTAAGACCTCCTCTGCTGGTCCTTTAAACTCCCGCCCGATGAACTGGAAGCACTGCGCCTACATCTTAGCCTCCGTTCCCTGGTGCATGACCTCTGCCTGCTCCGGTGGCTCCTGGACTGGCTCCTGTCCCTGCTCCTCCCCTGCTCTGCTGACCTCCTCTGGGTGCTGCTCCTGTCCCCTTCACTGCGCCGCTCGCTACTCACTCCTCGCCTCCTGGCCCAGCTCCTGTCCTGCTGCGCCTGAGAGCGGCCCATAGGGGGCTCCCGCTCGCCTCTGACCCCTCTGCATGTCTCCTTCCTCCTCAGCCCCTGCGGCTCCTCCATGTCCCTGCAACCTCCTGTCGCTGACCTGCCGTCTCCTCTCCTCTCATCCCGGCAACTTCCTGAGGGCAGGGATTCACCCCCCCTCGCAATTCCCGTCTGCCCGGAGACGCTGCTGCCCCTGTCACCGCTACCTGTCCTGGACCTATTCCCTGTGAGGGTTAAGCCCGTCCCTGACCTGCCATCTGCCTCTCCACCTGTCACCTGAGGGGGCGCTGGCGTCGAGCTGTCCTCAAGCACCCCATCCTCCTGCCCCTCAGTATCGCCACTAGGGGCGGACTCACCGGGGCGCTGAAGTTCCGGACCATCACGGCCCTGCTGCCTGGCTGCCATCCCAGCTGTACAGGATCCAGCCGTGTCCTTCTGCCTCCCGCCCGCATACTTGCGGCGGGGCCTTCTCCCACCGGCGGGCTTCCGACTAGCGCCCGCCCGGCGCACTCCGACTCTTGACGCCCGTCCTTCCGCCTGGGCCGCCTTTTCCCCACTTTGCGGCGCTGGACTCCTCCTCGCCGCTGGCGGTGCTCCCGGGCTGAGTCGTTGGGGCGGACTTGCCCTCCTGGTCGGCCTCCTCTCCGACACCGCAGTGGGGGGAGCAGACGTGCTCGGGACCCCCAGTTGATCCTGCAGCCACGCCATCCCCTTCTCTTCCACCATTCTTCTCACACCAGCCAAGATTTCTTCGGCAGAAGCCATCCCTGTAAGAAAAAGAACAGACCACACAAACCTGACAAGTATCAAGTAAGTGTGATTTTGATTAAAAAGGCCAGCTCACCAAATTGGCTGTTATTTGAACCCTTATTCTCCTCCCCCCCCTGTCCAGCCATTACTTTTCCACACCCCTTGACCTTAACTTCACCTGCCAACTCTCTGGCCCTGTCAAGGCCCACTCCCCTCCTGTGTTGCTCCATGGGCTTCATATTTGTCAGTGGCCCACAAACACAAATTCCTCCTTTTTAAGAAAAATGTTTTGTTGAAAAAGGTCAGTGTTAAACGCCAAGGTTTTAAAGGGCCTTAACAAATAAAATGTGGTTGGCCCATTTGTAACACAAGGAATGATGTTACTATGTTCTAAACACTAATAACAAATCATTTTTCAAATTTTTTTTTATTTTTTTTACCAAAATGAGAATTGTTGGCAATTTATAGTGAATTGAAAGTGAAATTAAAATTTCAAGCCAAAAGTAGCGGAACTGGAAGCACAGCTGATTTGGAGAATCTTTCCAGTTTAGATCCTTTTTACTTAAATTTAAAATTCGCTTTGAATTTCCAAAGATTCGCATTTTAGTCAATAACCCTGTACAAAAACGATTTTATATATATTTACATGACTTCTTTATTGTAATCTAAACTACTGTATACTATACAGAGATGTTATCACACGTTTGCCACGTTTTCTTTTTTCAACAATCCTTCTTCATAAGGGGCATGCATCTAAGGCAGTGGTTTCCATAACAGTCCTCAAGGCATACTGACCAGCAGGGCCGCCACCAGAAATTTTGGGGCCCCTAACTCAGCTCAGGGTCTGGGCCCCCTGGGGCCCGCCTCCAATTCCGCCCACAGGGTCCACCTCCAAATCCCACCCACAGGAATACACACACAGACACAAACACACACAGACTCAAACACACACACTGATACAAAAGAACACAGATACACACACACACACACACACACACACATGCAGAGATACATACTAACAGACACACATACTGAAACAGACATTATATTTATATTATATGACCACAATTTAGCTAAATGTGAGGAAGGACTAGTTACTAGCTATTTTCTCTTAGCCAGGATCAGACTATGTTTACTCTTGAATAAAATGGAGAGCATGTATTAAAAAAATAAAAAAGGTTAAAAAATTGAAATCTCTTTAGTTTGGAAATCGACAACTCAGAGGGGATATGATAACATTATACAAATATATTCAGGGCCAGTACAAACCATTATCTAAAAATCTATTCATAAACAGGCCTATACATAGGACACACGGTCACACATTTAGGCTGGAAGAAAGGAGATTTCATCTAAGGCAAAGAAAAGGTTTTTTTTACAGTAAGAGTAATAAGGATTTGTAATTCTCTGCCTAAACTGAATTAGGATAAATACTTGCAAAAACATAACATACAGGGATATAGTTTCTAATTAGTGGGGTAATAGCTGCTTTATCCAAGGAGACATCTGACTGCTATTTTGGGGTCAAGAAGGAATTTTTGCCTTGTTTGTTGCAAAATTGGAAGCGCTACAGACTAGGTTTTTTGCCTTCTTTTGGATCAACAGCAAAAACATATGTGAGGAAGCCTGAACTTGATGGACGCAAGTCTCTTTTCGGCTATGTAATTACGTAACTATGTAACTATGTAACGATATGTATAGAGGCTTAAATAAGCAGATTTGTGTAAAGTGAATTTCAAATTTAAGGGCAAAATAATCAAACTCAAAACAGAATTAGCTTGGAATTTTTTTCTAATTTGGTTCTTTTGTGCTAAATTTTGAAATTCACTTTGAATTCCAAAAATGTTTACTTTCGTGAATATCCCAGTCACTTTTCCCTGAAACTGACAGAATGGTTTTAAGGGGAATTGTCACCTTTCTGGTAATGGCATAACTGAATGAAACAATGAATATAACTTTTAAATTGTTTAACCATTTCCATGTGAGGATCTGTATTCTTTTCAAATGTAAATTGAAGATGTGGCAGGTGACATCACAATTCGGTTCTGTCGGGGTACAGCCAGGGTAGACAATGGAAATGAGGAGGAAAATGCAAGGATTGGTACAATTTCTCCTCTTTCACTAACCATGTTTAATGGCAGAATAAAGCAGCATTTATATCAATGATTGACAGGGAATAAAAATGGAGGCATCTAGTACTAGGATGCCAATAAAGGCAGAGGTGTGGATTTCTACATCTAATTTTATTTTTCAGACCTCAATTAAACATATTTGCTAAATGTAGAGGTTAAGTAAACATAATATTAAAAATCATATGAATAGACTGCCCCTTACTACGGCAGGCCACATGTAGAGGGGGCCCATTGGGTGGCCCATGCTCTTAGTTTCACCTGATGGCAATGAGTCTGCAGGAGCCCGGTCAGCGCTGCAGCGCTTTAACAGCGTAACGGGCCTCCGGTGATGAGGACAGCACTTGGAGGACGTGCAGTCACTTCCTTTCCAGCTAACACAGAGAGTGCCGCATGGAAGGGAGAAAGGTGGGGGGAGCGTGGACTGGTAGAGAGCCCGACTCCCAACAGCCTCAGCCAGCCACTGGACCCCAGGGAAGTCACCTTTCTGCAGCCAAAAGGAGGGTGACTAAAAATTTATATTTTCCATGAGTGTCTGTTTGTGTGTGTATACCTGTCTGTATGTGTATGTGTGTTTATATGTGTGTATCTGTCTGTATGTGTATTTGCATGTGTGTCTGTGTATCTCTGTGTGTATCTGGCTGTATGTGTATATGCATGTGTGTCTGTGTATCTGCCTATATGTGTATCTGTCTGTATGTGTATCTGTGTGTCTGTATGTGTGTATCTGTCTGTATGTATGTGTGTTTCTGTGTGTTTCTCTGTTTATATGTGTATCTGTGTGTCTGTATGTGTCTCTCTCTCTCTGTCTGTATGTGTATTATTATTATTTTATTATTTATATAGCACCATCATATTCCATAGCACTGTACAATGGGTATCTGGGTATCTGTCTATCTGTGTAGTTGGAGATATTGTGGAGAGTTTTACAGAAGCTTCAACTGTCTAAGAGTTGTGCTAAGAGCTTTCTTTTCTACTGTTACAGGTAAGATTCATCTGTAGGAAAAGGTTACTGATTGCACAAGGTTTGAATTCCTGTTGGTAATTATAAGGCATTTGATTTGATTAAGCTAGTTACTTGCTATTGATTGCTGGTTAATTAGCTATTGTTTGCAAATAAGCAGAGGCCTACCCAGGTGTTAAACATTCCTAGTGGTTGGTGATTTTAGGAGTTATATAAGGCTTGTTGTCATTAGCTTGTCTAATATAGCTTGGTGCTACTTCTAAGTGCTGTTTCTAAGTGTGTAGTTGGAGATATTCTGGAGAGTTTTACAGAAGCTTCAACTGTCTAAGAGTTGTGCTAAGAGCTTTCTTTTCTACTGTTACAGGTAAGATTCATCTGTAGGAAAAGGTTACTGATTGCACAAGGTTTGAATTCCTGTTGGTAATTATAAGGCATTTGATTTGATTTAGTTACTTGCTATTGATTGCTGGTTAATTAGCTATTGTTTGCAAATAAGCAGAGGCCTACCCAGGTGTTAAACATTCCTAGTGGGTGGTGATTTTAGGAGTTATATAAGGCTTGTTGTCATTAGCTTGTCTAATACAGCTTGGTGCTACTTCTAAGTGATGTTTCTAAGTGTGTAGTTTGAGGTAATCTGAGGTATTCAGGAGGATAAATACAAAGTTAAGATTTGTTAGATTTAAATTATTCTCCTAATTGGAATGGCAGACTTAGTTCAGTGTAACAATTGCTATGCATTTGTTTCACGTTCCACTTTTTGGAGGTTTGGTTGTTGTCTAATCTGTAGACAGATCTCTATCTTGCGGCAGGAGATTGTATTTTTGAAGTCTGAGATTTGTAAATTATCTGGTGAAAGATCCATGAACTTGTGGCAATAATGGCAACTGATAGTGTAGATTTAGTCGCTGTTACTGAGACATGGTACAATGAGAAAAATGACTGGGACATAGCAATACCAGGGTACTCTTTATATAGGAAAGATAGGGAAGGCAAGAAAGGGGAGGGGTGGCCTTGTATGTGAAGGATAGCATAAAATCTAGCCTAATAAAAGTTAGTGAGGCAAACATAGAGTCCGTTTGGGCTACGTTAGAATTTGGTAATCACACAGTAACTCGTGTAGGTGTGATTTATAGGCCCCCAGGACAAATTGAAGAGTTAGATAATCTACTAGTTGAGGAAATAGCTAAAATGACATTGAAGGGGGAAGTTATCATCATGGGTGACTTTAATCTTCCTGATGTAAATTGGAAAACAAAATTAGCTACTTGTGCCAGGAGCACACATATTCTAAACTCCCTACTGGGATTGTCTCTAAAACAAGTTGTTGAGGAGCCAACTCGTAAAGAGGCCATACTAGATTTAGTGTTAACAAATGGAGATTTGGTATCAGGTATTACTGTAGGTGAAAGTTTAGGATCCAGTGATCATCAGTCAGTGTGGTTTAATATAAGAACAGTGACTGAGTCATACCACACAAAAACAAAAGTTTTAGACTTTAGAAAAACAGACTTTTCTAAAATTAGAATATGGGTAGATGAGTCATTATCAGACTGGAGCAATTTAAATGGAGTCCAAGAGTAATGGGATTATTTAAAAGTTACACTATTGAAGGCAACAGAAAATTGCATTAGGCTTGTCAGTAAAAGCAAAAAATTCAAGAAACCACTGTGGTACTCCACAGATGTGGCCAAAATAGTTAAAAACAAAAAGTTAGCATTTAGGAATTATAAAAAAAACCAGAGTGAGGAAGACAAAATGATCTATAAGATTAGGCACAAAGAGGCTAAGCAAGTTATAAGAGCTTCAAATCACACACAGAAGAGAAAATAGCACAGTCAGTAAAAAAGGGGGATAAAATGTTTTTTAGATACATAAATGAGAAAAGAAAAGTAAAACAAGGATTAGTTAGATTAAAAACAAAAGAAGGAAGGTATGTAGAAGAGGATAAAGGTCTAGCTGACTGCCTCAATGAATATTTTTGTTCTGTATTTACAGATGAAAATAAAGGAAAGGGACCTCAGTTGAGAAAAAGGATAAACGAGTCATTTATTACACGTGAGTTTACAGAGGAAGAGGTTCTATTTCAACTGTCAAGAGTAAAGACAAATAAGTCAATGGGACCTGATGGAATACACCCAAAGCTATTAAAAGAGCTTAGTGGTATACTAACAAAACCACTAACAGAATTATTTAACCAATCATTGTTAACAGGAGTAGTCCCAGAAGATTGGAAGTTAGCGAATGTTGTGCCCATTTTCAAGAAAGGTAATAGGGAGGAGTCGGGCAACTATAGGCCAGTAAGCCTTACTTCAGTAGTGGGGAAAGTGATGGAAACCATGTTAAAGGATAGGATTGTTGAACATCTAAAAACACATGAATTTCAAGATCAGAGACAACATGGGTTTACTTCAGGGTGATCATGCCAAACTAATCTTATTGATTTTTTTGATTGGGTAACTAAAATTATAGATCAGGGTGGTGCAGTAGACATTGCTTACCTAGATTTCAGTAAGGCTTTTGACACTGTTGCACATAGAAGGCTTATCAAAAAACTGCAATCTTTAAGTTTGGATTCCAATATTGTTGAATGGGTAAGGCAGTGGCTGAGTGACAGGCAACAGAGGGTTGTAATTAATGGAATATATTCAAAGCTTGGACTTGTCACCAGTGGGGTACCTCAGGGATCTGTACTTGGACCCATTCTCTTTAATATTTTTATTAGTGATATTGCAGAAGGTCTTGATGGTAAGGTATGTCTTTTTGCTGATGATACTAATATATGTAACAGGGTTGATGTTCCAGGAGGGATAAGCCAAATGACAAATGATTTAGGTAAACTAGAAAAATGGTCAGAATTGTGGCAACTGACATTTAATGTGAATAAGTGCAAGATAATGCATCTTGGACGTAAAAACCCAAGGGCAGAGTACAGAATATTTGATAGAGTTCTAACCTCAACAATTGAGGAAAGGGATTTAGGGGTGATTATTTCTGATGACTTAAAGGTAGGAAGACAATGTAATAGAGCAGCAGGAAATGCTAGCAGAATGCTTGGTTGTATAGGGAGAGGTATTAGCAGTAGAAAAAGGGAAGTGCTCATGCCATTGTACAGAACACTGGTAAGACCTCACTTGGAGTATTGTACACAGTACTGGAGACAGTATCTTCAGAAGGATATTGATACCTTAGAGAGGGTTCAGAGAAGGGCTACTAAACTGGTTCATGGATTGCGGGATAAAACTTACCAGGAAAGGTTAAAGGATCTTAACATGTATAGCTTGGAGGAAAGACGAGACAGGGGGGATATGATAGAAACATTTAAATATATAAAGGAATCAACACAGTAAAGGAGGAGACTATATTTAAAAGAAGAAAAACTACCACAACAAGAGGACAAAGTCTTAAATTAGAGGGACAAAGGTTTAAAAATAATATCAGGAAGTATTACTTTACTGAGAGGGTAGTGGATGCATGGAATAGCCTTCCAACTGAAGTGGTAGAGGTTAACACAGTAAAGGAGTTTAAGCATGCGTGGGATAGGCATAAGGCTATCCTAACTATAAGATAAGACTAGGGAGTAATGAAAGTATTTAGAAAATTGGGCAGACTAGATGGGCCGAATGGTTCTTATCTGCCGTCACATTCTATGTTTCTGTCTGTATGTGTTTCTGTGTGTGTATCTGTCTATATGTGTAAATGTATGTGCATTTGCCTGTGTATCTGCATGTGGGTCAGTGTGTGCCCCTGTGTATCTGTGTGTGTCTGTGTATCTGTATGTGTGTCAGTGTGTGTGTCTGTGCATCTGTATGTGTTAGTGTGTGTCTGTGTTACTGCATTTGTGTCTGTGTATGTAGCTGTATGTGTGTTATTGTGTATATCTGCATATATGTCAGGGTGTGTGTCTGTTTATTTGTATGTGTGCTAGCGTGTGTCTGCATGTTTGTCAGTGAGTGTTTCTTTGTGTCTGTATGTGTGCCAGTGTGTATCTGTGTATGCACCTGTTTGTCTGTGTATGTGTCTTTGTATGTCTGTGTATCTGTTTGTCTGTACCTGTGCATATCTGAGTTTGTGTATGTGTGTATCTGTATTTGTGTCAGTGTTTGCATTTGTATGTGTGTCAGTGTGTATATTTTCTCTAGGTGAAAAACAAGTGTGGCTAAGTCTATGTACTATGTGTGTGTGTGTGTTTTGTGTGTTTTCTTTATGTGTGTCTTTGAGTGGAAGGCGTGTTTGCATGCCACAATGTGGGAGGGAGGGGACCAGGGGGCCCAAGCAAATGCTTGCCCAGGGTCCAATCAGCATTAAAGATGGCCCTGACCAATTTAATAATAATATACTTATTGTACTATCTGCTACGGGAGGGACATAATGAGGCATGTTACAAGAGGCAAGGTCAGTAAGGTATTTTGTTTTATTGACACATCTTGGGTTGGCCTTCCCTCGCCCAACTTCTACTAAAGTCAGAAAGATCCAAATCTCAAATTTTAAGGATGACTGTGAATTCGCTAGAATTTGAATCTTGGCCTGTCTGCAGTAGCTAAACTAGACTGTTGCATTTCACACTTGGTTCCTGGTTTGTTTAATGAATTGAATCAAAATTCTACAGCTGGAGAGATCTGGCACTTGATTGAGTAAGTAAACAGATTCCATAAGGTTTGATTAATGTCTTCCAGCAAGGTCTGGCTGCTGCTGCTACATTATAAAGTTGCCACACTCCCAAGGGACGTGCTAATCTATGCTGATCAAGTGTGCTGGGAATCTGGTCTGTGCCTCCGCCTCAGTGTGTGGTATTTGTTATGGCTGTATTGACTGTGTGTGATATATGTATGTAATGGATGTGATATTTGTTTAATTCGATTTAAAAACATGCATGTAGGCCCATGTGTGAATTTAGGTGTGCATTTTTGTAGGTGCGTATTTTTTCAGGTGTCCCACAGTGAGAGACACTGTGATGGATAGAAATGAATGTGTGTAAAATGTGTATTTACTTTGTATACCTGTGTTCATTTATTACTCAAAATGGTGCTAGAGCACCCCCTCCCAAGACCCTCGTGTAGTAAGATGGCTTCTCCTTACGGAGTTACACCTAAGATGACGATGACATCAACACCCTCTGGAGGAGGTCCATAAAGATTAGACACTTAACACCTAACCAAATAAATGTTTACTTTACTAAAACACGTAACCAATTGAAAAGTTTACTTTCTCTATTTGCATACGTTGCATTCTTTGCCCTTTTAAGGGGCTACACCGCCCCCTGACAATACACTTGGAAGTTTTCATTCAACTGAACTTTTCTGTGTCATTGGGATTTCTCCGGCGTGCACACTTTATTACATTTAAGACATTTGGACAGGGGCAGATATTCAAGCAAACACTTGGTTTGGTCTAAAACAACACAATCAGGTGCACATAGTTACACACATATACTGTCACATACAGCCACATGCACACCCCTTAGGACGGCTCTGTAAACACACATGGACTTTGTCATCCTGCTCACAGCCACAATCATCAGCAGTGATGTGGATTGTGTTACTGACAATGCACACAAAGGCATGGTCTCCAGTATCCTCCTCCTCCCTTTTTTTAGTCCTGAGTTTATACTTGTTTTATGTGTAATTATTGTAACCATGCATAGTGCTACTGTGATAGGTGCAGATAGAGGATGATACACTTTGAAGGTCGCAGCATGTCAGGAGCACACCCACCCCACTGTAAAACCTAAATATGTAACAATATTAACACGAAAAAACAAGTCCTGCGCTCAAACTCCCATCACTCCTGGGCGGTAGCAACAACC
>OW240918.1:64961952-64978750 GCA_933207985.1 Pelobates cultripes | reverse complement strand
TATAGCAGGACTCAAACTTAAGCCAAGCCTTAAAAATACTTGTCACTGCACGCTTGGAGGGCCCAAGGCACACTCATCTGGGGTTAATGTCTACTCACCAGGGCTGAATTTTCACATGCCAAAAGCTAATGGACTAATGGAACATTTTAACCCTTGTATCAAGGATAATTGTCTGCCACTTTGATCTGTAAGTTGTACAACTCTATATATGGAAATAGAGCATATGAAATCCAAACCAGGAAAATGCTTACTCATTCTGGTGTTAGGCTAACATACTCAAAATGAAACTGGTACCCAAAAGCTCATGTCAAGCATTTTTGTGAAAAATATCTGTCGATATATTTGCAAGCATACATGATCGCAGATGAGACAAAGGGCCACGGGTGCTTGATTTTCAGTATTTAATATATGTATGCTCAATTGTAGCCCACACTAACTACATGTTCCATTCACTAAACACTTATACATGCATACATTACAAGGATACTGCTGGAGCCAATCAATAACGAACACATGCAGAATCCAGAGCACTTGCCCACTCATTCATTAAACAACCAAATTCAAAGCTCATAAAACATAACTCCCCTGGTTTTCACCCCTCACTGTTACAGGTGCCTGATGCGGCAGCCCTATTTCGTCTTGCACCGCTAAGAGCCCCAGGAGAAAGCATTGCCCTATTGAGTTAATCTCAGAAGAGGTGGCATTAAGTTTATAGAATCTGACTTGTCAAAATGGGATACTTTAGCATTATACAATGATAAAAAGTATCCATACAAAAAATGTCATAAAGCACGTACCATGACAGACACACACCATGACACAGACAGACCGTGACACAGACACACGCACACCGTGACACAGACAGATACACAGGCACACCATGACAGAGACACACACATACCATGACAGACACACACATACCATGACAGACACACACCTTAAAAAAGACACAAACACACACACCTTGACACACACAAACACCATAACACAGACAGACCGTGACGCAAACAGACAAACACTGTGACACAGACACACATTACATGACACAGACAGACACACACACCATGACACACAGACATACACACCACAACACAGAGAGACCGTGACACAGACACACACACCCCGTGACACAGACAGACACACATTATATGACACAGACAGACACACACCCCATGACAGAGACACACACACGCCATGACACAGACAGACACACACAATGACACAGACACACATTGCATGACACAGACAGACACACACACACACACACCATGACACAGACAGACTCAAACACACCATGACACAGACAGACACACCATGACAGACAGACACACACACACCATGACACAGACAGACACACCGTGAAACAGACAGACACACACACACACATCACGACACAGACAGACACACACACCATGACACAGACAGACACACACATCTTGACACAGACAGACACACACACCATGACACAGACAGACACACACACACACACCATGACAGACACAGACACACACACAATGACACAGAGACACACACATACACTCACACTGACACACATAATTTCTACCTGTGTGCTGGCGGCCGCAGGGGGAGCTCAGTCTGATGGCGGTGGCATGGGGAAGCTGTCTCTTCTGGCGGCCGCAGGGGGAGCTCTTTCGGCGGCCGCTAGGGGAGCTGGCTGTTCTGTCTCTGCTCCCCCGCCCCAACAGGCAGCTTAACGAGACCCGGGCCGGAATATGACGTCATATTCCGGCCCCGGTCTCTTTCTAGCGCGCGATGGCGGGGGAGCAGAGACAGAACAGCCAGCTCCCCCTGCGGCCGCCGAAAGAGCTCCCCCTGCGGCCGCTAAAAGAGAAGTGTCTTATTACCTTTAATCAGGGCCGGACTGGCCCACCGGGATACCGGGAAATTTCCCGGTGGGTCATCGGCACCCGGGGCCGGGCAAGCAGCTGGCTCTTCTGGCAGCCGCAGAAGAGCTCCCCCTGCGGCTGCCAGAAGAGCCAGCTGCCTGCCCGGCCCCAGGTGCCGACGGCCCACCGGGAAATTTTCCGGTATCCCGGTGGGCCAGTCCGGCCCTGATTAAAGGTAATAAGACACTTCTCTGGAATTGACGCACATCTAAAAGTTCATACTCTGCTTTCTTTTAATTCATTTTAAAGATTTAGCAATTGACTTTAGGATTTGGTTCATTCTAGCATAGGAGATCTGACAAGGGCCACGGGGGACAAACAGATAGCGTGGAAGGACTTGTTAGCTCTTCCCTATATTCCAGACACAACCTGGGTACACATTGCATTGGAGGAGTTGAAACAGAAACATTGTTGCTTGTCGTACAGCTAATTGTAGTGGTTATGGTATGAATAATCTTTAGACATTTTCCCTTTCTGTTTTTGTCAAGCTAATTTGTGAAGAAGCAGGACTCTCTTAACACATACAGTTGTGGCCTGGTAAATGCAGAAATGTAAAATTGCACAAGTTTGTATTCTGTGTACACGGATCAGCCACAAATAGGTGAAGTGAATAAAATTGATTATATTATTACAATGGCACCTGTCAGGGGGTGCGATATATTAGACAGCAAGTGAACAGTCAGGATTTGATGTGTCTGAAGCAGGAAAAATGAGCAAGCAAAAAGATCTTAGTGATTTTGACAAGGAACAAATCATGACAGCTTAAAGGACCACTCTAGGCACCCAGACCACTGCTATGTTTATGAATGGGTTAAGCCTTCCCCTATTTCCTCTAGTGGCTGTCTCATTGATAGCCACTAGAGGTGCTTGTGTGCTTCTCACTGTGATTTTCACAGTGAGAGCACGCCAGCGTCCATAGGAAAGCATTATGAATGCTTTCCTATGTGACCGGCTGAATGCGCGTGCAGCTCTTGCCTCGCGTGCGCATTCAGCCGACGGGAGGAGAGAAGGAGGATCGGAGGAGGAGAGCTCTCCGCCCAGCGCTGGAAAAAGGTACGTTTTTACCCCTTTCCCCCTTCCAGAGCCGGGCGGGAGGGGGACCCTGATGGTGGGGGCACCCTCAGGGCACTATAGTGCCAGGAAAACGAGTATCTTTTCCTGGCACTATAGTGGTCCTTTAATGACTGAGTCAGAAGATCGCCAAAACAGCAAGACTTGTGGGGTGATTCTGCTATGTAGTGATTTGTACCTACCAAATGTGGTGCAAGGAAGGACAACCGGTGAACAGTCGTCAGAGCCGTGGTAGCTCAAGGCTTATTGATGCACATGGGGAGCGAAGGCTTGCCTGTCTGGCACGATCACACAGAAGAGTTACCGTAGCTCAAATTGCAGAAAAACTTGGAAAACTCTGTAGCCACAGACTGGTTAGAGTGCCCTTGGCCTTTAAATCCGATTGAGCATCTGTGGGATGTGCTGGAACAACAAATCCAATCCATGGAGGCCCCACCTCGCACATTATAGGACTTAAAGGGACACTGTAGTCACTATAACCACTTTGTCTCTTTGAATTGGTTATAGTGCCTGGAGTGGCCTGGCACTGTCCCTCCGTTCAGTGTTGCACCATGTTTGTGCAGTATGCCACAAAATAAGAGTCCCTGTCCACCCACAGTCCGGCCCCTTCTGTATGTGTAGCTGTGGCAGAGATTACACACTTCCTTGTTGTCATACCCATTCATACCGTCAGTTGGAGCTCTGACAGGTTAAAAGCAATCAGCTGACACTCTCAGCCCATCACAGCTGCCCATTGCCTCTAAGGGTAATACTTCCTTATTAGCCAAAGCAGCACAGAGGGGATAGACTACCGTGGACTCTTGTTTAGCATTAAAACATTACAACATTAAAAACTGTTTAATGCTGAAAGAAATGATGGTACCAGGGGACTCCAGACACTATAACCAGTTTAATGAGATGAAGCAGATACAGTGCCTACTGTGTCCCTTTAAAGGATTTGCTTCAAATGTCTTGGTGAAACATACCACAGGACACATTGAGATGGCTTGTAGAGTCCATGTCTTGAAATTTCAGAACTGTTTTGGCAGCACGAGGGGACCTACACAATTTTAGGCAATGTGGTTTTAATGTTGTGGTTGATCAGTGTAAGTGCACATGAAAATTGTCCATTTTTGTACCATCTCTTGTATTTTTTACAATTTCTTGCATTTTGTACTAAATTGTGTTACTTTTTTTAGAATGATTACTTTGTTGTTTGTTGTTATCAGGAATATATCTGTTTTAGTTTCTAATTTTTTTTTTATCTTCAATTTTCTCTTTTTCCTATATAATAATCTTTGTATTATACCTCCATAGAATATATGCACTGATTGCCTTTCACTTAGTATGATAGAACACACCAGTTACTACTGCACAGAATGTGGATTTGACTAAGAACGAGTGGTGGAATGCAATGGTTGTAATGCAAAGATGGACGCCACTAGAGTCAGAATGAGGTTTGACACGTGGAGGCAATCTTTGAATGAAAGGAGGGGAGAATTCTGCTGAGTGGACTAATGGGGCTTATGGCATAGTGAAAACAAGGCTTGAACTATCTGTTTCTGAAAGGTGGAACGCACGTCAGAATTTGAGAATTTTGGCCACAGAAAGACGTGATTAATAATTCATTATACGGATATATAAACACCAATACACAAGTGGCTTTATTACTGATTGAGAAAGCCTGAATAGGTGAAACACTTTTTGGACAAGCCCCATTTATTGTTTTATTGTGATTTTATATTTGTATCTTTATTTGTCTAATAAATTGGAATATTCCTTAATTTGGAGATTTCCTGTATTTCTTTGGAGTGTAACACCACCCCAATAAATAGGTGTCCACTTTGCAAATACAGCCTATAGGAAAAGGCCCTTTTACAAGTGAGTGCATTTCAAATTTGATTTCTGGACTTAAAGACATATTACACTATTTCTGCACTTTTCCTGTTTTATATATCAACTCCAAGGGAATTGGAAGAAAGCCTCTCAAAGTAGGGTGGGAGTACCCTGATCTTAAAGACTCCATACGCTGTCAAGATTGAGACATTATTAAAGCCTCCCCACTTGTGAGTTGGTAATTCTTCCATCACCTCTATTGGTATTGATCTTTAACTTTGAATATCAGATTGTCTGCACTATGAAATTCATATTTTTATTTTTTAGGTCTTTTAATTGTCATCAAAAACTGGAAAGTATCAACCTCTATCATCTTTTTGTTTCACATATTGTAAATCGCTGTTTGAATTGGACTTAAAAGTTCATTGTTTTGTTTGCATATGATATTTTCATTGAATTAATTTGAATCAGAGACTTGGTACACTTTAGACTATACAAGTTATCAATGTTCCCCAGCACTTTTAGCACTATCACTGCACAATATTTGCATCACTTTGTTTTAGTCTTTTGATACATTTATTGTGGTTTTTATAAGCGCTCCACTCTCTTTCTACCACACAGGCCCTGGGGAGATAGCGCAGCTAAGCGGACAAGGGCACATGTAGGAGTGTGGGGATAGATATAGGGGAGGGACTTGGGAAGTGTGCATGGGAGGGCTTAGGCTTAATGTAAGTTAGTGTGGGCGAGGTCTTACCTCAGTGCCACTTGGGATACGGGCCAGCAAACAGCTTCCCGCCCGCCCACCCCTTTTAGTTTCAGTTAGTCACAGCTATGTACTTGCCAATCAAGTTTGAGGGGTTATGTCTAAGGATGGACTAAGTTTTTATGTTTTGCAGGTCTCAACCTCCCCTGCTTCAAAGGTTAAACATTAGGTTGCCTGAGGTATCGTGCCCATCGAGCGTGGATAAGGTCGGCTGATGGCGGGCATTGGAAGGATTTTTTATGACGAGGGGGGAGGTGAGAGGAAGTGGTGATTAGGAACCACTGGATGTTTATTGGCAAGGACGGTTGGGTCTCTGCATAGCACGTTTTGTTATTATATGTATATATGTGAATTTATGATTATTTATTTCTAACAGAAAGAAGAGTTTAATTAATAAAGTTATGGATGTGTTATGCAGTCATTTATTTATGTTATAATAAATGCTGTGGCCTGTTCATCCATACTAAGTTGTCTGTCATTATTGGGTTTTTTTTTATTGGGGTTATCTATGTTATGTGGTATCGTAATCCCCCACTACGTACATACATGACAAAACATAACTAATCCAAAGATGATAACAGACAGAAACCTGCAGATGAGGCTCCTTTTCTAACTTTTTTCTATCTTTTTCAGCACTGCGCCAAACACAAATCTAGAAGATAAATAAAATTATGAATTTAGCAACAATTGTAGTGACCATATTAGTTCTACAATCAATATAAAATAATCTTGCAATATTTCAAGCTGTTTGTGGTCTTAGTCAAAGAGTTAAAGGAACACTCCAAGCACCATAACCACTACAGTGTGCTGCAGTAGTTATGGTATCAAGAGTATCAAGAGTGCCCTGATGCAAGTTGAGACTGCACTGTATAATGGAATGCATACTGAGAAGGTGAGAGTATGATGAAATACATTACTAGTTGCCAGAACTTTGAAGTTGAAACCTATATCAAGGACAGGTAAGCATCACTAGTGGTAGGGCTCCCTTAACAATGGTTGTTTTGAGTGCTAGCAATGCCACATACATGGACTAATGACAGGTGGGAACCAGGTACACCAGGTGAATAGCAGCCTTGACACTGATATTTGGAAATATTGTAACGGTATGGTTGAGAAATAATCAGTTCTAAATTACATTAGAACCATGACTGCCTCAATATACTGTATCTTTTTCAGACCAAAATTATGTGTAATATGTGAACATGCTATGTGTGAACAATAGTGTTATGTGATCAGTCCTAGGGGGTGGTTGACAAACCAACTGTTACTTCTTTGACATTCTTTGTCAAGGGAAATGGAATCCAGGGGACATATATATAATAAAATGTATCCAGAGAAGTTACAATCATGTAGATAAGCGAGAACTGTGTAGAACTGTGTAGACTACACCGACCTTTATTCTGTCCTCTAATTCTCTCATTTTGCATACATTTGTTTCTATTTATTGTTCTTTACTGTAGTTATCTCCATTTTTTTGTTTTTATTAAGAGAATTTAGAGACTGTGTTGTCCACGTCTGACCTTTATTATTTTGATACTGGATTTTCACATATTTGTCAGTGGCCCACAAACACAAATTCCTCCTTTTTAAGAAAAATGTTTTGTTGAAAAAGGTCAGTGTTAAACGCCATGGTTTTAAAGGGCCTTAACAAATAAAATGTGGTTGGCCCATTTGTAACACAAGGAATGATGTTACTATGTTCTAAACACTAATAATAAATCATTTTTCAAATTTTTTTTTTTTTTTTACCAAAATGAGAATTGTTGGCAATTTATAGTGAATTGAAAGTGAAATTCAAATTTCAAGCCAAAAGTAGCGGAACTGGAAGCACAGCTGATTTGGAGAATCTTTCCAGTTTAGATCCTTTTTACTTAAATTTAAAATTCGCTTTGAATTTCCAAAGATTCACATTTTAGTCAATAACCCTGTACAAAAACGATTATATATATATATATTTACATGACTTCTTTATTGTAATCTAAACTACTGTATACTATACAGAGATGTTATCACACGTTTGCCACGTTTTCTTTTTTCAACAATTCTTCTTCATAAGGGGCATGCATCTAAGGCAGTGGTTTCCATATCAGTACTCAAGGCATACTGAAAAGCAGGGCCGCCACCAGAAATTTTGGGGCCCCTAACTCAGCTCAGGGTCTGGGCCCCCTGGGGCCCGCCTCCAATTCCGCCCACAGGGTCCACCTCCAAATCCCACCCACAGGAATACACACACAGACACAAACACACACAGACACAAACACACACACTGATACAAAAGAACACAGATACACACACTAACAGACACACATACTGAAACAGACATTATATTTATATTATATGACCACAATTTAGCTAAATGTGAGGAAGGACTAGTTACTAGCTATTTTCTCTTAGCCAGGATCAGACTATGTTTACTCTTGAATAAAATGGAGAGCGTGTATTAAAAAAATAAAAAAGGTTAAAAAATTGAAATCTCTTTAGTTTGGAAATCGACAACTCAGAGGGGATATGATAACATTATACAAATATATTCAGGGCCAGTACAAACCATTATCTAAAAATCTATTCATAAACAGGCCTATACATAGGACACACGGTCACACATTTAGGCTGTAAGAAAGGAGATTTCATCTAAGGCAAAGAAAAGGTTTTTTTTACAGTAAGAGTAATAAGGATTTGGAATTCTCTGCCTGAAGAGGTGGCTTTATCAGAGTCCATACAGATGTTTAAACTAAATTAGGATAAATACTTGCAAAAACATAACATACAGGGATATAGTTTCTAATTAGTGGGGTAATAGCTGCTTTATCCAAGTAGACATCTGACTGCTATTTTGGGGTCAAGAAGGAATTTTTTCCTTGTTTGTTGCAAAATTGTAAGCGCTACAGACTAGGTTTTTTGCCTTCTTTTGGATCAACAGCAAAAACATATGTGAGGAAGGCTGAACTTGATGGACGCAAGTCTCTTTTCAGCTATGTAATTACGTAACTATGTAACTATGTAACGATATGTATAGAGGCTTAAATAAGCAGATTTGTGTAAAGTGAATTTCAAATTTAAGGGCAAAATAATCAAACTCAAAACAGAATTAGCTTGGAAAAATTTTCTAATTTGGTTCTTTTGTCCTAAATTTTGAAATTCACTTTGAATTCCAAAAATGTTCACTTTCATGAATAACCCAGTCACTTTTCCCTGAAACGGACAGAATGGTTTTAAGGGGAATTGTCACATTTCTAGTAATGGCATAACTGAATGAAACATTGAATATAACTTTTAAATTGTTTAACCATTTCCATGTGAGGATCTGTATTCTTTTCAAATGTAAATTGAAGATGTGGCAGGTGACATCACAATTCGGTTCTGTCGGGGTACAGCCAGGGTAGACAATGGAAATGAGGAGGAAAACGCAAGGATTGGTACAATTTCTCCTCTTTCACTAACCATGTTTAATGGCAGAAAAAAGCAGCATTTATATCAATGATTGACAGGGAATAAAAATGGAGGCATCTAGTACTAGGATGCAAATAAAGGCAGAGGTGTGGATTTCTAGATGTAATTTTATTTTTCAGACCTCAATTAAACATATTTGCTAAATGTAGAGGCTAAGTAAACATAATATTAAAAATCATATGAACAGACTGCCCCTTACTACCGCAGGCCACACGTAGAGGGGGCCCATTGGGTGGCCCATGCTCTTAGTTTCACCTGATGGCAATGAGTCTGCAGGAGCCCGTTCAGCGCTGCAGTGCTTTAACAGCGTAGCGGGCCTCCAGTGATGAGGACAGCACTTGGAGGACGTGCAGTCACTTCCTTTCTAGCTAACACAGAGAGTTCCGCATGGAAGGGAGAAAGGTAGGGGGAGCGTGGACTGGTAGAGAGCCCGACTCCCAACAGCCTCAGCCAGCCACTGGACCCCAGGGAAGTCACCTTTCTGCAGCCAAAAGGAGGGTGACTAAAAATGTATATTTTCCATGAGTGTCTATTTGTGTGTATATCTGTCTGTATGTGTATGTGTGTTTATATGTGTGTATCTGTCTGTATGTGTATATGCATGTGTGTCTGTGTATCTCTGTGTGTATCTGGCTGTATGTGTATATGCATGTGTGTCTGTGTTTCTGTGTGTGTATCTGCCTATATGTGTATCTGTCTGTATGTGTATCTGTGTGTCTGTATGTGTGTATCTGTCTGTATGTATGTGTGTTTCTGTGTGTTTCTCTGTTTATATGTGTATCTGTGTGTCTGTATGTGTCTCTCTCTCTCTGTCTGTATGTGTATTATTATTATTTTATTATTTATATAGAGCCATCATATTCCGTAGCACTGTAAAATGGGTATCTGTGTATCTGTCTATCTGTCTGTATGTCTGTATGTGTTTCTGTGTGTGTATCTGTCTATATGTGTAAATGTATGTGCATTTGCCTGTGTATCTGCATGTGGGTCAGTGTGTGCCCCTGTGTATCTGTGTGTGTCTGTGTATCTGTATGTGTGTCAGTGTGTGTGTCTGTGCATCTGTATGTGTTAGTGTATGTCTGTTTTATTGCATTTGTGTCTGTGTATGTAGCTGTATGTGTGTTATTGTGTGTATCTGCATATATGTCAGGGTGAGTGTCTGTTTATTTGTATGTGTGCTAGCGTGTGTCTGCATGTTTGTCAGTGAGTGTTTCTTTGTGTCTGTATGTGTGTCACTGTGTATCTGTATATGCACCTGTGTGTCTGTGTATCTGTCTTTGTATGTCTGTGTATCTGTTTGTCTGTACCTGTGCATATCTGAGTTTGTGTATGTGTGTATCTGTATTTGTGTCAGTGTTTGCATTTGTATGTGTGTCAGTGTGTATATTTAGTGTGGCTAAGTCTATGTTCTATGTGTGTGTGTTTTTTTTGTGTATTCTTTATGTGTGTCTTTGAGTGGAAGGCGTGTTTGCATGCCACAAGGTGGGAGGGAGGGGACCAGGGGTCCCAAGCAAATGCTTTCCCAGGGTTCAATCAGCATTAAAGACGGCCCTGACCAATTTTATCATAATATACTTATTGTACTATCTGCTACAGGAGGGACATAATGAGGCATGTTACAAGAAGCAAGGTCAGTAAGGTATTTTGTTTTATTGACACATCTTGGGTTGGCCTTCCTTCGCCCAACTTCAACTAAAGTCAGAAAGATCCATATCTCAAATTTTAAAGATGACTGTGCAGCACACGCTAGAATTTTAATCTTGGCCTGTCTGCAGTAGCTAAACTACACTGTTGCATTTCACACTTGGTTCCTGGTTTGTTTAATGATTGAATTGAATCAAAATTCTACAGCTGGAGAGATCTGGCACTTGATTGAGTAAGTAAACAGATTCCATAAGGTTTGATTAACGTCTTCCAGCAAGGGCTGGCTGCTGCTGCTACATTATAAAGTTGCCACACTCCCAAGGGACGTGCTAATCTATGCTGATCAAGTGTGCTGGGAATCTGGTCTGTGCCTCCGCCTCAGTGTGTGGTAATTGTTATGGCTGTATTGACTGTGTGTGATATATGTATGTAATGGATGTGATATTTGTTTAATTCGATTTAAAAACATGCATGTAGGCCCATGTGTGAATTCAGGTGTGCATTTTTGTAGGCGTGAGAGACACTGTGATGGATAGAAATGAATGTGTGTAAAATGTCTATTTACTTTGTATACCTGTGTTCATTTATTACTCAAAATGGCTGCTAGAGCACCCCCTCCCATTGACCAAGACCCTCGTGTAGTAAGATGGCCTCTCCTTCCGGAGTTACACCTAAGATGACGATGATATCAACACCCTCTGGAGGAGGTCCATAAAGATTAGACACTTAACACCTAACCAATTAAATGTCTACTTTACTAAAACACTTCACCAATTGAAAAGTTTACTTTCTGTATTTGCATACATTGCATTCTTTGCCCTTTTAAGGGGCTACACCGCCCCCTGACAATACACTTGGAAGTTTTCATTCAACTGAACTTTTTTGTGTTGGTGGGATTTCTTCAGCGTGCACACTTTATTACATTTAAGACATTTGGACAGGGGCAGATATTCAAGCAAATACTTGGTTTGGTCTAAAACAACACAATCAGGTGCTCATAGTTATACACATATACTGTCACATATAGCCACATGCACACCCCATAGGACAGCTCTGTAAACACACATGCACTTTGTCATCCTGCTCACAGCCACAATCATCAGCAGTGATGTGGATTGTGTTACTGACAATGCACACAAAGGCATTGTCTCCAGTATCCTCCACCTCCTTTTTTTTAGTCCTGAGTTTATACTTGTTTTATGTGTAATTATTGTAACCATGCATAGTGCTACTGTGATAGGTGCAGATAGAGGTGATGCTACACTTTGAAGGTCGGAGCATGTCAGGAGCACACCCACGTCACTGTAAAACCTAAATATGTATCAATATTAACATGAACAAACAAGTCCTGCACTCTACCTCCCATCACTCCTGGGCGGTAGCAACGACCACAGTACTCATCAGCCCCAATACGTACAGTAAAAACCAAAGAAAAAAGTTACCTGAGCTCTTCCCAAATCCCTATGCATATTTTAACAAATGGAGGTTTTTTAGTTTCTCCAATGGCCATGAGAGAGTTTAGCCCATCTGCCACGTCAAGGCAAACCTCTCAGTTAGGTCCTACAGTAACCTTTCACCTTGCTTCCTTGAGCTTCTGGCAAATATATCTCTAATGAGACAGAAAGGGGTATTTTTTATATTTATATATATATATATATATACACCCCTACATGCTTATTAACCCCTAATAAGGAACACATGGGATGGGTGGCAGAATTGTAACATAGCTGTGTGATACAAGGGTGAATACAAAAAAACAAGTCCTGTGCTCAAACTCCCATCTCTCCTGCCAGCAGCAACGACCATAGTACACATCAGCCCCAATAGTACAGTAAAAACCAAAGAAAAAAAAGTTACCTGAGCTCTTCCCAAATCCCTATGCATATTTTAACAAATGGAGGTTTTTTAGTTTCTCCAAAGGCCATGAGAGAGTTTAGCCCACCTGCCACGTCAAGGCAGACCTCTCAGGTGGGTCCTACACTAACCTTTCACCTTGCTTCCTTGAGCTTCTGGCAAAGATATCTCTAGTTACCTTCTTGCTGTAATAAACAGATTTATAAGTAAATATTTGGGCAAATTGGTTAAATTTACACCTATGGAGTAACTGTATATAGCAGGATTCAAAATGTCAAGTACTTATGCTACTACCCAAGCCTTAAAAATACGTGTCACTGCACGCTTGGAGGGCCCAAGGCACACTCACCTGGGGTTAATGTCTACTCACCAGGGCTGAATTTTCACATGCCAACAGCTAGTGGACTAATGGAACATTTTAACCCTTGTATCAAGGATAATTGTCTGCCACTTTGATCTGTAAGTTGTACAACTCTATGTATGGAAATAGAGCATTTGAAATCCAAACCAGGATAATGCTTACTCATTCTGGTGTTAGGCTAACATACTCAAACTGAAACTGGTACCCAAAAGCTCATGTCAAGAATTTTGTGAAAAATATCTGTTGATATATTTGCAAGCATACATGATTGCAGATGAGACAAAGGGCCATGGGTGCTTTATTTTCAGTATTTATATGTATGCTCAATTGTAGCCCACACTAACTACATGTTCCATTCACTAGACACTTATACATGCATACATTACAAGGATACTGCTGGAGCCAATCAATAAAGAACACATGCAGAATCCAGAGCGCTTGCCAACTCATTCATTAAACAACCAAATTCAAAGCTCATAAAACATAACTCCCCTGGTTTTCACCCCTCGCTGTTACAGGTGCCTGATGCGGCAGCCCTATTTAGTCTTGCACTGCTAAGAGCCCCAGGAGAAAGCATTGCCCTATTGAGTTAATCTCAGAAGAGGTGGCATTAGGTTTATAGAATATGACTTGTCAAAATGGGCTACTTTAGCGTTATACAATAATAAAAAGTATCCATACAAAAAATTTGAAAAAAGCATGTACCATGACAGACACACACCATGACACAGACAGACCATGACACAGACACACACACACCGTGACACAGACAGAAACACAGACACACCATGACAGAGACACACACATACAGTGACAGACACACACACATACCATGACAGACACACACCTTAAAAAAGACACACAGACACCTTGACACACACAAACACGATAACACAGACAGACCGTGACACAAACACACAAACACTGTGACACAGACACACATTACATGGCACAGACAGACAGACACACCATGACACACAGACACACACACCACAACACAGAGAGACCGTGACACAGACACACACACACCGTGACACAGACAGACACCATGACACAAACAACCCGTGACACAGACAGACACACATTACATGACAGACACACACACACAATGGCACACACACACATTGCATGACACAGACAGACACACACACCATGACAGAGACACACACACACCATGACACAGAAAGACACACACAATGACACAGACAGACACACACACACACACCATGACAAACACACACACCATGACACAAACAACCCGTGACACAGACAGACACACATTACATGACAGACACACACACACAATGGCACACACACACATTGCATGACACAGACAGACACACACACCATGACAGAGACACACACACACCATGACACAGAAAGACACACACAATGACACAGAGACACATTGCATGACACAGACAGACACACACACACATACACTATGACACAAACAGAGACACACACACCATGACACAGACAGACACACCATGAAATACAGACACACACACCATGACACAGACAGACACACCATGACAGACAGACAGACACACCATGACACAGACAGACACACCATGACACAGACAGACACACACACACCATGACAGACAGAGACACACACACAATGACACAGAGACACACACATACACTCACACTGATACACATAATTTCTACCTGTGTGCTGTCGGCCGCAGGGGGAGCTCAGTATGATGGCGGCGGCATGGGGGAGCTGGCTCTTCTGGTGGCCGCAGGGGGAGCTCTTTCGGCGGCCACAGGGGGAGCTGGCTGTTCTATCTCTGCTCCCCCGCCCCAGCGCGCAGCTTAATGGGACCGGGCCGGAATATGACGTTATATTCCGGTCCCGGTCTCTTTCTAACGCGCGAGGGCAGGGGAGCAGAGACAGAACAGCCAGCTCCCCCTGCTGCCGCCGAAAGAGCTCCCCCTGTGGCAGCCAAAAGAGCTCCCCCTGTGGCCGCTAGAAGAGCCAGCTGCCTGCCCGGCCCCAGGTGCCGACGGCCCACCGGGAAATTTCCCAGTATCCCGGTGGGCCAGTCCGGCCCTGATTAAAGGTAATAAGACACTTCTCTGGAAATGACGCATATCTAAAAGTTCATACTCTGCTTTCTTTTCATTTATTTTAAAGATTTAGCAATTGACTTTAGGATTTAGTTCATTCCAGCATAGGAGATCTGACAAGTGCCACAGGGGACAAACAGATAGCGTGGAAGGACTTGTTAGCTCTTCCCTATATTCGAGACACAACCTGGGTACACATTGCATTGGAGTAGTTGGAACAGAAACATTGTTGCTTGTCGTACAGCTAATTGTAGTGGTTATGGTATGAATAATCTTTAGACATTTTCCCTTTCTGTTTTTTTCAAGCTAATTTGTGAAGAAGCAGGACTCTCCTAACACATACAGTTGTGGCCTGGTAAATGCAGAAATGTAAAATTGTATAAGTTTGTATTCTGCATACACTGATCAGCCACAAATAGGTGAAGTGAATAAAATTTATTATATTGTTACAATGGCACCTGTCAGGGGGTGCGATATATTAGACAGCAAGTGAACAGTCAGGATTTGATGTGTCTGAAGCAGGAAAAATGAGCAAGCAAAAAGATCTTAGTGATTTTGACAAAGAACAAATAATGACTGTGTCAGAAGATCTCCAAAACAGCAAGACTTGTGGGGTGATTCTGCTATGTAGTGATTTGTACCTACCAAATGTGGTGCAAGGAAGGACAACCGGTGAAAAGTCGTCAGAGCCGTGGTAGCTCAAGGCTTATTGATGTACATGGGGAGCGAAGGCTTGCCTGTCTGGCCCGATTACACAGAAGAGCTACCGTAGCTCAAATTGCAGAAAAACTTGGAAAACTCTGTAGCCACAGACAGGTCAGAGTGCCCTTGGCCTTTAAATCCGATTGAGCATCTGTGGGATGTGCTGGAACAACAAATCCAATCCATGGAGGCCTCACCTCACACATTATAGGACTTAAAGGATTTGCTGCAAATGTCTTGGTGAAACATACCACAGGACACATTGAGAGGGCTTGTAGAGTCCATGTCTTGAAATTTCAGAACTGTTTTGGCAGCACGAGGGGACCTACACAATATTAGGCAGGTGGTTTTAATGTTGTGGTTGATCAGTGTAAGTGCACATGAAAATTGTCCATTTTTGTACCATCTCTTGTATTTTGTACCATTTCTTGCATTTTGTACTAAATTGTGTTACTTTTTTAGAATGATTACTTTATTGTTTGTTGTTATCAGGAATATATCTGTTTTAGTTTCTAATTTTTTTTTATCTTCAATTTTCTTTTTTTCCTGTCTAATAATCTTTGTATTATACCTCCATATAATATATGCACTGATTGCCCTTCGCTTAATATGATAGAACACACCAGTTACTACTGCACAGAAGGTGGATTTGACTAAGAACGAGTGGTGGAATGCAATGGTTGTAATGCAAAGATGGACGCCACTAGAGTCAGAATGAGGTTTGACTCGTGGAGGCAATCTTTGAATGAAAGGAGGGGAGAATTCTGCTGAGTGGACTAATGGGGCTTATGGCATAGTGAAACAAGGCTTGAACTATCTGTTTCTGAAAGGTGGAACACACGTCGGACCCATTTGGCCACAGAAAGACGTGATTAATAATTCATTATACGGATATATAAACACCAATACACAAGTGGCTTTATTACTGATTGAGGAAGCCTGAATAGGTGAAATGCTTTTTGGACAAGCCCCATTTATTGTTTTATTGTGATTTTATATTTGTATCTTTATTTGTCTAATAAATTTGAATTTTCCTTAATTTGGAGATTTCCTGTATTTCTTTGGAGTGTAACACCACCCCAATAAATAGGTGTCCACTTTGCAAATACAGCCTATAGGAAAAGGCCCGTTTACATGTGAGTGTATTTCAAATTT